>CM076576.1:272612860-273212860 GCA_034641835.2 Pinus albicaulis
GATGGGGAGACATGCATGAATAATCCCAAGAGGAAATTTCTGGGCAGGATTCATTGAGATGGTGTGGATCTCATGAATTGAACCTGGCTATGAGGTGCCCACAGAGTAGTAGTAGCGTGATTAGTTGGATTGATACAGTCAGATCAAAGTGACAGTGCCAGATACTGGAGCACAGATCAGAGTAGGCAACAAGTGTAGAGTGCATGGATGCAGGTGTCAACAGCGCAGTGGTTCCTGAAGACATGTGCAATAGCTAAGAAGAAGTCAGAATACTATAACGACAGATGCATTAGATTGATTGAGTTGTTTTGAGGCTATTCAGTTTCAGAAGTGTTGCATGCAAGTGTTGCAGGGGAATGCATGGAGTTGCATGTCGCTTGCAAAAACAGTCCTTTCTTGTTGAGAGGGAATGATGAATTTGGCAACAATAAATAGTAAAAGTGGCATCCAGAAACATCATCCTTCATCCTAGTGAAAAATAAGCACCTAAACTAGGTGGGGCCCACACATACTATTTTTAGGTGAATGTCTATTTTTAGAATGGTGAGAATATTCTAAAATTAATAGGAGGATGACTCTAGATGGTTAAGAAAATTCTATCTTTAGATGAGTTACTATTTTTAGAATATGGGTGAAGTCTATTTATAGATATCTAATCTAAAAATAGAATGCATGTCGATTATTATTAGCCCTTAATAATATTCAGACAATAAATAGTAGCTTATTCTCTTAGAACACTTGATTTCAATGAATAGATGTGGAACATTAGTGGGCTAAAGGAATTACACAATTCCTAGGGTGGTTGGTGACTCATGCATTGTAGAATTAGTTGTAACTAAGTGTGACACATTTGTAAAAGAATTGGAAGAGTAGTTATGTGAGTTGTTATTTTGTTTAACTCAGTTCAGTGAGTTAAACTCAGTTGTGCTAGTTGTAACTGAACATACACTAGTGATATATCAGTGAATTAATTATTTCATTAATTCACAAGTAGTGTCTTACATGCAACTAAATAAATACAATAGTTAACTACTTTCATATCAGATCTAGTGGAGACCCATTGGAGAGATAGGTGAAAGGGTGTGATTGACTATCAGTTGTGACTATAGTGGAGAATTCAATGCATCAACACACACATTGGATATGCCTATGATTATTTCATGGTAAAGGAAAGGTAAAGCCAAATTCATTCAGGGTTCTTCTTTAGCAGGGATTGCGCTGTGCAGGCAGGCTATCAGAAGGCAAGAAATTCGTGCATAGATATGAAAATTTCTGCATGACAGTGTGTGATTATTGTATAGTATACTGAGAGCTATAGGACCTGAGATTTGTATGAGATATATGATATTGTTACATGTTCCATTTATATACAAAAATATATGATAGTTGGGGTTTTTAGCTTTAAGCTTTCTAGGTAAAACATCTTGTTATGTGCACTTGATTTTTCTTCATGTGTTTGGAATTGGGGATTAAATTTCCACAAAGAATTAAGTGGAAGGATTTTTTATTTAACATCAGGATTAAATTTTTAGATTATGAGAATCCAGTAATATAGATTCATATTGTATTAAATTTCTACAACCATGCCATAGGAGCTTATTTGAGACCATATAAAGCCTTTTTAAGTTTGCAAACAAGTTTTTCATCATTTCCCGGAATGAATCCTTTTGGTTGTTCTATATAAACTTCTTCTTCTAGATCACCATTGAGGAAAGAATATTTAACATCCATTTGATAAACTTTGAATTTTTGAAAGCTTGAAAAAGCAAGAAACATTCTTATGGGTTCAAGTATAGCTACAGGAGAAAATTTTTCTTCAAAGTCTATACGTTCTTGTTGAGCATACCCTTTACAAACAGTTCTAGCTTTGTTTCTAATAACATCTCCATTTTCATTTAACTTATTTGTGAATATCCATTTTGTTCCAATAACACTTTTATCATGAGGTCTTCGAACCAATTCCTAAGTATGATTCTTTTCAATTTGATCAAGTTCTTAATTCATGGCATGAATCCAACATTCATCTTTACTACCTCGATTTACATTTTGTGGTTTGATAGTGGATAATAATTGCAGATAGCTAGGGGATCCTATAAGAGTTCTTCTTGTTTGGACACCTGATCCCATTTCTCCCAAAGTTTGAGATTATGGATGATTCTTTTGAACATACCTAGATGGAGCCTTTTCAGATAGATCTTCTTTTGGTGCTTCATTGGGTTCACCTTCTATAATGTTGCTATTTGATGAGGGAAAATATACATCATCATCATCTTCATTTGTTGTTGTTATTTCATTTTTAGGATCTGAGAGTGACTCCTTAATTACAACATCAATAGATTCAACAATATTCCAAAGTATTTTATTGTAACATGTATATGCTTTAATTATTGAAGAGTAACCAAGAAATATTCCTTCATCTGGTCTAGTTTCAAACTTACCAAGTTTTTCATCATTGTTCTTGATAAAAAAATTTCTTCCAAAAACTCTAAAATGCTTTACAGTGGGAAGATTTCCATACGAGAGTTTATAAGGAGTTTTATCACTGTTTACTCTAACATGAGCCTTGTTAAGAATATTTATTGCAGTATGTGTTGGTTCTCCCCAAAAGGTATTGGGAGTTCCAGATTCATCAAGCATAGCCTGAGCCATTTTTTGAATTGTTATATTCATCCTTTCTGCCAAGCCATTTTGTTGTGGGGTTCCAGCTACAAAAAACTGTCCTTTTATGCCATGATGTTCACAGAAATCAAAGAATTCATCTTATATATATTCTCTTCCCCGATCAGATCTAAGACGTTTGATTTTTAGATATAATTCATTTTCAACCAAAGCTTTGAAGACCTTAAATTTTTTAAATGCTTCATCTTTATGTTTTAGTAACCCAATCCAACACATTCTATAGAAGTCATCAATAAATAAAATATAGTACTGTTCTCCACGAGGTGAATTTTTCCTTACAGGACCACATAGATCAGTATGTATAAGATCAAGAGGTTTACTTGATGATCCTTATTTAACATTGACTTGCACCGTGATTTTCTTACCAAATTGGCATGATTTTCATATGGTACTTTTAGGTAGAGTGATGTTGGGAAGATCACGAACAGCTTTGAGTCTACTGGATTAGATTATTTGAGAGAAGCGAAAATGCCCCAACCTTTTATGCCATAACCAATTTTCTAAAGATTTACCCAGGTAGCATTGTTCTTGGCCACCTTTCAATACATACAGATTTCTTGGTGTTCTAGTTCCTTTTATTATTGTTTTTCCTGTGTCAAGTTCACGTACTGCACATTCTTTTCAACTAAAGACAACTTCATTTCCTTGATCACACATTTGAATCACACTCAACAGGTTATGCTTTAATTCATCCACATACATAACATTGTTAGCTTTCACCTTTTCTCTAGAGAATTGTATGAAAGGAGTTTATTTTTATCACCTGTCATTTGTTTTGAGCATCCACTATCAAACTACCATTGATTTTCTTTCTCTTATGCAAATAAAGCTATGCCACAACTTTCAACCTGTAAGTCCTTCTTTTTCCATACCTTGGAATTTGAAGGTATATGCTATTTTGGCTGAAGTTTTCTCCTTCATTTAGATTCTTCATGTCCAAAGTTATTGAAATAAGCACATTCAATTTCATTTTGAACAAGAGAAAATATTTTATAAGTATTCTTTTTTATTACAGCCAAATTTCTTTTCTTTCTTTCTTCTCTAGTCATGATGGTTTTGTATGCAACACATTGAGCAGCTTTATGTCCAAAATTATGACATGAGAATCATTGTCCATTAATAAAGAAAATTCTGCGATCATGAAACCTTCTATTTATGTTTACCTGCTCATTGATATTTTCGTTATTGTTCTTTCTTGTATTGAAGTGGTCATGATTTACCTGTGTAGTCTCTTTGTTCTTTTGTTGAGTGACAAAATGTTGCTGGCTCACTTTAGCTGCATCTAGATAGCTTGGTGTTAAGACTAAGATGATACTCCAATATATCCAAGACTTATTTTTATAACAGGAGAGCATCGTACCTTGATAATTTCATCTAAGGTTTCAGATCCTTTAGCAAATCGAAGATTTAAAGTTTTCACTTTCTCAATTTCCTTTCTTAGACTTACTATTTCATATTCTAATTTCTCATTGTGCTTCTCCTTTTCTATATGCTGATTCTTTAGAGTATCTATGGAATTTTTTTTTTCTTCCAAACATATTTTGAGATGATTTATTTCATAAAGAACGATTTATTTCATAAAGAAAATCATTTCCTTATAATGAATCCATAAAAGTATCTTTGGACTCACTATATTATTTTTCAAAAGCCATGAGTAGTGTAATATCTTGATCAAGTTCTCCTTCTTCACTATTTGATAGACCATCACCATTTTCATGAGTATAATATATTTTTCTATTGATAAATCGTTTCTTATTTCCTTTAGCCACTTCCTTTCCCTTTTCATGACTATCTTTATGGGGACATTTAGCAGAATAATGACCAACTCTTCCATAAGAGAAACATTTAAAATCAAGCTTACGTCTGAACCTTCCAGTGCCAAGTTGTAGCTTCTTTACAAAATTTATCTCATCTTCTTCTGAAACATACCCTGATCATTTTTTTTCTTCTACCTCCTTTTCTTTTGAAGTAGCTTTGAAGACAACTTATTTGACTTTAGATGGACCTCCTTTTCTCATTTCACAATCAGTCAGAATCCCATGAAGTTTAACAATAGTAAGAGTTTGTAGATCCTGGTTCTCTTCAATAGCAGACACTTTTGACTCGAATTTGGGAGTTAGAGATCTTAAAACCTTTAATAGTAGAGTAGTGCCAGTTATGGTTTCACCCAGTTTTTAGTCAATTTAGTGTTCCTAAATTGATAGCATAAATTATCGACGAGGGCTAGTAAACTGTTGAAATGAAGTTCACCATATGTGCCTAAGTATCCTCTTCCTACTTCGTTGTGTTTAGTGTTTTTCTAATGTTTTTGGGTTTTATGCTGAATGTTATTTTATGCTAAGGGGGGAAAACTAAATTAAGAGCAAAGAGGAAGAAAAGGAAATGTTACTGAATGCACTAAAACAAAATTTAATTGCAAGATCTACTCTAAACTAGGAATGATAAAAAACACAGAGAATGCTAATGCATAGAGTGTAAAGCTGCTAAGAAAGTAACTCATAACATTCAACTTAAAGTCCAATTCGTTTCATTAGAGATATATTGGAACAAACTGAGAAAAGCATTAGTTCTGATGTGATGAGGATCTCCTAGAAAACAATAAATTAAAACATTACAGAGAAATATTATTCATTGTTAGAGATTTGTTGGAACAACTTGAGAAAAAGATCATCTGTAACATAGTAAGGATCCCTATGCTAAAATAACTTATGACACTAGAACTAGATCTCATTCATGAATTAGAGATTTGTTGGAACAATTTGTGAAAGAGATGAAGTCTAATGTAATAAGGATCTCCTATAAATGATTAGTCTATAACTCAGAATATTACTATTAAGTCTTATTCAGGAATTAGGGATTTCTTGGAACAACTTGAGAAAAATACTGTTTGTAATAAAATGAGAATCTCTTACCTAATTGTAGAACAGAAAATGCCAATAACTCAAAATAATATAACTAATTCTCGTTCATATAATAGTGATATGCTAGAAGAGCTTGAGAACAAGAATAGCTTATAAAATAATGAGGATCTTCTAAATCTAACTAACATAATTGAAATGCAATTAACTCAAAGTACTACAGCTAGATCTCATTCATGTATTAGAGATATATTGGAACAAATTATGAGAACAAGATTGACTGTAATATTATGAGGATCTTAGACTTAAGTAAACGACATAAAACATAATGCAAAAAGATGAACTCAGAAAATTGCCTAAGAAATATAACAAAACAGAATTAAAGGTTACTTATCTAGAAAGTATGTAAAAGCTTCCTCAGATAGCAGGGGCCCTCTACTATCATATTGGCATACGAATCTTTAACTCCTTAAATTTGGCTTTAGAACAACATCAAATTTATGCTCCTTTAATTAAAAACGCTCAGAAACAGAGTGTCACAGTATTTGAAAACTAAAAATATCAACTGTCTTTCTCGGTTCACCGAGTTATTTTTATAGGCAATTACATAACTGATATTGAGTAAAAATAGTCATAGGTGTCTTTTACAGTCAAAATCAAAATAAAACTCCTATTGAGGACTCACAATTTGCTGAAGGAAAATCAAGAGTCCTTATCCTTATATAAATCTTCTTCTTGGATTTTAGCTTTAACCACGTGCATAATCACTTCCAGTTTTTTTACTCAGCCTTCGTAGATGACAAGGAATGATGCAGGAGAGTTTTGGAGTCTAACCATATACGTTTTTCCCTCATATGACACCTATAACCTGTTTAAACACCAAGATGGCTACGAAACATATGACTAGCTATAGAATGACTGCATTCTGTAGCTAAAACTGCTGAGAAATCATTAAGATAACAAAATCACAAAATTACAGCAAGTTAGTCATTGCATGTATTCTTAAAGTGATTTTAATCATTCTTATTGATATTTTAGGCCTATAAATGATAAAGGATTGATGGAATGAAGTGGAGTTTGGTGAAAAGAAAAGACATTTTTCGGGCTCAACACCCAGATTTCTCATACGATTTACAATATCATCTATGTGTAAAAAGAAACTGGCAATGCTTTCCTCACTATGAATTCTGAGTTTTTCATATTGAATTCTGAGAGTTTGGATTTTGGCACATTTTACCTTGGCATCACCTTCACAACTTAGAATTATTTTGTCCCATATCTCCTTTGTTGTATTCAACTGCATGACCTTGACAAATTATGATTCAGTCAAACTTCCCAATAATGCATTAATCGCCTTTGCATTGGTTTCATAGTTCTTCCTTGGTACTGCATCTATTGGAACTGAAGTTGGATTTTGATAACCTCCTTCAACTATAGCCCATACATCTACTCCAGTAGGCTGAAGATAGGATATTGTCCTTGTCTTCCAGAAGATTAAATTGTTTCCATTGAAGAAAGGAGGCCTAATAGATGTTGCCCCATCTTGACTTCTGATCTAAGATGATATTCCTTCTAACGATTGAGCTTCTTCAGAAGGACCTGCTCTGATACCAATTGTTGTTAAAGATACTGAGAGGGGGGCGGGGTGAATTAGTATTTAGAGCTTACTGATAACTTTTACTTTTTCTTTACTGAATTCCACATGCGACTTCAATTAATCCCAATCGCGTATACACGTGAATATACCAACATAAAATTGTGTATACTGATATAATTTTATTGTTAGATAAACTTTCAGAAACAATATTTAACTCATCTTATCAGTTATGCATTTGTTAGTTAAGCAGTAAATATGTGCAGTAACACCAGAATAAATCATAACATAAGAGCATCACACATGAACACCAATATTTAAGGTGGAAACCCAATTCGGGAGAAAACCACTGTTGTTGTCTTCTCTATCCTTAATATTTATTATATGGAAAACTACTTACAATATTGTACTGATGCAGACTCATATAAGTACATAGGAATCCACCTATAGAAGGCTACAACCTTCTCTCGTTCCCCGGCTGCTACTGGAAGGGAGCTACAACCCCTTAATCTCATTTACCAGCCACTACTGGAAGGGAGCTTCAACCCCCTAATCAGAACACTAGATTCTACTTCCACACTGAAGGATTAAACCCTCAGAACCATTACAGACCATGTTTCATCAATTTTCATACTGGATCACACAAATTCAACACAGATCTTCATAAAGAACAACAATAATAGACCACCCAATAATTCAATCAGAATAATGATATCATTGTAACTAGAACCCAGTAATAACCCATATTTTAGATTCAGTATGAATAATCAAACTCAACCCTGAACATTCATTATCTTAAAATGCATACGCTACTTTTCTTACTGAACCCGTGTGTATACGCGCTTTCCGTCACACCAACCTGGGTATAGATCTCTGAATACTGATCTTCCAAAATATGGTCATTCTCAGATCCAGATCTGAGGCTTTTGGTCAAATATCTTTTCAGTATTGTGGAATCTTTGATGAGTCAGACATCACAAAACATATTTACTCACTCATTGATCAGATTTTTACATAATCAACTTAGCAGCATATACAACACTCAAGAAACCTGTTGTGAAACCAGTTCCAAAAATAGAAGAAAAGAGTGATCAATGCCTTAGAAATCAGCCATTTCGAGGGGGCAACCTCAAATACATTACATAAATGAACAATTCTTGGATGATACAAATGACAAAACCTGCTTTCTATATATAGGAGTCCATGGGGCCACAATGTAATCCTAGCTGACCTAACAATAATAATGTAAGGGCACAATAATAACAATATGGGAGTTAAAAAGGTACAACAATAATAATAAGGGGGGCTACACTAACACAATAAAGGACTACACTAGTAATATAGGGACCTAACATGCCCCTCTTATTCAAACAAGTGTTTTCCTCAACACTTGATTATTTATTGATGTTTCTATATAAAATTCTCATGCTCCCATGTGGAATATTCTACAGGAAATTTCTTCCACTTGTTGAGATACTCTAAAATTGATCATACTTGTCGAGTTCTTGTTTCTGTGACTGCTTCAGAAATTCTTTCGATGTGATGTTCATCTTCATGTTGTTTCATTTCATTTAGCACCAAAGTTAGGTTATCTTTTGAGAGTTGGATAACTTGTTGTTGATGTTCGATGTGATATTACACTAATTTATCATCCATATTAGCTTTTATTTTCTCCTTTAAACCATCCAGCTTAGCCTCCATTTATTCTTTTAAACCATCTATGTCATCTTCGATTTCTCTTCATGCGTCATAGTATAGATTTCTAAGGGCTTAATGGCTATGGAATAATTTTTTGGAGGTATTATATAACCCAATACTGATAAAAAATCTTCAATATGCCCTTGGAATCACTTCAAACTACCTTTTTTTACAAAAGACTTATGCAATTCGAAAGAAATACACACCTTTTTCTTGCTTTTAAGGAGATCAATATTGAAACTGAATTATATTTTTTATTTTGAATCTTCAATATTTGAAATTTGGCCCTGAGGTAACCCTATGAATCCTCTTTTCAATTCCACAAGTTTGACCTGATTTGGATTCTTGAAGGGAAAGTTGTGTCCAATCACCTACGATGACCTAATTATGGATTGGTTCAGTGAAGCGAACTTGTACGACTTTCCATGTGTCAATGTTTCCTCTTTTGGATCTGAAATTGATAGACGAGAAACTAAAGTCTATGTACTTGCGGCTAATTTTTACAGAATTCCAATTTGATGCTCAGAGAGAGAGTTATGAATATTTTCCCACGATCACCTCTTTGAGATAAAATTTAGGAGCCTGAAAAAGACCTAACTTCCACAGACCATATCTCCAAAAACATTACGAACCAAGATCTAAAATTTTGTGAATATGTTCCTCAGGATTTCCGCTTTGCACTCTAAAAATTTCAGCTTTTGAAACTTAGTAGAAAACAAGTTATAGCGAAAATTCCATGATGAACTGTTTGGAGCAGCAAAACCCTAGAATCCAAATCTCTGATACCAAATTTTATGAAACAAGTTGCAAAAATATAAGAAAAGAGATATCAACACCTTAGAAATCATCCACTTCGAGGGGGAAACCTCTAATACATTACATAAATGAAAAATTCTTGGATGATACAAATGAAAAAATCTCCTTTCTATATATAGGAGTCCATGGGACCACAATGCAATCCTAGTGGGGCCACAATGTAATCCTAGCCGACCTAACAATAATAATGTAAGGGCACAATAATAACAATATGGGGGTTACAAGGGTACAACAATAACAATAAGGGGGCCTACACTAACTCAATAAGGGACTACACTAGTAATATAGGGACATAACACAACCCAGATCTACATGAAGACTTCATGGATAGACAACAGAAATACAACAACAATAAACAGAAAACCTTTGCAATATGCTTGAGAAAACCTAGACTTCCATACACGCCTTTTATGAGAAAAAGCTACGTATATACATTCTTTTACCAAGACGAACTAGCGCATAGATTTTTAAATATCATATTTGTAGAATGTGTCACATCTATAGAACTTACCCATATTTCTTCACTTCACTTCAGCAAAAATGTGCTAGATCACAGATCTAATCATCTCTTCAATAGATCGTCCAGGAACATAGTCATTTTAGGTCTAGAAATATTGATCCATCATTGTATCCAAGGGTGCATCATAGATTCAGTTCTACTAATAAAACGGAGTTCATCCCCATGCAGGTATACTTCAGAGAGAAGTATTGAGTGACAATCCTTACACATGCACACCCTTGCACTATGATCTTCTTCTCTGTATATAGATTTAGCCTTTACCAATACCAAGAGTCAAAACCATACAACTGCCGATGGTATTCTTGGATGGAATCAAATATATGACACATCGTTCAATATTGTGGGATAATACCATGGTAACGCAACCTGGTACAATATTTTTAGAGCGCAAAAGGCATATGTGACTTGGATTTTTCTTATATATGTGTATATGCGACATGGCCTATACAAACCCATGTATAGAACCCGCAATATGAAAATTAACCAATCTTCTGCAGGACATTACACATTTCTTCTGATAGACTACTGAGCTTCTCTAGAACACATATACTTCATCTTTTACCAGAGATTTTCCTTCAAGGACAACATATTAAGACATAAGAATCATATTGCCAACATTCTCCCCCTTTGGACTTGATGGCAACCATGATGGCATTTGATCACCAAAACAAATAGATACATTAAACATAACCATTATTCAAACACCCAAAATACTCTACCCCTTTGTTATCAAGGTCAAAGGGAACTATTGTGACCATGCTCCCCCTAAGGTCATGTTGAATCTCTAGACAGATTTTTTAGACTCTATAACGCAACCGAGTATGACCTTTCCTATTACCAATGAATCATACTTACATCAAAGATCCAAGAAAGTGGAATTAACTAATTGACTCAACTACCCAACCAAGTGGGTTTACAAATGTGAAAAAGTCCTTACATGACTAAATTTAAAAGCTTACATCATGATTATCAACATTTCCTTTTCATCAAATTACAGAAATGAATTTTCATAGACAGGACCAAAAAATCTCAAGAGAGAGATCATATATCAAAAAACAATCAAAATTCCAACAATGCATCCTTTTCAGCAAGGGAGGTGCTCCCCCTAAGCTTGTGCATCCCAAACACTTTAAACAACGAATTCATCAAAGAATCTTCATCAAGGAGATAAATATAAGAGAATGATATAGAAAGATGAATATTGGAACAACGACAGAGATTACCCAACAACGCCATAATTTTTCTGAACGCCGACCTAGATAATTTATGTCAGTAAAATCCATATGCAGTTTTATGTACAGAAACTCACGTATATACTCTATTCGCCTGTATGAAACTACCGTATTGAATTTAAACTTCTCAAATTAAGCAAATTTGATGAGAGAGGTAGAGAGAACTCCTAGCTTCTGTCTGAGATATTCGAGTGCTTCCCTCGGAAGAGGTTTAGTAAAAATATCAACTTTTTCTTTGGAGGGAAGATACTCCAATTTAGCCTTTTTTCAAGCACCTGTTCACGTAGGAAGTGATATTGACGCAGCATAGCAAAGGTCAGCGCCCAATGGAGGGATGGTCAACAGCTTCGTGGCTCTGTCAGCTTTTCCCCTTGAATTGCCCACGTGGCTCTTTTTATCTTCCTTTATATTTATTTATCAATTTCAAAGAAATTGACAAATAAACGTATTCAAAACTACCGAATGTTATATTATAATTTCCCACTAGTATATATAGATATCCCCAAACTTTATAACCAAGGTTTATAACTTCACATGTTAAATGTATATTCTGCGTGCCTTATATAAAATCCCGACACTTTATAATAATTAAATCTTCAGCTTTATATTTATACACCATGCTTGGAACCAAAATTTATAATAAACTTTTGGACCGGGCCCACATAACATAATCAACCGCTCGTATCGTACCTGGCTTAACTTCCACTCACCTTCATTAACCTCCGGGCAGTTTCAACGCGCGATCACCGTTCGATGTCGCGCCTCCAGATAAACGGCTCACGTGCATTCCGCTCGGCGTCCACAGTCAGAGTTTAATGCGCGAAGGCATACTTTAACTGGTGGCTTCCAATACCACCCAGGACATGTGTCGCAATTCCTATGGAATCGCTGCCCGACTGAAGATTACCACTTATGGTCGAAAAGTGGTGCGGAATGGTTCGGAAACCGCTCGTGGTTTTGCTACAGTGATTTAGCAAGGGTGTACGTCAGGTTTGCGCTCGCCTCAGTTGTTAACTCGGGTTAAATCTCCAGTTCCGGTCTTCAATTAACAGTGAAACAACGCCATATCTTTGTTCAGGATTTCCAGCAATATTAAGCAGAATTCTTACACCGACCCCGCCTATGAGTGGGGTTACATTCACAGGTTATCCAACCACTTGCAGGAATTCAAAAACAAAGAATCGGGATTACCAGTACACAATCGCCCACAGTTAAACGATCTTTCACAACATTAACATTTCAAGACAATGTATAATAGACAGAAATTGAAATCCATTCAACTGGAAGCAATTGTTCATACACGGGGTTTATTATCGAAAATCTCTTCTACTATCTTTCTCTTTTCCCCCCTCAATGCATCCGAGGGAATTCATTTATATACATAAACATATGTCCTTTCGGTTCCTCTGCGAGGACCGTTATGGAAATTCAAGAGCCTCATTACAGTTATTTGAAAACTAAATAAGACATATGGCTTTAATCTAAAGCTATTCGAATTCTACCTCTCTAACTACTCTAAATGAAACAATCAGTTGGGTATTGACACCTAGCTGTTACAATTCAACTGTTCTCGAACCCTCCTGGCCACAACATGTGGACAAAATTCCTACATTGCCGGCAAGTGTCCAATGCCCCTGCATCAGAATCCCGAGGGCAATCTTCTTCATGGCTCCTGTCCATGAGCTCCTCCACTGATCTGCCTATCTTCTGCAACATTCCTTCAGTCATCCAAGTGGCATACTCCTCTAGCTTATCCTTCCATTTGATCAAGTACTGGAAGTACTCTTGTCTTATGGTCTTCCTGAATACTCTTTTGTCCAATATCTTCTCTGGTTGCAATGGCTGTGCTGGAGGTAGCTGCTCTTTCCACTCAATCTGCTCCTTGTCTACTGATCCTTCTTCTGCACCATCATCTTCATACTTGTACAAATCTGCAACATTAAAAATGGGAGGTATTCCAACATCAGGCGGCAATTCAATCTCATAAGAATTTGCAGAAAACTTCCTAAGTATCTTGCATGGCCCAATCTTTTCGAACTTCAACTTGTTGTACTGCTTCTTTGGGAATCTCTCCTTTCTCAAGTGTGCCAAAACCTGATCTCCTACTTCAAAATGAACTTCTCTTCTGCTCAAGTCTGCTCTATTTTTATATTTGATGCTGCTGCCTTGTAATTGTTGTTTCACTTGTTCATGTATGGCCTCGATCTCTGAAGCAAATTTCTCACCATATGCACTCCTTAGCTCTGCTCTTCCCAGATTTCTTAACTCTGATATTCCTCTGGGGTGCATTCCATAAAAAATATGAAATGGACTCTGCCCTGTGCTTCTGTTTGGTGAATCATTATATGCATATTCTGCCTGGGGAAAAATATGGTCCCACTGCTTGGGATGCTCTCCTGCAAGATTCCTCAACAAATTTCCCAGACTTCTATTCATGACCTCAGTTTGTCCATCAGTCTGGGGATGATAAGCTGAGCTGAAACTTATTTTGGTACCAATTTTCTTCCACAATGTCCTCCAAAAGTGCCCCACAAATCTGGTGTCTCGGTCTGAAACAATGCTCCTGGGTAACCCATGCAATCTAACAACTTCTTTGAAAAACAAGTTAGCAACATGGGTGGCATCACTAGTTTTATAGCATGTAATGAAATGTGCCATTTTGGAGAATCTGTCCACCACAACAAAGACTGCATCATTCCCTCTCTGAGTCTTGGGCAATCCTAGAACAAAATCCATACTCACCATGTCCCAAGGCCTCTCTGGAATAGGCAAGGGAGTGTACAATCCTGCATTCTGGCTCCTTCCTTTAGCATATTGACAAATCTTGCAGTTCTTCACAAAATTGTCCACTTTTGTTCTCATCTTGGGCCAGAAATAAAAGCGACTCAACTGCTCATCAGTCTTGTCAGTACCAAAGTGTCCAGTAAGTCCTCCACTATGCTTTTCTTTGATCAAATTTTCTCTCATGGAACATTTTGGTACACATAGTTGGCTTCTTCTAAATAACAAGTCCTCCTGCAGGAAATAATCCAGCCACTGACTTCTATCTGTTAGAACAGGGTTACTACATGCTTCAAATGCTTCTTTAAAATCTGGATCTGTTTTATACAATTCTTTGAGAAAATCAAATCCTGCAACTTCAAAATTAGTTCCTTGAACAAGCATGTGTCTCCTACTCAAAGCATCATCTACTTTATTGGCTTGGCCACTTATATGTTTCAAAACAAAATTAAAACTTTGGAGATACTCAAACCAGTTAGCATGCTTATGTTTCAACTTGGGCTGCTGCACAATATACTGCAAAGCATGATTATCAGAATACAATACAAATTCTCTGGACATCAAATAGTGCCTCCACTTCTTCAATGCTTGAAGAATTGCATAGAATTCCTTCTCATAAGAGGAATACTTTCTCCTGGTGTCATTCATCTTTTCACTGAAATAGGCTACAAGCCTATCATCCTGATTCAACACGGCTCCAATGGCTTCCCCACTGGCATCACATTTTACTTGAAATGGTTTAGTAAAATCAGGCCGGATCAAAACAGGCTTCTCTGTTATCTTTTGCTTCAAAAATTCAAAGTTTCTTTCTGCTTCAGCAGTCCACTTAAATGGCTGTTTGCTCTTATTTATGGTCTCAATTATGGGTGCATTAATCTTACTGAAGTTTCTTATAAACTTTTTGTAAAAACTAGCAAGTCCATGGAAAATCCTTACCTCAAAGACATTTATGGGTGAAGGCCAATCTACAATTTCCTTAACCTTTTCTGGGTCCATCTTCAATCCCTCTGCAGAAACAAAAAAACCCAAATACAACAACTCTTCTTTCATGAATGAGAATTTCTTCAAATTTATCAGCAATTTCTCTTGGTGCAGCTTCTTCAAGACATGATTAAGATGCCTTAAATTTTATTCCTTAGTTCTGCTGAAGACTAATATATCATCTAGGTATATTATCACAAATTTACCAGTGAATTCCTTCAATAATTCATTCATAAGTCTCATAAAAATACTAGGTGCATTTGAAAACCCAAAAGGCATTACCATCCATTCATATAGTCCCTCATTTGTTTTAAAGGCAGTTTTCCACTCATCACCCTCTCTTATTCTAATCTGATGGTATCCACTCTTCAAATCTATCTTTGAGAAATATTTAGCACCACTCAAACAATCCATTAAATCTTCAATTCTGGGCAAAGGGAATCTGTACCTGATTGTGATCTTATTGATTGCTCTGGAATCAGTACACATCCTCCAGCCTCCATCTTTCTTTGGGCTCAATACTGCTGGTACTGCACTTGGACTCAAACTTTCTCTTATCAGTCCTTTGTCCACCAGTTCCTGTACTTGTCTCCTAATCTCTTCATTTTCCTTGGGGGTCATTCTGTAAGCTGCCTTATTTGGCAGATTTGAAACAGGGATAAAATCTATCTGATGGCTGATATTTCTCACAAGTGGCAGCTCATCAGGTAAATGATCCACAAGAATGTCACAGTAATCATCTAACATCTCTTGGATTTCTATTGAAAAATCATAAATGTTTGTAGAAGTAAGAACTACTTTTGGTTTGCAAGCTAAAGCAAAGCTTACCTCTTCTTCTTCTATCTGCTGCAGATATTCCTTCCCGCTCAGCAACAAGGTCTTTGGATCAATCACTCTGCTGGATGGCTCTCCTTCTTCCATGGGAATCAATATATGATGTACCCCATCTTTGAAGAATTTTTAAGTGTTCTTCTTGCCATCATGCACTGCTGCTCTGTCAAACTGCCAAGGCCTACCTAGTAGTATATGACACACATCCATGGGCATTACATCACATAAAACCTTGTCCTTGTATTTTCCCATTTGCAGCTCTATTTCACACTGTTCTTTCACAACCAGCTGGTGCCCTTTATGCAGCCAGGACACCCTGTAGGGAGTTGGATGCTCCCTTGTCTTCAGCTTCAACTTTTCTATTACCTCAGTGGAAACCAGATTGTTTATGCTGCCACTATCAATGACTAGCTGGCAGCATTTCCCTTGGACTTTGCAGATGCCCCTAAACAAAGTCTTCCTTTGTGCAGGCTCAGTGACTTCTTTGGTTTGTTTCAACAGGACCTTATTAACCACCAAGGACTCTCCCCTCTCTGGAAGAAATTTTTCTTCAATTTCTGCTTCTTCTTCAACCTGGGCAACAACAGCATTTCTTGGACCAGCACCCACATTATCTGGACACTCATAGTGCTTATGTCCCACTCCCTGACATCTATAACACCTCAAATCTCTACCTCTGCCTCTATCTCTGCCTCCTCTTCCTTTTCCTCTGTAACGACCCCTTTTGCCACTTGCATCCTCCTCTGTAGATGCATTCTGAGGTGAGCTACTGTTAGCTCCATCCCTGGGTGTAGGCTTTCCTCTACCACCCTGACTTCCCTTCCCACGGAAAGTACCTCTCTTCTTGGCAGAATGTTTCCTCAGGAGTTTCTCCTCTACTTTCAAGGCCATCTGGTACGCCTCTTCTACTGTATTGGGAGACAAGAGACCAATCTCATCTTGGATCTCCAGCTTGAGACCATTCACATATCTGGAAGTCTTTTCTGGTGTATCTTAGAATTGCCCAGCTCTTATGCTCACTCTGTAGAACTCCTCTGTGTATACTTTTACTGTCAGCAACCTCTGTCTCAGGTTCTGCATTTTTCTATACAATGTCAGCTGCTAATCACTAGGCAGGAATTTACCTTTCAACTTGGCCATCATTCTGGTCCAGCTCTTGATAGGTTGTTTTCCAACTCTCCTCCTTTCTGCCTGCACTCCATCCCACCAAAGTGCAGGATGTCCCTTCAGATTTGTCACTGCAAACTTTACCTTTTTATCCTCACTTATTTCTTCGTAATCAAAGCACTTGTTCAATTTATTTATCCAGTCCACCAGCTCTTCTGGATTCAGTCCCCCTGCATAACTCGATACTTCAATCCTGGGCTTAACTGCAGATCCCAGAACAGTTCTCAGGAGCCTCAAGTCAGGAGGAATTTCAACGTTTTCTTCAGCTTCTTCTGTTTCAGGTTCGCTGATGTCTTCATGATCTCTGGGTTGTCTTCTCTCCATGGCATCCATTCTGGCCTTGACCCTCTGCAACATCTCCAACACCCCTGAGTTGGAAACGGGTCTCCTCCTGCCAGCACCTCTACCAACTCGGATTTCCATGTCAGCAAAACAACTCAGAACACGCTCTGATACCACAAATTATGCAGCATAGCAAAGGTCAACGCCCAATGGAGGGATGGTCAACAGCTTCGTGGCTCTGTCAGCTTTTCCCCTTGGACTGCCCACGTGGCTCTTTTTATCTTCCTTTATATTTATTTATCAATTTCAAAGAAATTGACAAATAAACGTATTCACAACTACCGAATTTTATATTATAATTTCCCACTGGTATATATAGATATCCCGAAAATTTATAACCAAGGTTTATAACTTCACATGTTAAATGTATATTCCGCGCGCCTTATATAAAATCCTGACACTTTATAATAATTAAATCTTCATCTTTATATTTATACACCATGCTTGGAACCAAACTTTATAATAAACTTTTGGACCGGGCCCACATAACATAATCAACCGCTCATATCGTACCTGGCTTAACTTCCGCTCACCTTCATTAACCTCCGGGCAGTTTCAACACGCGATCACCGTTCGATGTCGCCCCTCCAGATCAATGGCTCACGTGCATTCCGCTCGGCGTCCACAGTCAGAGTTTAATGCGCAAAGGCGTACTTTAACTGGTGGCTTCCAATACTGCCCAGGACACGCGTCGCAATTCCTATGGAATCGCTGCCCGACCGAATATTACCACTTATGGTCGAAAAGTGGTGCGGAATGGTTCTGAAACCGCTTGTGGTTTTGCTACAGTGATTTACCAAGGGTGTACGTCAGGTTTGCGCTCGCCTCGGTTGTTAACTCGGGTTAAATCTCCAGTTCCGGTCTTCAATTAACAATGACACAACGCCATCTCTTTGTTTGGGATTTCCAACAATATTAACCAAAATTATTACACAGATCCTGCCTATGAGTGGGGTTACATTCACAGGTTATCCAGCCACTTGCGGGAATTCAAAGACAGAGAATCGGGATTACTAGTACACAATCGCCCACAGTTAAACGATCTTTCACAACATTAACATTTCAGGACAATGTATAATAGACAGAAATTGAAATCCATTCAACTGGAAGAAATTGGTCATACACAGGGTTTATTATGGAAAATCTCTTCTACTATCTTTCTCTTTTCCCTCCTCAATGCATCCGAGGGAATTCATTTATATACATAAACATATGTCCTTTCGGTTCCTCTGCGAGGACCGTTATGGAAATTCAAGAGCCTCATTACAATTATTTGAAACTAAATAAGACAGATGGCTTTAATCTAAAGCTATTCGAATTCTACCTCTCTAACTACTCTAAATGAAACAATCAGCTGGGTATTGACACCTAGCTGTTACAATTCAACTGTTCTCGAACCCTCCTGGCCAAAACATGTGGACAAAATTCCTACATTGCTGGCAAGTGTCCAATGCCCCTGCATCAAATACTTGATAGGAATGTGCTTTCTCTTTGAATGCATAATAGGATTCTTTGAGATACTAGTGGTACTTGTATTATCACATAAAATGGAGATGGGAGGTGAACATTTGATTTGAATGTATTGTAGATTCTGCATCATCCAAATGAGTTATTTGCAACATGTTGCGGTAGCTACATATTATTCTTCCATTGTAGATAAGGCAATAGAACTTTGTTTCTTGCTGAAAAAAGATACTAATTGAGGCCCCATATAGAATGCACCACCACTAGTGCTTTTTCGATCATCAACATTTCCAGCTCAATCCACATCAGTTTAAGCATAAAGAGTGAGATCAACATTATTTGGATACCATAGACCAAAGTCTTGAGTCCCTTGTAGACATTTGAATATTATTTTTGTAGCCTAAAGGTGAGACTCTTTTGGATTAGCTTCGAATCGTCCAACAATCACAACTGCATGCATAATGTCTAGTCCTGTCCCAGTTAGATAAAGCATAATTCCAATCATGGATCTATATTTTGGTTGATTCACCATGGGAGAATCATCATGAGAACTGAGCTTACATCCAGTTACAATTGGCGTACTCATAGTTTTTCCGTCTTCCATCCCATACTTCTATAGAATTTTCTTAAGATATTTTGCTTGTGATAAAAATATGCCATATGTTTCTTGTTGCACTTGTAAGCCAAGAAAAAATGTTAGTTCCCCAAGTAGAGACATTTCAAGTTCTTTTTTCATAACAGAAGAAAATTTCTGACTCATGGACTCTTCATTACTTCCAAAAATGATTTCATCAACATATACAACTACAATCAATAGTTTATCACTCTCAATTTTTCTATATAAATTACTGTCAGTGGATCCCTTTGAAAAAACTTTTTGATGAAGATATTTTTCAAGAAGATAGTACCATGCCTTAGGAGCTTGTTTGAGACCATATAAAACCTTTTTAAGTTTGCAAACAAGGTTTTCATCATTTCCCAGCATGAATCCTTCTGGTTGTTCTATATAAACTTCTTCTTCTTGATCACCTTTGAGGAAAGAATATTTAACATCCATTTGATAATCTTTAAATTGTTGAAAGCTTGAAAAGCAAGAAACATCCGTATGGCTTCAAGTGTAGCTACATGAGAAAATATTTCTTCCAAGTCTATACCTTCTTCTTGAGAATACCCTTTAAAAACATGTCTATCTTTTTTTCTAATAACATCACCATTTTCATTTAACTTATTTTCGAATATCCATTTTGTTCCAATAACATTTTTATCATGAGTTCTTGGAACCAATTCCCAGGTATGATTATTTTCAATCTAATCAAGTTCTTTCATTCATGGCTTGAATCCAACATTCATCTTTACTAGCTTGATTTACATTCTGTCATTCAATAGTGGATAATAATGCAAGATAGCTCGGGGATCCTACGAGATTTCTTCTTGTTTGGACACCTAATCCCTTTTCTCCCAAAATTTTAGATTCTAGATGATCTTTTGAACATACCTAGATGGAGCTTTTTCAGATAGATCTTCTTCTAGTGCTTCATTGGGTTCACCTTCTATAATGTTTCTATTTTATGAGGGAAAATATACATCATCATCTTCTTCATTTGTTGTTTTTATTTCATTTTTAGGAGCCGAGAGAGACTCATCAATTACAATGTCAATACATTCAACAATCTCCCAAAGTCTTTTATTGTAACACTTATATGCTTTACTTCTTGAACAATAACCAAGAAATATTCCTTCATCTGCTCTAGGTTCAAACTTACCAAGTTTTTCATCATTTTTCTTGATAAAGAATTTTCTTCCAAAAACTCTAAATGCTTTACAGTGGGAATATTTCCATACTAGAGTTCATAAGGAGTTTTATCATTGTTTTCTCGAACATGAGCCTTGTTAAGAATATTTACTGTAGTATGTGTTATGTCTCCCCAAAAGGTATCGCGAGTTCCATATTCATCAAGAGTAACCCAAGCCATTTGTTGAAATTTTCTATTCATCCTTTCTGCCATGCCATTTTGTTGTGGGGTTCCAGCTACAAAAAACTGTCTTTTTATGCCATGATATTCAGAGAAATCAAAGAATTCATTTGATATATATTCTCCTCCTTGATCAGATCTAAGACATTTGATTTTTAGATCTAATTCATTTTCAACCAAAGCTTTGAAGATCTTAAATTTTTTAAATGCTTCATCTTTATGTTTTAGTAACCCAATCCAACCTATTCTAGACAAGTCATCGATAAATAAAATATAGTATTGTTCTCCACGCGATGATGTTTTCCTTATAGCACCACAGAGATCAGTATGTATAATTTCACTAAGCTTACTTGCTAATCCTCCTTTAGCATTGAATTGCACCCTGGTTTTCTTACCAAATTGGCATGATTTGCATATCATACTTTCAGGTAGAGTGATGCTGGGAAGATCATGATTAGCTTTGAGTCTACTTGATTTTCCTATTTGAGAGAAGCTCGAATTTCCAAAAATTCTGTGCCATAACAAATTTTCTGAAGATTTACCCAAGTAGCATTGTTCTTGGCCACCTTCAATACATAGAAATTTCTTGGTGTTCTAGTTACTTTTATTATTTTTTTTCCTGCTCAAGTTCACTTACTACACATTGTTTTGAACTAAAGACAACTTCATTTACTTGATCGCACATTTGACTCACACTCAATGGGTTATGCTTTATTCCATCCACATACATAACATTGTTAGCTTTCAAATTTTCTTTAAGAAAAATAACACCTTTTCCTTTAATGACAACAGGAGAGTCATTTCCAAAGGTAAGATTCTTTTCTTTCTCTAAAGCATTGTATGAAATGAGTTTAGTTTTATTGCCTGTCATGTGTTTTGAGCATCTGCTATCAATATACCATTGATTTTATTCCCCTTCTACAAATAAAACTATGCCACAACTTTCAACCTGCAAGTCCGTCATTTTGCATACCTTGGAATTTGATGGTATATGTTGTTTTGGCTGAATTTTTCTCCTGCATTCATATTCTTCTTGTACAAAGTTATTGCAATAAGCACATTCAATTTCATTTTGAAGAGGAAAAAATTTGTCATAAGTATTATTCTTTATTGCAGTCTCATTTCTTTTCTTTCTTTCTTCTCTGGTCATGATGGTTTTGTATGCAACACATTGAGTAGCTTTATGTCAAAAATTATGACATGAAAAGCATTCTCCATTAAAGAAGAAATGTCTGTGATCATGAAACCTTCTATTTATGTTTACCTGCTGATTGATATTTCTGTTGTTTTTATTTCTTGTATTGAAGTGGTCATGCTTTACCTATGTAGTCTCTTTGTTCTTTTGTTGAGTGACAAAATCTTGCTGGATCACTTTAGCTACATTTAGATAGCTTGGTGTTGAAGACTGAGATGATTCTCCAATATATCCAAGACCTGTTTTTATAAGAGGAGAGTGTTGCACCTTGATAATTTCATCTAAGGTTTCAGATCTCTTAGAAAATCTAAGATTTAAAGTTTTCACTTTCTCAATTTCATTTCTTAGACTCACTATTTCAAATTCTAATTACTCATTGTGCTTCTCCTTTTCTATAAGTTAATTATTTATAGTATCTATGGCAATTTTGTTTTCTTCCAAACATATTTTGAGATGATTTATTTCTTCAAGAAAATAATTTTCTTCTAATGCATCCATAAAATTATCTTCAGACTCACTAGAGTCTTTTTCAAAAGGCATGGGTAGCATAATATCTTTATCAGGTTCTCCTTCTTCACTATTTGATAGAGCATCACTATATTCATGAGTATAATAGCTTTTTCTATTGATAATTTTTTTCTTATTTCCTTTAGCCACTTACTTTCCCTTTTCATAACTATGTTTATGGGGACATTTAGCAGCATAATGACCAACTCTTCCACAAGAAAAACATTTAAAAGGAAGCTTACCTCTGAACCTTCCAGTTCCAAGTTGTAGCTTCTTTACAAAATTTATCTCATCTTGTTATAAAACATACCCTGATCCTTCTTGTTCTTCAACCTCCTTTCCTTTTGCAGCAGCTCTGAAGACAACTTCTTTGACTTTGGATGGACCTCCTTTTCTCATTTCACAAGCAGTCAGAATCCCATGAATTTGAAGAATAGTAAGAGTTTGTAGATCCTGCTTCTCTTCAATAGCAAACACTTTTGACTCGAGTTTGGGAGTTAGAGAACTTAAAACCTTTTATACCAGAGTAGTGTCAGTTATGGTTTCACATAGATTTCTCATGACTTACAATATCATCTAGACGTAAAAAGAAACTGGCAATGCTTTCCTCATTATGCATTCTGATTTTTTCATATTAAATTCTAAGAGTTTGGAGTTTGGTACATTTTACCTTGGCATCACCTTCATAGCTTAGAATGATTTTGTCCCATATCTCCTTTGTTGTATTCAACAGCATGACTTTGAAAAATTCTGATTCAGTCAAAATTCCCAATAATGCATTGACCACCTTTGCATTGGTTTCGTACTTCATTCTTGTTGTTGCATCTATTGGAACGAAAGCTGGATATTGATAACCTCCTTCAACTATAGCCCATACATCTGCTCCAAGAGACCGAAAAAATGATCTTGTCCCTGTTATCTAGAAGATTAAATTGCTTCCGTTAAAGAGAGGAGGTCTGATAGATGTTGTCCCATCTTGACTGCTCATCTTCGTTGATATTCCTTCTAGCGATTGAGATTATTCAAAAGGACCGGCTCTGATACCAATTGTTGGGAAAGATACTGAGAGGGGGACTCAATCAGTAATTAGAGCTTACTGATAACTTTTCCTTTTTCTTTACTGAATTCCATATGCAAATTTAATGAAACCAGATCATGCATACATGAAAATATACCAACAAAAACTTGTGTATACTACTATAATTTTATCGTTAGATAAAATTTCAGAAACAATCTTTAACTCAGCTTATTAGGTATGCATCTATTAGTTAAGCAGTAAATATGTGTAGTAACAGCAGAATAAATCATCACACAAGAGAATCACACATGAACACCATGATTTAAGGTGGAAACCCAATTCGGCAGAAAACCACCCCTGCTCTCATCCATTTCTTCAATATTTATTATATGGAAAACTGCTTACAATATTGTACTCATGCAGACTCATATCGGTACATAGTCATCTACCTAGAGAAGGCTTCAACCTTCAATCATTCTTTGGCTACTACTGGAAGGGAGTTACAACACCGTATTCTCATTTACCAACCACTACTGGAAGGGAGATTCAATCTCCTAATCAGAACACCAGCTTCTACTGGCAGGAAGCTTCTACTTCCACACTGAAGGCTTCAACCCTCATAACTAATGAAGATCACATTTCATCAATTTTCATATTGGATCACACAGCTTCAACACAACTCTTCATAAAGAACAACAATAATAGACTTCACCCAATACTTCAATCAGAACAGTGGGATCACTATAACTAGAACACATTAATAACCTAGATTTTAGAGTCAGTATGTAGAATCAAACTCAACCTTGAAAATTCATTATCTTAAAATGGATACACTACTTTGCTTTACTGAACCCGCGCGTATACATGCTTTCCTTCACACCAACCAACATATAGATCTATGAATACCGATCTTCTATAATATGGTCAGTCTCAGATCCAGATCTCAGGCTTTAAATCATATATCTTTTCAGTATTGTAGAACCCTTGATGATTCAGACATCATAAAACATATTCACTCACTCATTGATCAGATTTATACATAATCAACTTAGCAGCATATACATCATTCAAGAAACCCAGATCTACATGAATACTTCATTGACAAACAACAGAAATAAACAGAAAACCTTTGTAATAAGCTTCAGAAAACCATGAATTCCATATAGGCCTTTTCTGAGACAAAGCTGCATATATAAGCGCTTTTACCAAGACAAACTAGCATATAGATCTGTAAATATCAACTTTGCAAAATGTGTCATATCTATAGAACTTACCCGGATTTCTTCAGCTCACTTCACCAAACATGTGGCAGATCACAGATCTAATCATTTCTTCAATGGATCATGCAATAACATAGTAATTTAGGGTCTAGAAATCCCGATCCATCATTGTATCCAAGGGTACATCATAGATTAAGATCAACCAATAAAACAGAGTTGATCCTCATGTAGGTATACTTCAGAGAGAAGTAGTCAATGACAACCCTTACACATGAACACCCCTGCACTATGATCTTCTTCTCCTTATATATATTTAGCCTTTACCAATACCATGAGTCAAAACAACACAACTGCCAATGGTATTCTTGGAAGGAATCAAATAGATAAAACAACGGTCAATACTGTATACATGACTTGGATCATTCTTATCTGCATGTATACGTGACTTGGAATGTAAAAAATCATGTATAGAACCTACAATATGAAAATTAACCAATCTTCTACTAGACATTACACATTTTTTCGGAGAAATTACTAAGCCTCTCCAGAATACATATACTTCATCTTTTACTAGAGAGTTGCCATCAAGGACAACATACTAGGACATAAGAATCATATTGCAAACATTTCCTTGGAGAAGGAGATGAATGGCATGGAGATGGATCATACTTAGAGCATGAGACTCTGAGTAATTGTGTTGCAGAGTGCAAACCTCAGTCTAGAGCATTCAAGGATAATATAACTATCCAATAGTTTTTCCAGAGGAAAGAAAATCAGAGATCCCGCAGCGGCAATAGAAGAAAAAGGCACATACATGATAGATTCTTCTTTCCAATATTATATGCATCATCCACAAGTACAAAAAAATATTGAATGAAGGAGTTAGATGATTTCTTTCAACTACACCCAGTGGCGGAAAGAGAGGTTGTTGAGATTGCAACGTGATGCCTTGAGGCTCAAGAAAAGGATTGGTCGTTAAGCCATATGAAACATGCAAAGTGACTACTTATGCATAATTCACTCAAAGGATGATAAAGAAGTTTGATAGAAGAAAACGAGAGGTAATTTCTATTGACACATTTCTCGACATTGATCATAAATCACACGAGGAGCCAGGGGAAGATGTTAGCACTATCACTCCGGAAGAGGAGAAACTTCCACCACCACCAGTTGCAAAAACTTGCATCATGAGAAAGAGCACTCACATGTTTACAAGATGGTCTTGAGAACTTGACATTGATAGTCCCATGGATGATTCAAGAGATTTATGAGGAGGAGGAGGCAGATACCAGCATTGATGCAACAGTAGAGGAGCACTCATCACCATAGCCAGCAATTGGAGAAGTCATTGCACTTGTTGGAGGACCTCTTGTAGCCTTGAAATATGTTCCCAAGTATTAGCTTATCCTAGGTTTACAAGCATTTCCATCCCCTATTATTTCAACACCACATCTTGAGATTTTTGGGGTCATTCCATCAAGGAAATTACATAACCAAAGGTTAGAGCACATTGTTGTTTTGGAGTAGCAGAATTTCACTATGCAGAGGACCCTTGCCTTGTTTAAGGAGGAGATGTATAGCTTTCCCAGTTTTACATTGTTGAGCTGCACACAAAACTTTTTGTTGGACTGTCAAGTTTCAGAGGATGGGATTAGCATAGTCATATTGTAGGGGATATATACAATATATTTTGGGAGTCAGAGATTACTGTCACATGAATTTTCATATTCTATTTACGACAAAGAGATATTGGCCATTATGCATGTATTGGTAAAATTCTGCCAATTTTTTATTGACAGTAGAGTCAGTGAAGACCAACCACCATGGTCTCTAACATCACTATAAGGAGGAGAAATAGGTGTAGGAGAGGCAGAAATGGTGGATCAATACAATGTGGGACTATGACTTCAGCATTGTGTATGGAGAGGGCCATGAGAAAACAAATGCACCATCATGGAGATACGCAACGCTGTCACTAAGGAGCAGTGATAATTTGGGGGGCCAATTATTTTTGGAGCATTCTGATGACCGCTTCACTTAGGAAGCATTGGATGGGTAAATGGTAGATTATAAACATCTTGTGATGGGTGACATCTTCCATTATCAAGATAGAGCCTTCTTGATTAGCATCTCACAAATCAAAGAGAAGTTTCTACCTACAGTATATTCAGAACCTCATAGGTTCTATTGGGCCATAAATGAGAGGCTTTCATGGAGATACCTCAAGGAGGATGCACTTCAACATATCATGGAGTGAAAATATTGTCATCGAATTACGGAGGATGGTATTCTCCATTGGGTGGATACCAAGATGGAGCATGATAGGAGTCATCAACCATAGTTGGATGGATGGGTGAGGATGATGAGCAAGTGGTTGGAAGGCTACCTTCAGATCTATGACATGGGGCAGCACAAGGCATGGCTGCTTACTACCAGACATTTCACATTGGTTTGATCCATACCTTGCATAGTATTGTTGTGATGCAGTAACATGAGGCATGGAGGCATTGGTTACTCTTGAGATATTTTTTCCATCACATGACATATCACATGTCCAGGTATGTGTTTTTTTTTGGGACGTTGCATGACTCTCACATGATGTGGCAACAGAGAGCTTGGTTATGTTGGTCTAATGTGATATTCTACATGTCAATCAATATATTTTTTCTCTATGATTTGCATCATGATGATGTAAGGTGGCAGCAAGAGTCCTTTTTTCTTTGGTTACTCTTGGGAGAATATGGGCTGACATTCTCCCATACTTTGCATGACGAAGATGCACGATGGAAACAAGAGGCCTTACTACGCTGTCTTCTATTAAGAGATTATGGTATGGTATGATGATGGTGTGATGTGGCAGCATGAGGCATTGTTGCGGTGGTTTCTATTGAGAGAGTATGGTTTGAAATTTCACATGTCAAACCATATGTCTTTATTTCCTATTTTTCACAGTGTGGAGATGATGCTTGGAGATGATACGAAGAAATGCCCCAAAATGGAAAGATGGGCTCCAATACAAGATTTCTAGCCAATCCAGGAGGGATTTCTAGAAATGCTGGATAAAATACAATGTGACAATTAACTGCTAGGGTTAATATGTCACTGCAAAACTGAATACATATGATGAGGTTATGGCAGATCTGAAATATGGATTTCCCTCCAATGGTGCTCTTTAGTAGAAGGTTGATCCCTCTACTCAAGAAAAATCCTCCCGATGAGCTCAATGAACTCTCCCAACACTCGCTACATGAAAATAACGCAATTCCAGCCCTAGAATGTGCTGTGAGAGATGATGAATGATTGGCCTAGTGCTAAAGATCTGAAAGGATCCCCATGAATCTCCTCTGCTCCTCCAAAGAATATACAATATCTCCTCCAAAGAACAAGCCAAAGAATGACTCTATGAGTTCCTCTGTTGCTACACCTAACAACACAACATTTTCTACCCAACAGGAAAATGATATATTGAAGGAGGTAGCTTTGGCCAAATGCAGGAATGAGGAAATGTAGCACAAACCCTCTCCTTCCTTGAGGATGAGGTAGGGATTCTCGACGAGGAACACCCTAGTGGTCAAGAACACTACGACCCTGCCGAATAGCCCGGGGATGCAAGCTTTAGCAGACCCTACGAAAATGATAAGCTAATGCATAATGAAAATGGGCTTCCATCTCCTCTTTATAAATCAAATGAACTCCTCTCACCATGGGTCTCATCCACACTTACCACCTAGCTCATACAAGTGGAGTCTCCTATAAAAATGTGTTGCTTTGTCATTGAGATTCCTTCTCTTAGACAGCGCTATTGACTTAGTCAAAGATGACTAAATCAAAGTGATCCCCATCACATTCACACCCTTAGGTGCTTAATCCAGCTGCTTATTCAACCTCCTTTCACACATTGAGTGCTATTTCTCCATCTAAGGGGGTTAAGGGGTCTCCTTACCCATTTTATTCAAAAAAATAAAAATATGCTAACTATAATGTTCCTTTTAGCTTGAGGTTAAAAATTGGGAACATTACATATAACCAAACATATGCATACACATTATGTCATTCATGTTCCATACATTCACATATTCCATGCAATAAAAAATGGTTTTTTTTGTCAATACTAAGATCTTCTGTTTAAGGGGGTGTAGAGACCTATACCTAGACATGTAAAGGAAGATATACAATAGTGGATTGAAAGGAAATAGTAAGAGTTCATTGTAGAGAATGCCAAAAATAGATGAATCATGCCTTAAAAATGGATGCAAATACCTATGTTCTAATGGATTTTCTAATCATTTTGGGGGAGTTTTACAAAGGTTGGAAGAACACCATGTAACTTGGCTTCCTATTGTACCACTTAGTTGGATCCCCAAATTGATTTAGAGAGTGAACTATGTAAGTAATAAGGTTTATCACATAGTTGATTTTTGGTGGAGTAGTGTGATTGAAGGTTATTTACTGAATATTTTGTGGGGGCATAGTCAGTCATATAATACAATTGAAAGGGATTTATTTAAGGGATGATGAGGAAGATAGCTAAGATAAGTTCCCACATGGATAAAAGTGTTGTTGTGTGATAAAGGGGTTATGTCACTAGAATATAACAATATGAGTGGGTAGATTTCATTTTGTGCAATGGGGAGACTAGGGGCTAACCAAATAATGCTCTGAGGGGAAACAAAGGATGCTTTTATGGGAAACAAAGGCAAGCTATGTAGTAAAAGAAAAAGTGAGGGGAAAATGATCTAAATATGCCTAGGAATCATAGAGATAAAAGCTTTGAAGATTCTAGAGTCTAAAAGATTTCACATTGACCCAAGAAGGAAGCCCTCTAGAGGAGGTGAGCACAATTCTATGCAATGAGATGAGATTTTGGCATAGTGGTGTGATAATGAAGAGGCTTGCATCAAAATGTGTGTATAAGATGGAGGAGGAAACATAGTAATGAAAGTTGGGACCATAGGGAGGTTAGAGAATAAGTTGAAATCAGCCTACCACAAGCCCTAGAGAATATAGCGAAAAAGAGGTAATGAAATTAGATGAGATAGCCTAAGTAGGGGATAAGGAATAAGGAAGAAAACATAATAGTAGCTCAGGACAAGAATATGAATTGTATCCCAATGACCTTTTTTAGGCCATAACATGTTCCAACCCCATGACCCCATGCACATCTCCGAGTCCAAGTCAAGAGGGAAGTCCTTCTAACAATTTGCTACAAGAATTCTTAATACATGAAAGAAGTAAGGGTAGTATAGTAGTGAAAACAATCAATGTAACAGGAAGGAGGGATAATGTATTAGAGGTTCAGTTGGGAGGAATATCACTAGGAAATACCACAAAATACATAATGGCTAGTGTTTATCCAAACCTAGAATTCCTATTTTCATGGTACTAGGATAGAAGATCCCCAACAACATTTGTTTGTTTGTGAGCTTGTACCCATTTCTACATAAATATTCAACTCCTATAGATATCATAGATAAGGGGCATCTAGAATTGAGAGGTGTGGAGAGGCATCATTTGGCATAGTGTAGTGAATCAATGACAATAAGAAATTTGTGTAATTCATTTATATTGTAGGTGATAGAGAAGAGGGAATTAGTCTAGGCAGAGAAAAAATTTTGTGGTTTCCATGGTAGAGTAATTCTTGAAAACCTATGAGTTATTTCATTCAAAAGAGATTGTAGGAATAATGAGCATATGGAGCTAAACATGTTGATCCCACATATCATTTTTGAATGGTCTATAGACATTGGAAATAATTCATGGCAATAAGAATTTATAATTTTTCTTGAAGTTAATGTGAAATTTTGAATTTTTTTAATGTTTTTAGTGATTCCGTATAATTAGCTATTCTGGGAAAATCATCAAATTACACTCAAATATAATCAGGTTACAAAAAAAAATGTTATAACATGAGATTTGAACCCAATTACATTACAAACCAACATATCATAATAAAATATTTGAACAAGTAGAGATACCATCCCACCACAAACCCCTGGCCAATGCCATTGGCAAAGAATAGATAATAAAACTAAGAGACAAGAAATGAAACAGAAGGGACTATTCTTGTGGAAGAGAGCATGCCATTCACAATAATTTTATCAAAATAAATACCAAAACACTTATAAGATTTCAAATAAATTTCAAACATATTTATAAAAGGCTATTAAAAGATAAGACGTAGATAGGAGGATCTGCTTTAAAAGTGGAGGCTTTAAAGCTTTTCCTTGGACTCTAACGATGATATTCATGAGTCTGGGGTATTCCTCCATTCCAAGAATGATATTTCCCTACTTTTAGTTTCAGTGATTAAAACTATGGCTTTGATACTTTAGGAAGTTAAAGTAAAAAATGAGGAAGATAAACAAAATATGAATTAGAGTAATGAGAAAAATAATCATAACACGGTACACAATAATATAAATATTAATTTTTAATTTTATTGGAGAAAATACATTTACAAAAGAAAAAAAAATATATTGATTGTTGTTTGTATTATTTCTAATAAAACCAAAATTTATCAATACACAATAAAAACAATATTTCGGTTATACTTTCAAAACATTCCCACAACATGTTAAACTACTATTTAAAAAACTAGTTGACCAATTCAATATGTATGGCTCATAATCTTGATCTAAGGCAAGTTTAAAAATGCATATATTAACTATTCCATGGGCTTAGTAATAAAAAGAAATATGTATATTGGTAAAAAAACCGTAAACCCGCACTCTGTGAGCTAAAGATCTATCCAGGGATTTCAATAGCCCTTGTTGCATGCGAAAAAGATATTAAAATAATAATTATTAGTACAAATAACTCTCGAAACAATAAATGCTCCAGAGATTCAAAGATAGAATCCGATAACGGAGGCAGTGAAAGGCTATGTCACGTTTCATCTACAACGCAGGTAAGAGGTAGTTGAATGCGAGTTGTTATTGACAATGCAGAGGTTAAATGAAATGGAGGGACGGGGAAATGAAACAGAAGAGACTATATCAAAATAATTATATCTGAATTAAAAAAAAAAAAACAAACTTAGGAGATTAAGGATTGAAATAAATTAAAAACATGTTAAACAAAATGCTAAAGCCCTACACACGGATCTGCATGCAAATCTCATGCTTTAATCATGGAAGCTTTAAAGTTTTTCACAATTCACTTTACTCGAATTAAAATATTCAAGAGTCTAGGGTATTTTCCTCGAATTAAAATATTCAATAGTCTAGGGATTGGACCATTCCGCGGACTGATATTTCCGGACCTTTACTGATCTGACAAAATTGGAAAGCTGTGCGAATTCACTGAGGCTGATCCTTTTGATACGGTGGTACACAGTGAAGGGTAATATTCAGACCTCTACCGTTGCAGCAGATTCAATTTGGCCCATGAGGCTTTCAGGTACGTAGAAATCAATCAACTCATTAGTTGTCAGCTTTAACAGATAACAAACTTGAGGGCCACGACTCAGGGAAGCTTTGCTTACAAAAATATGACCGCTCCACTCAGTAGTATTCACGGGAGGGCGAAGTTTCTTAGAAGGAAGATCAATTTGAGGAATCCAATCATTTGTCTGGACAACATATTTCATTAACGGTCCTTCTTCAGTGAATGCATACAAGTGCCCAGAAACAACTAAACACGACTCCCACCATCGCCCCAATCTCCACATATTCTCCACGCTTCTCCAACAGCTTGTCTTTGGATCATAAATTTGTGCATTGCTTCTATAACGAGTTCTTCTTCCAGAAAACCTCCATGACAGTACCCTACTTCATTCGTCATTGCAGGCAGAGTTTCCCACTTATTTTCTTCCACGTTATAGGCCTCTGCTGCGGGAAAAGAATTTCGGCCTCCCACAACATAGATAAGCCCCGTTGAGGCACATACGGAGCAGGCGAAGTAAGACCTTCTCGTAGGCATGTCGGCTCCGCGCCGCCATTTGGCAGATGCAAAATCGAAAATGTAAACAGTCTGAAGCTCTTCTAGGTTTTCTGGATGCAGTCCCCCAAGGAGAAATAAGTTTCCACTGAAGCAAGCGATCTTACATCCAAACGGAATTCCAATGCAGAAATCTGGAATTTGACTTAGAGTTTGCCAAGTATACGTGATAGGCTCGAATACTATTATGCGGCCGGCCCGTTGAGCTTTATATTTAGTGCAGGGGAGACTGAAATACTGAACCAGACAGATCAACTGCTCACTTGTTCCAGCGGTTATTCTGTCCTTGCGAAACTGAGGGCCACACACCATATCTCTCCATTTTTTGCAAACAAGTTTGAGGGCAGCATGCCATTTGTAAGGCACTCTCACCAAACACTGGCCAAGTAAATGATCCGGCATACTAAGAATTGTAGTCTTCTCCTCTCGCAGCTGTGCCAGCCTCTTTGACCTACGCAATGCCATGCTGGTTTTCTCCTGAAACTCAGCGAAAGATGAAGAATATTGTATAAAAAAATCGATTGAAGATATCAATGTATTTTCATAATCTACTTACAAAACAATAATAAAATAATGAAGTATTTGAAATCATAATCTCCTAAGAAAAGAATAAGAGAATTTGTGTTACCATGCTGTTCATGAAAGGTACACTGGGAAAATTATGAATTTTGGGCATAATACTGAGTATTAATATAAGAAAAATTAACCATTATTAAAAATTGTTATCTAATAAATTTATTTTCATTTTAATGAAAAAAATATAAACGTTATAAAAAATGTTACCACTACAAGGGGTTTGACCTAAGTACTTTGTAAGTTCATTCCCAGAAAAAATTGAAACCTTACCAATAGTCATTTTACTTAATTTACAAATTTCTTAAAATATACAACCGTTTTAATGTTCAAATATAATTTAATATATATTTAAATATATTTAAATTTAAAATAATAATTTTATGTATATAATGAGTAAAATTTAAATAATAAAATATATTTCAAAAAGCCGTTAATTAAATTAAATAAAACAGAGTCTTATAGTGATTTTAAAAAATATGTGAGTTCAACTAAACAAGAATTAATTCTAAATATTAATAAATATATTTTTATTATAATAATAATAGTGGTGTTTAAATCAGATTTTTAAGAATTTTTAGCATATTTGTGATAGTAAAAAGTTTATGGTCAAATTCTTATTTACATTGTTTAAATTAGTTCTTTTGACTACATATATGAATTCAAGATCCTCAAAAACCCATGAGCTACTTTTATTTTAAAAAATTACCCCCAAATTTATGATTTTAATGAATTCTTAACAATTCTAGACAAATTAGATAGTGAAAATAAACCCCTAAATTTTTCCAAATAAACTCCATAACTACATTTTAACTAACTCTACACATATCATATACTAGTAAGTTATATTTAACTAACATATATTTATTATGTGTGTAAAAATTTTTCGGTGAAAATCACATAAAAGAAATTTATGTCGATGCCTGCATCAGGACAAGATGAGAAATATGATCAGAAAACCAGTTTAAAAAAACGGCTAGTTTGACTAGAATAGGAAAATTATTATTATTATTATTATTATTATTATTATTATTATTATTATTATTAAATATAAATCAAATATAAATCAAATATAAAATCAAATCATAAATAAATAAGTAATAATAATAATAATACTACTAATTAATCAAATAATTTAATATTACTAAAGAGGTAAGATTAAAAAAATAAATAAATAAATAAATAATAAAAATAATAAAAATAAAAAATAATAATTAAAAAATAAATAAAAAATAAAAAATAAAAAAAAAATAAAAAATAAAAAAAATAAAAAATAAAAAATAAAAAAATAAAATTCAAATTCAAATTCAAATTCAAATAAAAATAAAAATAAATTAAAAATAAATAAATAAATAAATAATAAAAATAAAAATATAATAATTTAAAATTAAAAATAAAAATAAAAATAAATAAATAACATATATATATATAAAATAAAAACAAAACAAAAATCCTAACGAAAACCAAATTAGAAAAATAAAAGGAGCACATCTGGATAGAGGAATCAAGATCGAGTAAGAGTGAAGAGCAGGAATCCTGCATCTCCTAACATTCCACCCATCATCCCTATTAAGGTTAACCGGTCTCTTTTCTATTTCCAAGGCCTCCCTTAACTTTCAGTGGTGGAAGTGGTCAATAGTTGCAATAACCTTAGTATCTTCAATACAAATATGGTGATTTGTTTTTTCAGCATGCTATGCCAAGGCAGAGGACCGAGATCTACCATGTCTAAGGTCAACGACATGTTCATGAATTCTTTGGTTAATAGATCGACCAGTTTCACCAATGTAAGGGGTCCCACAGGAACATGGAATCAAATAAACACCCTTACCATCCATCGGGCAAATCGGGTCTTTAACCGATCTAAGAGAACCACAAATAGTGCAGAGAGGCTTGCAAGTTGAAGAGACATTGTGTTTCTTCAATATCCTTGCAATTTTATCAGTAGTACCTTGGATAAAAGGAAGGTGAACTCCAAATAACCGATCGTAAGGATCTTTCTTAACCTTTGGACCTTTCTCAGCTTTTTGAAAAGCTCTAAGACACTGAGCCCTGCTATAACCGTTCTTACAGAAGACATTAAGGAGATGCGATTTTTCACCTAAGTATCCTCTTCCTACTTCGTTGTGTTTAGTTTTTTTCTAATGTTTTTGGTTTTTATGTTTAATGTTATTTTATGCTAAGGGGGGGAAACTAAATTAATATCAAAGAGGAAGAAAAGGAAATGTTACTGAATGCACTAAAACAAAATTTAATTTCAAGATCTACTCTAAACTAGGAATGATAAAAAACACAGAGAATGCTAATCCATAGATTGTAAAGCTGCTAAGAAAGTATCTCATAACACTAAACTTAGTCCAATTCGTTTCATTAGAGATATATTGGAACAAACTGAGAAAAGGATTAGTTCTGATGTGATGAGGATCTCCTAGAAAACAATAACTTAAAACATTACAGAGAAATATTATTCATTGTTAGATATTTGTTGGAACAACTTGAGAAAAAGATCATCTGTAACATAGTAAGGATCCCTATGTTAAAATAACTTATGACACTAGAACTGGATCTCATTCATGAATTAGAGATTTGTTGGAACAATTTGTGAAAGATATGAAGCCTAATGTAACAAGGATCTCCTATAAACGATTAGTCTGTAACTCACAATATTACTATTAAGTCTTATTCAGGAATTAGAGATTTCTTGGAACAACTTGAGAAACAGAATGTTTGTAATAAAATGAGAATCTCTTACCTAATTGTAGAACAGAAAATGCCAATAACTCAAAATAATATAACTAATTCTCGTTCATATAATAGTGATATGTTAGAAGAGCTTGAGAACAAGAATAGCTTATAAAATAATGAGGATCTTCTAAATCTAACTAACATAACTGAAATGCAATTAACTCAAAGTACTACAGCTAGATCTCTTTCATGTATTAGAGATATATTGGAACAGCTTATGAGAACAAGATTGACTGTAATATTATGAGGATCTTAGACGTAAGTAAACGACATAAAACATAATGCAAAAAGATGAACTTAGAAAATTGCCTAAGAAATATAACAAAAAAGAATTAAAGGTTACTTATCTAGAAAGTATGTAAAAGCCTCCTCAGATAGCAGGGGCCCTCTACTATCAGATTGGCATACGAATCTTTAACTCCTTAAATTTGCCTTTAGAACAGCATCAAATTTATGCTCCTTTAATTAAAAACGCTCAGAAACAGAGTGTCACAGTGTTTGAAAACTAAAAATATCAACTGTCTTTCTCGGTTCACCGAGTTATTTTTATAGGCAATTACATAACTGATATTGAGTAAAAATAGGCATAGGTGTCTTTTACAGTCAAAATCAAAATAAAACTCCTATTGAGGACTCATAATTTGCTGAAGGAAAATCAAGAGTCCTTATCCTTATATAAATCTTCTTCTTGGATTTTCGCTTTAACCACGTGCATAATCACTTCCAGTTTTTTTACTCAGCCTTCGTAGATGACAAGGAATGATGCAGGAGAGTTTTGGAGTCTAACCATATACATATTTCCCTCAGATGACACCTATAACCTGTTTAAACACCAATATGGCTACGAAACATATGACTAGCTATAGAATGAATGCATTGTGTAGCTAAAACTGCTGAGAAATCATTAAGATAACAAAATCACAAAATTACAGCAAGTTAGTCATTGCATGTATTATTAAAGTGATTTTAATCATTCTTATTGATATTTTAGGCCTATAAATGATAAAGGATTGATGGAATGAAGTGGAGTTTGGTGAAAAGAAAAGACATTTTTAGGGCTCAACACCCAGATTTCTCATACGATTTACAATATCATCTATATGTAAAAAGAAACTGGCAATGCTTTCCTCATTATGAATTTTGAGTTTTTCATATTGAATTCTGAGAGTTTGGATTTTGGCACATTTTACCTTGGCATCACCTTCACAGCTTAGAATTATTTTGTCCCATATCTCCTTTGTTGTATTCAACTGCATGACCTTGACAAATTCTGATTTAGTCAAACTTCCCAATAATGCATTGATCGCCTTTGCATTGGTTTCATAGTTCTTCCTCGGTACTGCATCTATTGGAACTGAAGTTGGATTTTGATAACCTCCTTCAACTATAGCCCATACATCTACTCCAGCAGGCTGAAGATAGGATATTGTCCTTGTCTTCCAGAAGATTAAATTGTTTCCATTGAAGAAAGGAGGCCTAATAGATGTTGCCCCATCTTGACTTCTGATCTAAGATGATATTCCTTCTAACAATTGAGCTTCTTCAGAAGGACCTGCTCTGATACCAATTGTTGGGAAAGATACTGAGAGGGGGGCGAGGTGAATTAGTATTTAGAGCTTACTGATAACTTTTACTTTTTCTTTACTGAATTCCACATGCGACTTTAATGAATCCCAATCGCGTATACACGTGAATATACCAACATAAACTTGCGTATACTAATATAATTTTATTGTTAGATAAACTTTCAGAAACAATATTTAACTCATCTTATCAGTTATGCATTTGTTAGTTAAGCAGTAAATATGTGCAGTAACAACAGAATAAATCATCACATAAGAGCATCACATATGAACACCAATATTTAAGGTGGAAACCCAATTCGGGAGAAAACCGCCGTTGTTGTCTTCTCTATCCTTAATATTTATTATATGGAAAACTACTTACAATATTGTACTGATGCAGACTCATATAAGTACATAGGAATCTACCTGCAGAAGGCTACAACCTTCTCTCGTTCCCCGGCTGCTACTGCAAGGGAGCTACAACCCCTTAATCTCATTTACCAGCCACTACTGGAAGGGAGCTTCAACCCCCTAATCAGAACACTAGCTTCTACTTCCACACTAAAGGATTCAACCCTCAGAACCATTACACACCATGTTTCATCAATTTTCATACTGGATCACACAACTTCAACACAAATCTTCATAAAGAACAACAATAATAGACCACCCAATAATTCAATCAGAATAATGATATCATTGTAACTAGAACCCAGTAATAAACCATATTTTAAAGTTAGTATGAAGAATCAAACTCAACCCTGAACATTCATTATCTTAAAATGCATACGCTACTTTTCTTACCGAACCCGTGTGTATACACGCTTTCCGTCACACCAACCTGGGTATAGATCTGTGAATACTGATCTTCCAAAATATGGTCAGTTTCAGATCCAGATCTGAGGCTTTTGGTCAAATATCTTTTCAGTATTGCGGAATCTTTGATCAGTCAGACATCACAAAACATATTTACTCACTCATTGATCAGATTTTTACATAATCAACTTAGCAGTATATACAACACTCAAGAAACTTGTTCCAAAAATAGAAGAAAAGAGTGATCAATGCCTTCGAAATCAGCCACTTTGAGGGGGCAACCTCCAATACATTACATAAATGAACAATTCTTGGATGATACAAATGACAAAACCTGCTTTCTATATATAGGAGTCCATGGGGCCACAATGTAATCCTAGCTGACCTAACAATAATAATGTAAGGGCACAATAATAACAATATGGGAGTTACAAAGGTACAACAATAACAATAAGGGGGGCTACACTAACACAATAAAGTACTACACTAGTAATATAGGGACCTAACACGCACCTCTTATTCAAACAAGTGTTTTCCTCAACGCTTGATTATTTATTGATGTTTCTATATAAAATTCTCATGCTCCCATGTGGAATATTCTACAGGAAATTTCTTCCACTTGTTGAGATACTCTAAAATTGATCATACTTGTCGAGTTCTTGTTTCTGTGACTGCTTCAGAAATTCTTTCGATGTGATGTTGATCCTCATGTTGTTTCATTTCATTCTGCACCAAAGTTAGGTTATCTTTTGAGAGTTGGAGAACTTGTTGTTTATGTTCGATGTGATATTACACTACTTTATCATCCATATTAGCTTTTATTTTATCCTTTAAACCATCCAGCTTAGCCTCCATTTCTTCTTTTAAACCATCTATGTCATCTTCGATTGCTCTTCATGCATCATAGTATAGATTTCTAAGGGCTTAATGGCTATGGAATAATTTTTTGGAGGTATTATATAACCCAATACTGATAAAAAATCTTCAATATGCTCTTGGAATCACTTCAAACTACCTTTTTTTACAAAATACTTATGCAATTCAAAAAAAATACACACCTTTTTCTTGCTTTTAAGGAGCTCAATATTGAAACTGAATTATCTTTTTGATTTTGAATCTTAAATATTTCAAATTTGGCCCTGAGGTAACCCTATGAATCCTCTTTTCAATTCCACAAGTTTGACCTAATTTGGATTCTTGAAGGGAAAGTTGTGTCCAATCTCCTACGATGAGCTAATTATGGATTGGTTCAGTGGAGCGAACTTGTACGACTTTCCACGTGTCAATGTTTCCTCTTTTGGATCTAAAATTGATAGACGAGAAACTAAAGTATATGTGCTTGTGGAAATTTTTTACAGAATTCCAATTTGATGCTCAGAGAGAGAGTTATGAATATTTTCCCACAATCACCTCTTTGAGATAAAATTTAGGAGCCTAAAAAAGACCTAACTTCCACAGACCATATCTCCAAAAATATTACGAACCAAGATCTGAAATTTTGTGAATATGTTCCTCAGGATTTCCGCTTTGCACTATAAAACTTTCAGCTTTTGAAAATTAGTAGAAAACAAGTTATAGCGAAAATTCCATGATGAGCTGTTTGGAGCAGCAAAACCCTAGAATCCAAATCTCTAATACCAAATGTTATGAATAAAGTTGCAAAAATATAAGAAAAGAGAGATCAACGCCTTATAAATCAGCCACTTCGAGGGGGAAACCTCTTATACATTACATAAATGAAAAATTCTTGGATGATAAAAATGAAAAAATCTCCTTTCTATATATAGGAGTCCATAGGACCACAATGTAATCCTAGTGGGGCCACAATGTAATCCTAGCCGACCTAAGAATATTAATGTAAGGGCATAATAATAACAATATGGGGGTTACAAGGGTACAACAATAACAATAAGGGGGCCTACACTAACTCAATAAGGGACTACACTAGTAATATAGGGACATAACACAACCCAGATATACATGAAGACTTCATGGATAGACAACAGAAATACAACAACAATAAACATAAAACCTTTGCAATATGCTTGAGAAAACCTAGACTTCCATACACGCCTTTTATGAGAAAAAGTTGCGTATATACATTCTTTTACCAAGACGAACTAGCGCATAGATTTTTAAATATCATATTTCTAGAATGTGTGACATCTATAGAACTTACCCATATTTATTCACTTCACTTCAGCAGAAATGTGCCAGATCACAGATCTAATCATCTCTTCAATAGATCATCCAGGAACATAGTCATTTTAGGTCTAGAAATATTGATCCATCATTGTATCCAAGGGTGCATCATAGATTCAGTTCTACTAATAAAACAATGTTCATCCCCATGCAGGTATACTTCAGAGAGAAGTATTGAGTGACAATCCTTACACATGCACACCCTTGCACTATGATATTCTTCTTCGTATATAGATTTAGCCTTTACTAATACCAAGAGTCAAAACCATACAACTGCCGATGGTATTCTTGGACGTAATAAAATATATGACACATCGCTCAATATTGTGGGATAATACCATGGTAACGCAACCTTGTACCATATTGTTAGAGCGCAAAAGGCATACGTGACTTGGATTTTTCTTATATATGTGTATATGTGACATGGCCTATACAAACCCATGTATAGAACCCGCAATATGAAAATTAACCAATCTTCTGCAGGACATTACACATTTCTTCTGATAGACTACTGAGCTTCTCTAGAACACATATACTTCATCTTTTACAAGAGAGTTTCCTTCAAGGACAACATATTAAGACATAAGAATCATATTTCCAACATTCTCCCCCTTTGGACTTGATGGAAACCATGATGGAATTTGATCACCACAACAAATAGATACATTAAACATAACCATTATTCAAACACCCAAAATACTCTACCCCTTTGTTATCAAGGTCAAAGGGAACTATTGTGACCATGCTCCCCCTAAGGTCATGTTGAATCTCTAGACAGATTTTTTAGACTCTATAACTCAACCGAGTATGACCTTTCCTATTACCAAGGAATCATACTTACATCAATGATCCAAGAAAGTGGAATTAACTAATTGACTCAACTACCCAACCAAGTGGGTTTACAAATGTGAAAAATCCCTTACATGACTAAATTTAAAAGCTTACATCATGATTATCAACATTTCCTTTTCATCAAATTACAGAAATGAATTTTCATAGACAGGACCAAAAAATCTCAAGAGAGAGATCATATATCAAAAACCAATCAAAATTCCAACAATGCATCCTTTTCAGCAAGGGACGTGCTCCCCCTAAGCTTGTGCATCCCAAACACTTTAAACAACCAATTCATCAAAGCATCTTCATCAAGGAGATAAATATCAGAGAATGATACAGAAAGATGAATATTGGAACAACAACATACATTACCCAACAATGCCATAATTTTTCTGAACGCTGACCCAGATAATTTATGTCAGTAAAATCCATATGCAGTTTATGCACAGAAACTCATGTATATACTCTATTCGGCTGTATGAAACTACCGTATTGAATTTAAACTTCTCAAATTAAATTATTTTTGTAGCCTAAAGGTGAGACTCGTTTGGATTAGCTTTGAATCGTCCAACAATCACAACTGCATGCATAATGTCTAGTCCTGTCCCGGTTAGATAAAGCATACTTCCAATCATGGATCTATATTCTAGTTCATTCACCATGGGAGAATCATCATGAGAACTGAGCTTACATCCAGTTACAATTGGCGTACTCACAGTTTTGCAGTCTTCCATCCCATACTTCTATAGATATTTCTTAAGATATTTTGCTTGTGATAAAAATGTGCCATATGTTTCTTGTTCCACTTGTAAGCCATGAAAAAATGTTAGTTCCCCAAGTAGAGACATTTCAAGTTCTTTTTGCATAACAGAAGAAAATTTCAGACTCATGGACTCTTCATTACTTCCAAAAATGATGTCATCAACATATACAACTACAATCAATAGTTTATCACTCTCAATTTTTCTATAGAAATTACTGTCAGCGGATCCCCTTGAAAAACCTTGTTGATGAAGATATTTTTCAAGACGATAGTACCATGCCCTAGGAGCTTGTTTGAGACAATATAAAACCTTTTTAAGTTTGCAAACAAGGTTTTCATCATTTCCCAGCATGAATCCTTCTGGTTGTTCTATATAAACTTCTTCTTCTTGATCACCATTGAGGAAAGAAGATTTAACATCCATTTGATAATCTTTAAATTGTTGAAAGCTTGAAAAGCAGGAAACATTCGTATGGCTTCAAGTGTAGCTACACGAGAAAATATTTCTTCCAAGTCTATACCTTCTTATTGAGAATACCCTTTAAAAACATGTCTATATTTTTTTCTAATAACATCACCATTTTCATTTAACTTATTTTTGAATATCCATTTTGTTCCAATAACATTTTTATCATGAGTTCTTGGAACCAATTCCCAGGTATGATTATTTTCAATCTAATCAAGTTTTTTCATTCATGGCTTGAATCCAACATTCATCTTTACTAGCTTGATTTAGATTCTGTCATTCAATAGTGGATAAGAATGCAAGATAGCTTGGGGATCCTACGAGATTTCTTCTTGTTTGGACACCTAATCCCTTTTCTCCCAAAATTTGAGATTCTGGATGATCTTTTGAAGATACCTAGATGGAGCTTTTTCAGATAGATCTTCTTCTAGTGCTTCATTGGGTTCACCTTCTATAATGTTTCTATTTTATGAGGGAAAATATACATAATCATCTTCTTCATTTGTTGTTTTTATTTCATTTTTAGGATCCGAGAGAGACTCATCAATTACAATGTCAATACATTCAAAAATCTCCCAAACTCTTTTATTGTAACACTTATATGCTTTACTTCTTGAACAATAACCAAGAAATATTCCTTCATCTACTCTAGGTTCAAACTTACCAAGTTTTTCATCATTTTTCTTGATAAAGAATTTTCTTCCAAAAACTCTAAATGCTTTACAGTGGGAATATTTCCATACCAAAGTTCATAAGGAGTTTTATCATTGTTTTCTCGAACATGAGCGTTGTTAAGAATATTTACTGTAGTATGTGTTATGTCTCCCCAAAAGGTATCGCGAGTTCCAAATTAATCAAGAGTAACCGAAGCCATTTGTTGAAATTTTCTATTCATCCTTTCTACCATGCCATTTTGTTGTGGGGTTCTGTTTTACTGTACAACAACCCTCCCTTTTTCCTAAATTTTTAGAATAAAATTCATTTAGAAATAGGGACCCTTTTTCTTTTCATATAGAAATAAAAGACTTAGAAATAAAATATTCATTGTTTTGAAAGACTCATTGCATATATTTGTTACCATGTGTGTACAAACAAATACAACATTCAAAAAATTCCGATCCAATAAATTAATAAAAGACTTTATCATATAAAATAAATCAGTTTGAAAAAGGTCTCATGAACAGTAATCGCAATCGGAAATCGGAAAAATCTTTGAGAGAAGTTTTACATACATGTTCAAAAATCTTCGATGCGACTAGTCCAATCGCAAATCTCCAATTGCAAAGGATTTAAGTTATTTAATTTACATATTTTCAATGTGATGCGATCAATCGCAATCGCATGATCAGAACACTTTTAATAAACTCTTTGTGGTCAATTGAAAATTACCCGATGCGATGCACTTTATTATAAGAATACATTTCAAAACGAAATAAATATTTGTTTCACTTAAATAAGAAGAATACTTATATGATGGACCCTACCATATCGCAATCGGAAATCAGAGAAGTTCATAACTGCAAATCTGAAATCGGAGAAGTTTTGTAAACATAATCAGAAATCAGAGAAATCTTTATTGTGATATTTATACACCATTTGAATACTTCCGATGCGATTAATATTCATATACTATATACTTGTCACATCGGAAGAGTTCATAATAGGTAATTTAATATTATTTTCACGAGCGCTAAAACACCAATAGTACGATCAACATTGAATATCAAATCAAAAAATATTGGTTTACGATTCTATTTTGAATATGTGAGTGTGACCCAAACAAAATATTTAAGTGTTACACGGATTCAATAAATAATGAATCTTGAACCCATAATTTTTATAATCGTTCTTTTCAATTGCTTGTTTATCACAACTGAGAGCTTATTGCTTTGCAGAATCAAAGAACACCAAATCCTTTCATTCGCAGACAGAGGGAAACAATATCAGACACAAAAATCTCGAAGAGAACGAGGAGAACCAAGACTGATGTTGCCGCTAAGTTTGTTGAGATTCCTACAGTCTCAAAGGAAAAGCCAGCAAAGCTGAGACTAGTTACGGATACATCATGTCAAGGGCTCGGCAGAATGACATGGGAAGGAGTTTATAATCTATTCGAGAGTGAAAACCCTAAAGTCACAATAGCAAAGGTATCAGTTCCTGATGAAGATACCTCAAATTCTGACTCTGAGGTTACTGACAGAACACTTGCAAATTCATTTCTACATCGAATTGCAGCCAAAGAAAACATCATTCCTTATTATGATGTGATTCGATGGGTCATCGATAATGTGGAAATAAAGAACAGAATGTTTATTTCGGCTTCTGCAGCATCTTTTGGATCATTCAAAGTAGAAGAAATTAAAGCAATGTACCATCTCCCTGATCCGCAGAAGGTTTATAACAAAGAATTTGTCAAAGATTTTGCTGACAGTAATAAATTTCAATCTGAACCTATCAAGGAATGGAGAAAAAATCCTGAAAAGCACAAAAATGAATCATCTGGTATGTATTTAGCAGATTCTCTCTTACCCCCATACTGCTATGCCGCTGCTATGATGTGTATATTATTTGGCAATAACAATTCTGCTAGGTTTTCTATACCAATGGTTCCTTTAATCCTAGCTGCTGTCAATTCCGAAATTATGGACTGGGCGGTTATTCTTTCTGATAGGATAGCTAATAGGATACTCGAATACATACAAGATAAAACCACTGGAAATACCACTCCCTTTTTCTTTTGTGCTTATATTCTAGACGCCCTTTGTTTCAATTCTAAGTTTCCCTTGTTAGGATGGAAATGGACTACTAAAGATCCCACTCCGATTCATATATATCATAAACTCCTTTGGAAAATTCATTTCAAAGATCATGTGTATAGAATATATCATGGTTTCCTTATTCCAGTCTTTCAAACCATTTTCAATCGCTTTCCCCCTAGATTCTCCGACAAAGCTAAAGTTGACTTATCCTCAATAGGAGATTGGTTTGGAGAAGAAAAATTCACATATGTCAGGATTTTCGGGAGTATTGTGGAACCCCACGTTCTCCCTCTTATTGTCCCAGATAAAATTCTAGCCCATGAAATATCCTATCAATTGACAGTTGAAGGAATGTCCAGATCTCTGAGCAATAGTAAGAAAAGAATGTGGCCTTCGTTTCCATTCAATTGTAGAAATTTTACTTTGAATGACTTCAAGCATGCAGAAAAGTCGCCAAAATAAAGGGTTTTAAATTCGCAACAATCCCGGGGAGACAGTATGATCCGCAAAAGATAGCTTTTAATGTTACTTCTTCAGTTTCGATTGCTCGATTCGAGCATGAACCAGATGAATTTGATGATTTGTTTGTTTCATTAAATGACTTTTCTCAAGTCTATAATTTTTCCAAGTCCAAATTTCAGAAAGAAGAAATGAATAAATTTATGTTATTCAGAAAACAAAGATTGTTGAAAGTTCCTCTAGATCAACTAAGAGTTCCTATGCAAGACGCAGAGATAGAAGATAAATCTGGAAAAACAACAGAAGAAGCATCTTTCAGTAAGGCCATTACACAGTCATCTACTGGCCAGCCCATTATACAGACACAAAAAGAAGCAACAGGAAATGATCCAATTGTACATATTCAGAAAGAAATCACTGATGGGAAACCCGATGAAAATAAAGATCAGCAATCCACAGCTCAAACAGAGAAAGAATGCACAAGTACTGATACTAATGTGCATAGTCAAAAGGAAGGTTCAAACAACAAAACTGATAAACAAGAAAGAAATACAGAGAAATCAGATACACAACTTGAAGGAAACGACACTACTGATAAAATTGTAGACTCTACTGATCTTAATGTTTCCTCTCAATTGTTGAAGCAGTATAATCAATTCGCTCACCAACTAGGACTGAAGGATGATCCTAAAGAGAAAAATCCAGAAGATCAGGATGTTGAAATCATTCCTGAACATCCTACGGGACAAATTGTGTTGAAAATTGAGGAAATCCCTCCTCTGGATGTATTCTACAGCCCTAAACATAAGGTTGTTGTTAAAAAATAGAGAAAAAGAAGGAAAATAGATCAAGACACAATTCTTGCTTCATAGGAGGAATTCATGAGTATTGTTTATAAGAATGCTGAAGTGAATCCATCTGAGGATCTCACTAAGTTATCCCAATATGCAGGAGCATACAGTGCTATGACAATAGATAAAGCTGCAGAGGTTTCTCAGTTGATGACTCAGAAAGATCTACATCTAGCTTTACTTGAAGAACAAGCTAATGAAAATTAGTAGAAGATTGCTCAATTTGAACAGCAATTTCAAAATCAAGAGCTCAGAATTAAAGAGCTAGAAGAACATATGGCCACAGAAAAGAAAAAAATTGATGAAAAAGCTCTAAACAAAAAGCAACATATGAATCAAGAAATTTCAAAGTTACAAAATTTGTTGCAAAATGAGCAAGATACAAAGATTGTACAAGAAAAATAATTTCAAGCAGCTTTAGACAAATTCAAGTATTTTCCCAAATTAAGTGAATTCAAAGCAGATGCTCTTGAAGCCAATAAGCTGCTGTCTCAACAATTAAATAATTTTTGTACAAAATTAACTCAAACAGAGCCATTTATTGATATCACATCATCTTTGATACAGGACATAGTTACTCTCAGGCAAGAGATTGATGATGCTGATGAAAGGATTTCTGAATTTCTTACTTGGCAAGATACAGAGAAAGGAAGAAAAGATAATCTTCCTAAAATAGAAGAAAGACATAAGGAAACCATGTTTACAGAGTGGGACCAGCAGTTAATGAAAGCCAATAGAGCTATATCAAGAGCTAGAAGCATGATGGGTAATATAACACAATTTATCAATGACAGCTTGTATGCATGTAATCTCATTTCAGATTGTGTTCCAAGCAGTTTACTTAAATTCAAAGAAACTGATCGTAGATGGAAAGAAGAAATAATGAATAAAAATCAACAGATCAATAAGATTCAAACAATATCTTGGGATAATATGTGGACCTATCTGATTAAGCCACTCAATCAACAATTAGCTATTAAATGCCTATCAAATGCGGTTGATTGTTTGATTCCAGAATTCTCTGATGCCACATACGCTGGATAGTTACATTCCAGGATGAGTCATCCGTCGGACGTCCAGGAAATGTTGAAAATTTGCCACCTGCTACATTGAGCGAAAAGGAAAATCAATGAATCAGTTCCATTTTTAAGATAGTGTTTCCATTTTTAAATTGATAGATTGTAGCAGTAGTAGTAGGATTGTGTTTTCATGTAATTTCATATTTAAACCCCTCTCATGCATTGGAGAAGGGGTCCCGAATTGTAATATTTTTGACTTGGAGATTACATTTCTGTACTCCACTGGCTCTTATATTTTATAAAGGATCACATCTGGTGATTTTATGCGGAATTATCTTTAAAGAGTTGCATTTTTTTACCTTGAATTTGATTTTGCATTGGAATTACTGGATCAGAATATCAGATTTCATTTGAAACTTTCAAGATGGATAACGTATTTTTATCTATTCACTGGTAATTTCTTTTATATGATATTCTCTTTTAAATTTGCTATCATTTATATATATTTCATTTTCATAATATTTCTCTATATATCATTTTTTAGTATATTAGAAATATTCACTTTTCATAAATGTATGTAAAATGATATACAAATGATGAATACAATATGCTAATATAACTCTATTTAAATTCTTAAACAGAGTTATCTTTATTTGTTACTGCACAATTTCAATTAAACTTTAATACATTTTTATGGTTATTGTTCAATTGGAATAATTTCAAGTTGTATTCACATATGATACCCGGGTTAGTTTTAGAATTTCTTTATCAGTATTTAGATTAAATTATACAGTTCTATTTCAGTCATTTAGTCCCATTTTCACTCATTCAAATCAATTTATCACCAACCCATTAGTTATAAGGAAACTGGTCCTTTCAATCCAGTCGGAGCCACCATAGCAAACGGATAAGGAGCTGTCCTAAGGTCCCAACCGGGTGGTTTTCCCCAATGTTTGAAGCAAATATTTTCCAGGCTTCAACATTTTTGGCGCTAGAAGGAGGGCATGAGCTATTAATGGCAAGTAAATCTTTACCCACAAGCCATTCTGAGAGCAAAACACCCTCATTAACTTCTTCAATTTCTTCTGAATTACAAAATCTTAGAGAAGGAATTGAGAAGAATTTTCAGACACCCACTACCAAAATCTCAAAACAATCAGACAACCAAAATCCTGAGTCTCCTGAAGTACAAGATTTAATCCATAAATTGAAAGGATTCGCATTATCTCTAGAAGAGTCTGAAATATCTGAAGGTAGTGTAAACTCAAAATTTGTTCCTTCAAAACCTCTTACTAGGCTACAAAGTGAAAAACTTGGTATTTCTCTGAAATAATTCCCTTTACCTAGTAGAGTCAAAACAGGAAGAACTCAATCAGAATCAGAAAGTGATATAAGTTCTTCATCTCATATTCAATCATCTGCTTTTGAAACCCCAACTCAACAAAGTGCACTTGTTTCCACATCATCTACTCAATCATCATCTGTTCCAACAACTTCTGTTCCGACACCACCAGTCTCTACTACTCCTTCAAAAGTTGTTACAACAATGGCACAGAGACCATGGGCTAGTCCAGGGGCTGTCAACATGCCTGCACCTTTACATGATTTACCTGACAATCCTGGAAAATGGCTTCCAAAATTCAGTCCAGAGCTTAACATTCAAGCTGAAGAACACATAAATAACTTTATGTTGGCTGTAAATTTGAATGGAGTCGTAGAAGAAGATGTTGTAGTCAGACTATTCCCTTATACTCTTCAAGGGGCAGCAGGATCCTGGTACTTTTCATTACCTTCAGGATCCATAACAAGTTGGGCTATTTTTGCAGATCATTTTTTAACCAAATTTGGAGATGACAGATTGATAGCTACTTTAATCAACGATCTCTCAAATTTGAAGATAGAACCCAAGGAGCCCATTAAAGATTTCAACGCTAGATTCAACAAACTTTTGAATAAAATCGATACAGATTCAAAGCCTAGTGAACAAGTCAGAAGTGAATGGTACATAACTGCTTTGCCCTCAAACATAGAATTTTTTGTAGATAGAGCTGCAAAACCTACTTTAGCCGAGAATATGAAAGAGGCTATTGCAGTAGAAAAACGAATTATTTCTCTAGAAAATAAAAATGCTATTGAGGAAAGGAAATCTAAAAAGGTCAGCTTCAAATATGATTAAAGGAAAAAGATGGCCAAAGACCCATACGACATGGAAGGTTTACAGAAAGTTCTTAAAACTATGTCGAATGAAATGGTTGAAATAAAAAAACAAGTAGCTGAAACTTCTACCAAAAAGCCATTCTGAAATTTCAAAAGAAGTCCAGTTGAAACTAAACCGCCCAATTCAATCTCTAATGCAGAATCAGAAGAGGAAGAAGAATAATATACACCGCCATTATCAGATGAAGAAGAAACGAATGAAGAAATAGCTGAATTACATGGAATGTGGGATTTTATTCTCCCTAATTATGATAGTGAGGTAGATCAAGAAGCCATGCCTGTAAGTACTAGGAGTAAATCTACATCGGAGCCTGTACAAACAGTTCCTAAAAAGAAAACTACAACTCCAAGTACCAAAGAAAAATCCCCTGCAAAGAAAACTTCTCCATTACCTACTCAAAATCAGCCATCTTCTTCTAATCCTCCTACATCAACATCAAAGACTTTAGTGGTATCAGATCCTATGGATTATAACATTGTTGAAGACATGAAAAATATTAAAGCAAACATTTCCTTACATGAACTCAGCAAACTTAAACACCAGCAGAAGTTGCTATTAAAAGAGTTAAATGCTACACCAATTGCTCCTTTACCAAGTGGTGTAGTTGCAAAAGCAGCTAAAGGGACTGGTAAGCCACCAGACAAAGTAGATGCTACTGATACTGTGCTCATTGGAGAAAGATCAAATTCTCAGACTCCTCCTTTTCTTTTGACTTATGAAATGTACAATAAGAATCTGCATAATTGCTTAATCGATTCTGGAGCATCCTCTAATATAATTCCTACTTTAGTTTGTGCCAAATTGAATATTGAACCACAAAAATCGGTAGTTCACATAGTTCAATTGGATCGCTCTAAAGTTCAAGTTGTAGGAGAAATCAATTCAGTTACTATCAGACTAGCTTCTAATCCTAGGATTGTCCAAAGAATTGATATTTTGATTGCAGATATTCTTGAATTCTATGGATTAGTCTTAAGCAGAGACTGGTCTGCAAAACTTAATGGTTATATCGCAACTGATTATTCACATATGTGGCTTCCCTACAAAGGGAAACCAAATCAAATCAAAGTTGAACAAGAAAAACATATGATGCACACCGTTACTGAATTTGAACAATCAAATGAACCTGTAGCTTTCAACAACAATATTCTTGGAGGTTATTCTGCTGAGTCATTCCTTGGGAACTTCAAAGCACCACAATCACCCTTTTCTATAAATACTTTTGTTTCTCAAATAGAAAATTTTTCACAATCTGATTCTTCCAGAATTGTAAATATTTTTGATGTAATTGTAGATAAGCCAATAGATAAATCTTTATTTTGGTCATTATATTTTGATGGATCAAAATCTAGTGATGGAGCTGGAGCAGGATGCATCTTAATTGATCCAAATGGAGAGAAAACCATGCTATCATGTAGGTTAGAATTTGAGTGTACAAACAATACTGCAGAATATGAAGCCTTGATTCAAGGACTTTATAAAGCTATAGGGTTAGATGTTAAATACTTGAAAGTCTTTGGTGATTCCAAAATTGTCATAAAACAAGTTAGGAATACTATCCATTGTCTTTCAGGACATCTTAAACACTATCAAACCCTAGTGCAAGATCTTACCACTCATTTTTTAGCATTCAATATTTCTTCTATTCCTAGGAATCAAAATACATCAGCTGACTTGTTATCTAATGTTGCATCTAAACTCCTTCCTGCTGAAGATTGCAGTCCTGATAGATTTTCAGTAGAATTGATTTTTTGCCCATCTGTTCCAGATAATATCACAAATTGGAGAGTATTTTACCATGATCAAGATATTTTAAATTTCATGACTTCAGAGAAATCATATGATGAACAAATTATTGATGAGGATGATCATGATTTGCAAATTGCCTCAAAAGGTAATGAAAATCCCATTCCGAAATCTGTTGTTAAATTGGAGGACTTATACGATATAAAAGACAGATTCAAGAAAGTTACCAATGCTAAACTTCAAAGTTCCACTTTGAAGTTTGAATTAGTAAATCTTGGTTCTGACTCTAATCCTCAAAATGTTAATTTAGGACTCAATTTAACTCCATAGGAAAGGAATGCTTTCATTAAACTTCTGAGTAGGTATAAAAATATCTTTTCTTGGAATTATGAGGATTTAAAGACCTATGATACTTCTGTTATTCAACACACAATTCCAATGCTTCCTAATATTAAACCTGTTCAACAGAAGTTAAGAAAGATTCATCCAAATCTCGAAGGTCAAATCAAATCAGAACTTAATAAACTTTTAAAAGCCAAAATCATTTTTCCTGTAAGGCACTCCAATTGGGTTTCCAATATGGTACCTGTAAGGAAGAAAAATGGTGATATAAGAATCTGTATTGATTTTAGAAATTTAAACAAGGCATGTTTGAAAGACAATTTCCCATTGCCAACCATGGAACAGATACTTCAAAAGGTAGCTGGTTCTGAATTCATGTCCTTTCTTGATGGATTTTCAGGCTATAATAAAATTTTAGTTCATCCAGATGACAGATTGAAAACAACTTTCAGAACCAAATGGGGAACCTATGCTTATCAGAAAATGCCTTTTGGTCTAATTAATGCAGGAGAAACTTTCCAAAGAGCCATGGATATAGCATTTAAAGGTCTAATCAATAGATCAGTTGTTATTTATCTTGATGACATAACGATATTTTCAAAAAAGAGAGCCAATCATCTACATGATCTAAAGCAAATATTTGAAAGATGTAGAAGGTTTGGTATTTCCTTAAATCCAAAGAAATCTTTCTTTGCTCTTGATGAAGGAAAACTCTTAGGATTTGTTGTGTCAAAAGATGGTATATATATTGATCCAGATAGAGTAAAAGAAATTTTTGATATTTCTTTACCTCATAACAAAAAATCCATGCAATCATTTCTTGGGCAAATCAATTTTGTAAAAAGACTCATTCGTGATTTTTCTCAAATTGTTCTACCTATGCAAAGTATGATTAAGAAAAATTCAGTATTCAAATGGGGGCATAAAGAGAAACAAGCCTTTGAGGCAATCAAACAAGCGATCATTAATGCACCAGCGTTAAACACCCCTGATTTTTCTAAAGATTTTACTTTTTATACTTTGGCCACCGAAACATCTTATGCTGCTGTTTTAACACAGCTCAATGATCAGAAAATTGAGGCACCCATTTCTTTCTTTAGCTCAAATCTGCAAGGAGCTGAGCTTAATTATTCCGATGTTGAAAAACAAGAATTTGCTGTGTTTAAATCAATCAAACATTTCAGACCTTTTCTCTTGAAAACACATACAAAAATCATTGGCCCATTCTCTGCAGTGAGACAATTATTAGTTCAAAAAGAAGTAGGGGAAAAGAGAGCTAACAGGGTAACAGCTTTGCAAGAATATGATATTGATATTAAACCAGCTAAGATTGTTAGAGGACAAGGTTTTTGTAGATTATTGGAAGGAGCTCATAACATACCAGAGAATCAACATTCAGATAATGATATTCAAGTAAGTCAGATAAGTGTTACAGATTCTGAATCTCAGTATGCTGATCTCATCTATTACTTGAAAAATGGGTATGCTCCTTCTAATCTCAGCTATAAGAACAAACGTGCTTTAAGATTGAAGGCTATTAAATATGAGATCATTGATAATGTGTTATTCAGAAAGAATTATGACTCAATCCTATTAAGATGTCTTGAAAAGACTGAAGCTGAAAAGGTGTTGCAGGAATTGCATGATGGACCAGCAGGAGGTCATTTTGGAGGTGATACCACAGCTCACAAAATAATTCATGCTGGTTATTACTGGCCTACCCTTTTTAAAGATACTCATGATTATGTGAGGAAGTGCAAAATTTGTCAAACTGCTAGTGGAAGACAAAAGAAACCAGCTTTTCCTTTGCAACCAGTAAATATTGAGCAACCATTTGAGCAATGGGGGCTTGACATTATTGGTGAGATAGTACCTCATTCTTCTAAACAACACAAATACATCCTTACAGCAACAGATTACTTTACGAAATGGGTAGAAGAAATCCCTTTGAAGGTAGCCAATTCTGATACAATTATTGATTTCATAGATCAATTCATCATAACCAGGTTTGGTGTACCTAACGCTCTTGTCTTTGATAATGCATCTTATTTTTTTGGAAATAGTATAATAGAATTTGCAGTCAAAAGAGGTTTTAAATTGAAATATTCAACAAATTATTATCCACAAGGTAATGGTTTGGCTGAATCCACTAACAAAAATCTTATCAAAATCATTAAAAGGACCATTGATCAAAATCAAAAGAATTGGCACAAGTCTTTAATCTTTGCACTATGGGCTAATCGTATTACTGAAAAATCTTCAATAGGAACTTCACCTTTCAATTTAGTTTATGGAAAAGAAGCTGTGATACCATCAAATTTAGCTCTTCCATCATTAGCCCTAGTGCAATTTATTGAAGAAAATCCTTCTTCATCCATTCAATTAAGATATGATCAAATCCTTAAATTAGAAGAAGATAGAAATAAAGCAAAAATTATTCATGAAAAACATCAACAGCTTGTAAAATCTTCTTTTGATGCAAGTTCTACCGGCTCAAAGATTTTGTCAATTGGTGATCTTGTTCTGAAATGGGATAAAGCACATGAAGAAAAAGGTAAGCATACCAAGTTTCAAAAAATGTGGCTTGGACCATTTCAGATTGCTGAAAAGATAGGCTCAAATACATTCATACTCCAAGATTTAACAGGAAAGAGAGAATCTCTTCCTGTAAATGGGCTTGTCTTGAAGAAATTCTTTTCATAAGGAGGTAACCCCTTCTTACTTGTACATATTCCTTTCTGCTAAGTTTTTAATTGTTTTGCAAATAAAGGTTGTTAATAAGTCTCTAATTGACTGTTTACTATTAAGAAAATTTCTTAGAAAGAATATTATAAATATTTATTTTGTGTAAATAAGAATTTTTAAAGAGATGATCACAGTTTTTGGATAGTTTAAAATAAGATGTTAAATTTTGAAAGATTATTCCAATCATTTGCATGATCTTTTGAAAACTTGAGGAAAATGTAAATCATTATAAGTTTATCGAGCAGAGAAAGGTTATCTATAAAAGTAGAGATTTTTTCAAAGTCTTGGTACTCAAGAAACTCTGAAAATTGTCATCCATTGATTCTTAAGGATAAAACTATTTCACCCCATCCATTTAAGTTGTGATTTTCTAGAATGTAATTCTAAGAAATTATATGAAAATTTTAAAAGATAAGAGGTCTCATCATGAGTCAACTTACCATGTTCATAAGAAGTAATAAAACTGACATTACCAATACTACATATCAAAACAGGGTAATGGCTTATAAATATAAGACAAGGGGTCTCATCACGAGCCAGCTTGTTCAGTTTAATTACAACTAGTGAATGGAATTGTTATTAACTGGCTACCAAACCAGAAAAATGGCTTTTAAAATTAAAAAATAAGTAAAAGACAAAAAACATGAGATAATATGTCTTATGAATTTATCTTTTAAAAAGTCAAAATCTTAGTTGGATGGGACAATGAATGGTTAATGGTTAAAAGGTAACCCTGTCGAGACTATGAATTTTTGCAGGCAGCAGAGGCAATACCTATGACAATAGAGTATATTATAAAAACCAAACTTGGAGAAATCCACTTACTTCATTATTAACACCAATCAAAGCTTGAGATAACCCAAAAATGTTTTTATTCTCAAGAAATTAGAAAGAAATTGTAAGTAATTTTTATTCTTTTTCATAGTTAGATTTTATTTTTGATTATCCTAAGATAGTTTTCATTATCTTTAAAAATCTTTACTTACTAGAAATATAGTGTTCATTTTATTTTTTCAGAGATAACTGTTTCTTTCAGTGAATCGCCAATTGTTGTACTGTACAACAACCCTCCCTTTTTCCTAAATTTTTAGAATAAAATTCATTTAGAAAAAGGGTCCCTTTTTCTTTTCATATAGAAATAAAAGATTCATTGTTTTGAAAGAATCATTGCATATCTTTGTTACCAAGTGTGTAGAAACAAATTCAAAATTCAAAAAATTCCGATCCGATCAATTAATAAAAGACTTTATCATATAAAATAAATCAGTTTGAAAAAGGTCTCATGAACAGTAATCGCAATCGGAAATTGGAAAAATATTTGAGAGAAGTTTTACATACATGTTCAAAAATATCTGATGTGATTAGTCCAATCGCAAATCTCCAATTGCAAAGGATTTAAGTTATTTCATTTACATATTTTTGATGCGATGCGATCAATCGCAATCGCATGATCGGAACACTTTTAATAAACTCTTTGTCGTCAATTGAAAATTCCCCGATGCGATGCGCTTTATTATAAGAATACATTTCAAATGGAAATAAATATTTGTTTCACTTAAATAAGAAGAATCCTTATATGATGGACCCCACCATATCGCAATCGGAAATCGGAGAAGTTCGTAATTGCAAATCGGAAATCGGAGAAGTTTTGTAAACATAATCGGAAATCAGAGAAATCTTTATTGTGATATTTATACACCATTTGAATACTTCTGATGCGATTAATATTCATATACTATATACTTGTCACATCATAAGAGTTCATAATAGGTAATTTAATATTATTTTCACAAGCGCTAAAACTCCAATAGTACGATCAACATTAAATAGCAAATAAAACAATATTGGTTTAAGATTCTGTTTTGAATACGTGAGTGTGACCCAAACAAAATATTTAAGTGTTACACGGATTCAATAAATAATGAATCATGAACCCATAATTTTTATAATCGTTCTTTTCAATTGCTTGTTTATCACGACTGAGAGCTTATTGCTTTGCAGAATCAAAGCACATCAAATCCTTTCATTCGCAGACAGAGGGAAACAATATCAGACACAGAAATGTCAAAGATAACGAGGAGAACCAAGACTGTTGTTGCCGCTAATTTTGCTGAGATTCCTACAGTCTCAAAGGAAAAGCCAGCAAAGCTGAGACTAGTTACGGATACATCATGTCAAGGGCTCGGCAGAATGACATGGGAAGGAGTTTATAATCTATTGGAGAGTGAAAACCTTAAATTCACAATAGCAGAGGTATCAGTTCCTGATGAAGATACCTCAGATTCCGACTCTGAGGTTACTGACAGAACACTTGCAAATTCATTTCTACATCGAATTGCAGCCAGAGCAAACATCATTCCTTATTATGATGTGATTATATGGGTCATCGATAATGTGGAAATAAAGAACAGAATGTTTATTTCGGCTTCTGGAGCATCTTTTGGATCATTCAAAGCAGAAGACCTTAAAGAAATGTACCATCTCCTTGATCCGCAAAAGGTTTATAACAAAGAATTTGTCAAATAGTTTGCCGACAGTAATAAAGTTCAATCTGAACCTATCAAGGAATGGAGAAAAAATCCTGAAAAGCACAAAAATGAATCATCCATTATGTATTTAGTAGATTCTCTCTTACCCCCATACTGCTATGCCACTGCTATGATGTGTAGATTATTTGGCAATAACAATTCTGCTAGGTTTTCTATACAAATGGTTCCTTTAATCCTAGCTGCTGTCAATTCCGAAATTATGGACTGGGCGGTTATTCTTTCTGATTGGATAGCTAATAGGATACTTGAATACAGACAAGATAAAACTGCTGGAAATACCACTCCCTTTTTCTTTTGTGCTTATATTCTAGACGCCCTTTGTTTCAATTCTGAGTTTCCCTTGTTAGGATGGAAATGGACTACTAAAGATCCCACTCCGATTCATATATATCATAAACTCCTTTGGAAAATTCATTTCAAATATTATGTATATAGAATATGTCATGATTTCCTTATTCCAGTCTTTCAAACCATTTTCAATCGCTTTCCCCCTAGATTCTCCGACAAAGCTAAAGCTGACTTATCCTCAATAGGAGATTGGTTTGGAGAAGAAAAATTCACATATGTCAGGATTTTCGAAAGTATTGTGGAACCCCACGTTCTCCCTCTTATTGTCCCAGATAAACTTCTAGCCCAGGAAATATCCTATCAATTGACAGTTGAAGGAATGTCCAGATCTCTGAGCAATAGTAAGAAAAGAATGTGGCCTTCGTTTCCATTCAATTGTGGACATTTTACTTTGAATGACTTCAAGCATGCAGAAAAGGAAGTCGCCAAAATAAAGGGTTTTAAATTCGCAACAATCCTGGGGAGACAGTATGATCCGCAAAAGATAGCTTCTAATGTTACTTCTTCAGTTTCGATTGCTCAATTCGAGCATGAACCAGATGAATTTGATGATTTGTTTATTTCATTAAATGAATTTTCTCAAGTCTATAATTTGGCCAAGTCCAAATTTCATAAATAAGAAATGAATAAATTTATGTTATTCAGAAAAAAAATATTGTTGAAAGTTCCTCTAGATCAACTAAGAGTTCCTATGCAAGACGCAAAGATAGAAGATAAATATGGAAAAACAATAGAAGAAGAATCTTTCAGTAAGGCCATTACACAGTCATCTACTAGCCAGCCCATTATACAGACACAAAAATAAGCAACAGGAAATGATCCAATTGTACATATTCAGAAAGAAATCACTGATGGCAAACCCAATGAAAATACTGATCAACAATCCACAGCTCAAACAGAGAAATAATGCACAAGTACTGATACTAATGTGCATAGTCAAAAGGAAGGTTTAGACAGCAAAATTGATAAACAAGAAAGAAATACAGAGAAATCAGATACACAACTTGAAGGAAATGACACTACTGATAAAATTGTAGACTCTACTAATCTTAATGTTTCCTCTCAATTGTTGAAGCAGTATAATCAATTCGCTCACCAACTAAGACTGAAGGATGATCCTAAAGAGGAAAATCCAGAAGATCAGGATGTTGAAATCATTCTTGAACATCCTACAGGACAAATTGTGTTGAAAATTGAGGAAATCCCTCCTCTGGATGTATTCTACAGCCCTAAACATAAGGTTGTTGTTAAAAAACAAAGAAAAAGAAGGAAAATATATCAAGACACAATTCTTGCTTCACAGGAGGAATTCATGAGTATTGTTTATGAGAATGCTGAAGTGAATCCATCCGAGGATCTCACTAAGTTATCCCAATATGCAGGAGAATACAGTGCTGCGACAATAGATAAAGCTGCAGAGGTTTCTTAGTTGATGACTCAGAAAGATCTACATCTAGCTTTAATTGAAGAACAAACTAATGAAAATCAGTAGAAGATTGCTCAATTTGAATAGCAATTTCAAAATCAAGAGCTCAGAATTAAAGAGCTAGAAGAGCAGTTGGCCACAGAAAAGAAAAAAGTTGATGAACAAGCTCTAAACAAACAACAACAGATGAATCAAGAAATTTCAAAGTTACAAAATTTGTTGCAAAATGAGCAAGATACAAAGATTGTACAAGAAAAAGAATTTCAAGCAGCTTTAGACAAATTCAAGGATTTTCCCAAATTAAATGAATTCAAAGCAGAAGCTCTTGAAGCCAATAAACTGCTGTCTCAGCAGTTAAATAATTTTTTTACAAAATTAACTCAAACAGAGCCATTTATTGATATCACATCATCTTTGATACAAGACATAGTTACTCTCAGGCAAGAGATTGATGATGCCGATGAAAGGATTTCTGAATTTCTTACTTGGCAAGATACAGAGAAAGGAAGAAAATCTAATATTCCTAAAATAGAAGAAAGACATAAGGAAATCCTGTTTACAGTGTGGAAACAACAGTTAATGAAAGCCGAGAGAGCTATATCAAGAGCTAGAAGCATGATGGGTAATATAACACAATTTATCAATGACAGCTTGTATGCATGTAATCTCATTTCCGATTGTGTTCCAGGCAGTTTACTTAAAGTCAAAGAAACTGATCGCAGATGGAAAGAATAAATAATGAATAAAAATCAACAGATCAATAAGCTTCAAACAATATCTTGGGATAATATGTGGACCTATCGGATTAAGCCACTCAATCAACAATTAGCTATTAAATGCTTATCAAATGTTGTTGATTGTTTGATTCCAGAATTCTCCGATGCCACATATGTTGGACAGTGACATTCCAAGATGAGTCATCCGTCGGAGGTCCAGGAAATGTTGAAAAATTTCCACCTGGCTACATTGAGCGAAAAGGAAAAGTAATGAATCAGTTCCATTTTTAAGATAGTGTTTCCGTTTCCAAATTGATAGATTGTAGCAGTAGTAGTAGGATTCTTTTTTCATGTAATTTGATATTTAAACCCCTCTCATGCATTGGAGAAGGGGTCCTAAATTGTAATATTTTTGACTTGGAGATTACATTTCTGTACTCCACTGGCTCTTATATTTTATAAAGGATCACATCTGGTGATTTTATGCGGAATTATCTTTAAAGAGTTGCATTTTTGTACCTTGAATTTGATTTTGCATTGGAATTACTGGATCGGAATATCAGATTTCATTTGAAACTTTCAAGATGGATAAGGTATTTTTATCTATTCACTGGTAATTTCTTTTATATGATATTCTCTTTTAAATTTGTTGTCATTTATATATATTTCGTTTTCATAATATTTCTATATATATCATTTTTGAGTATATTAGAAATATTCACTTTTCATAAATGTATGTAAAATGATATACAAATGATGAATACAATATGCTAATATAACTATGTTTAAATTCTTAAATAGAGTTATCTTTATTTGTTACTGCACAATTTCAATTAAAGTTTAATACATTTTTATGGTTATTGTTCAATTGGAATAATTTCAAGTTGTATTCACATATGATACCCGAGTTAGTTTTAGAATTTCTTTATCAGTATTTAGATTGAATTAGATAGTTATATTTCAGTCATTTAGTCCCATTTTCACTCATTCAAATCAACCCATCACCAACCCATTAGTTATAAGGAAACTGGTCATTCCAATCCAGTCGGAGCCACCATACCAAACGGATAAGGAGCTCTCCTAAGGTCTTGACCGGGTGGTTTTCCCCAATGTTTGAAGCAGAGATTTTCCAGGCTTCAACAGGTTCCAGCTACAGAAAACTTTGTTTTTATGCCATGATGTTCACAGAAATCAAATAATTCATTTGATATATATTCTCCTCCTTGATCAGATCTAAGACATTTGATTTTTAGATCTAATTCATTTTCAACCAAAGCTTTGAAGATCTTAAATTTTTTAAATGCTTCATCTTTATGTTTTAGTAACCCAATCCAACCCATTCTAGACAAGTCATCGATAAATAAAATATAGTATTGTTCTCCACGCGATGATGTTTTCCTTATAGCACCACAGAGATCAGTATGTATAAGTTCACTAAGCTTACTTGCTAATCCTCCTTTAGCATTGAATTGCACCCTGGTTTGCTTACCAAATTGGCATGATTTGCATATCATACTTTCAGGTAGAGTGATGCTGGGAAGATCATGATTAGCTTTGAGTCTACTTGATTTTCCTATTTGAGAAAAGCTCGAATTTCCAAAACTTCTGTGCCATAACAAATTTTCTGAAGATTTACCCAAGTAGCATTGTTCTTGGCCACCTTCAATACATAGAAATTGCTTGGTGTTCTAGTTACTTTTATTATTTTTTTTCCTGCTCAAGTTCACTTACTACACATTGTTTTGAACTAAAGACAACTTCATTTACTTGATCACACATTTGACTCACACTCAATGGGTTATGCTTTATTCCATCCACATACATAACATTGTCAGCTTTCAAATTTTCTTTCAGAAAAATAACACCTTTTCCTTTAATGACAACAGGAGAATCATTTACAAAGGTAACATTCTTTTCTTTCTCTAAAGCATTGTATGAAATGAGTTTATTTTTATTGCCTGTCATGTGTTTTGAGCATCTGCTATCAATATACCATTGATTTTATTCCCCTTCTACAAATAAAACTATGCCACAACTTTCAACCCGTAAGTCCGCTTTTTTGCATACCTTGGAATTTGATGGTATATGCTGTTTTGGCTGAAGTTTTCTCCTACATTCGTATTATTCATGTAAAAAGTTATTGCAATAAGCAAATTCAATTTCATTTTGAAGAGGACAAAATTTTTTATAAGTATTCTTCTTTATTGCAGTCTCATTTCTTTTCTTTCTTGCTTCTCTGGTCATGATGGTTTTGTATGCAACACATTGAGTAGCTTTATGTCAAAAATTATGACATGAAAAGCATTCTCCATTAAAGAAGAAATGTGTGCGATCAAGAAACCTTCTATTTATGTTTACCTGCTGATTGATATTTCTGTTGTTTTTCTTTCTTGTATTGAAGTGGTCATGCTTTACATATGTAGTCTCTTTGTTCTTTTGTTGAGTGACAAAATGTTGCTGGCTCACTTTAGCTACATTTAGATAGCTTGGTGTTGAATACTGATATGATTCTCCAATATATCCAAGACCTGTTTTTATAAGAGGAGAGTGCTGCACCTTGATAATTTCATCTAAGGTTCCAGATCTCTTAGAAAATCTAAGATTTAAAGTTTTCACTTTCTCAATTTCATTTCTTAGACTCACTATTTCAAATTCTAATTACTCATTGTGCTTCTCCTTTTCTATAAGTTGATTATTTATAGTATCTATGGCAATTTTGTTCTCTTCCAAACATATTTTGAGATGATTTATTTCTTCAAGAAAATAATTTTCTTCTAATGCATCCATAAAATTATCTTCAGACTCACTAGAGTCTTTTTCAAAAGGCATGGGTAGCATAATATCTTTATCAGATTCTCCTTCTTCACTATTTGATAGAGCATCACTATATTCATGAGTATAATAGCTTTTTCTATTGATAATGTTTTTCTTATTTCCTTTAGCCACTTACTTTCCCTTTTCATGACTATCTTTATGGGGACATTTAGCAGCATAATGACCAACTCTTCCATAAGAAAAACATTTAAAAGGAAACTTACCTCTGAACCTTCCAGTGCCAAGTTGTAGCTTCTTTACAAAATTTATCTCATCTTGTTATAAAACATACCCTGATCCTTCTTGTTCTTCAACCTCCTTTCCTTTTGTAGCAGCTCTGAAGACAACTTCTTTGACTTTAGATGGACCTCCTTTTCTCATTTCACAAGTAGTCAGAATCCCATGAAGTTGAACAATAGTAAGAGTTTGTAGATCCTGCTTCTCTTCAATAGCTGACACATTTGACTCGAGTTTGGGAGTTAGAGAACTTAAAACCTTTTCTACCAGAGTAATTTTAGTTATGGTTTCACATATATTTCTCATATGACTTACAATATCATCTAGATGTAAAAAGAAACTGGCAATGCTTTCCTCATTATGCATTCTGAGTTTTTCATATTAAATTCTGAGAGTTTGGAGTTTGGTACATTTTACCTTGGCATCACCTTCATATCTTAGAATGATTTTGTCCCATATCTCCTTTGTTGTATTCAACAACATGACTTTGACAAATTATGATTCAGTCAAAATTCCCAATAATGCATTGACCACCTTTGCATTGGTTTTGTACTTCATTCTTGCTGTTGCATCAATTGGAACTAAAGCTGGATATTGATAACCTCCTTCAACTATAGCCCATACATCTACTCCAAGAGACCGAAAAAATGATCTTGTCCCTGTTTTCTAGAAGATTAAATTGCTTCCGTTAAAGAGAGAAGGCCTGATAGATGTTGTCCCATCTTGACTGCTCATCTTCGCTGATCTTCCTTCTAGCGATTGAGATTTTTCAAAAGGACCTTCTCTGATACCAATTGTTGGGAAAGATACTGAGAGGGGGGCTCAATCAATAATTAGAGCTTACTGATAACTTTTCCTTTTTCTTTACTGAATTCCATATGCGAATTTAATGAAACCAGCTCGCGCATACATGCAAATATACCAACAGAAACTTATGTATACTGCTATAATTTTATCGTTAGATAAAATTTCAGAAACAATCTTTAACTCGGCTTATTAGTTATGCATCTGTTAGTTAAGCAGTAAATATGTGTAGTAACAGCAGAATAAATCATCACACAAGAGAATCACACATGAACACCAATATTTAAGGTGGAAAACCAATTTGGCAGAAAACCACCACTTCTCTAATCCATGTCTTCAATATTTATTATATGGAAAACTGCTTACAATATTGTAATCATGCAGACTCATATCAGTACGTAGTCATGTACCTACAGAAGGCTTCAACCTTCAATCATTCTCCGGCTGCTACTGGAAGGGAGTTACAACACCCTATTCTCATTTACCAACCACTACTGGAAGGGAGATTCATTCCCCTAATCAGAACACCAGCTTCTACTGGCAGGAAGCTTCTACTTCCACACTGAAGGCTTGAACCCTCAGAACCAATGCAGATCACATTTCATCAATTTTCATATTGGATCACACAGCTTCAACACAAATCTTCATAAAGAACAACAATAATAGACTTCACCCAATACTTCAATCAGAACAGTGAGATCACTATAACTAGAACACAGTAATAACATAGATTTTAGAGTCAGTATGTAGAATCAAACTCAACCTTGAAAATTCATTATCTTAAAAAGCATACACTACTTTGCTTTACTGAACCCGCATGTATACATGCTTTCCTTCACACCAACCAACATATAGATCTATGAATACTGATCTTCTATAATATGGTCAGTCTCAGATCTGGATATAAGGCTTTAAATCATATATCTTTTCAGTATTGTAGAACCCTTGATGATTCAGACATCATAAAACATATTCACTCACTCATTGATAATATTTATACATAATCAACTTAGCGACATATACATCATTCAAGAAACCCAGATCTACATGAATACTTCATTGACAAACAACAGAAATAAACATAAAACCTCTGTAATAAGCTTTATAAAACCATGAATTCCATATAGGCCTTTTCTGAGACAAAGCTACGTATATAAGCACTTTTACCAAGATGAACTAGCATATAGATCTGTAAATATCAACTTTGCAAAATGTGTCAGATCTATAGAACTTACCCGGATTTCTTCAACTCACTTCACCAAACATGTGCTAGATCACATATCTAATCATTTCTTCAATAGATCATGTAATAACATTGTCATTTAGGGTTTAGAAATCCTGATCCATCATTGTATCCAAGGGTACATCATAGATTAAGATCAACCAATAAAACAGAGTTGATCCTCATGTAGGTATACTTCAGAGAGAAGTATTCAATGACAACCCTTACATATGAACACCCCTGCACTATGATCTTCTTCTCCTTATATACATTTAGCCTTTACCAATACCATGAGTCAAAACCGCACAACTGCCAATGGTATTCTTGGAAGGAATCAAATATATAACACAACGGTCAACACTGTGGGCTAATACCATGGTAATTCCCCATGGTATCATATTTTTAGAGCGCAAAAGGTATACGTGACTTGGATCATTCTTATCTTCATGTATACGTGACTTGGAATGTACAAAATCACGTATAGAACCTACAATATGAAAATTAACCAATATTCTACTAGACATTACACATTTTTTCTGAGAAATTACTAAGCCTCTACAGAATACATATACTTCATCTTTTACTAGAGAGTTGCCATCAAGGACAACATACTAGGACATAAGAATCATATTGCAAACATTTCCTTGCAGAAGGAGATGAATGGCATGGAGATGGATCATAATTAGAGCATGAGACTCTGAGTAATTGTGTTACAGAGTGCAAACCTCTGTCTAGAGCATTCAAGGATAATATAACTATCCAATAGTTTTTCCAGAGCAAACAAAATCGGAGATCCCACAGAGGAAATAGAAGAAAAAGGCACATACATGATAGATTCTTCTTTCAATATTAGATGGATCATCCACAAGTACAAAAAAATCTTGAATGAAGGAGTTAGATGATTTCTTCCAACTACACCCAGTGGCGGAAAGAGAGGTTGTTGAGACTGCAATGTGACGCCTTGAGGCTCAAGAAAAGGATTGGTCGTTAAGCCATATGAAACATGCAAAGTGACTACTTATGCATAATTCACTCAAAGGCTGATAAAGAAGTTTGATAGAAGAAAACGAGAGGTAATTTCTATTGCTACATTTCTCGACATTGATCATAAATCACATGAGGAGCCAGGGGAAGATGTTATCACTATCACTCCGAAAGAGGATAAACTTCCACCACCACCAGTTGCAAAAGTACTTGAATCACGAGAAAGAGCACTCGCATGTTTACAAGATGGTCTTGAGAACTTGACATTGATAGTCCCATGGATGATTCAAGAGATTTATGAGGAGGAGGAGGCAGATACCAGCATTGATGCAGCAGTAGAGGAGCACTCATCACCATAGCCAGCAATTGGAGAAGTCATTGCACCTTTTGGAGGAACTCTTGTAGCCTTGAAAGATGTTCCCAAGTATTAGCTTATCCTAGGTTTACAAGCATTTCCATCCCCTATTATTTCAACACCACATCTTGAGATTTTTGGGGTCATTCCATCAAGGAAATTGCATAACCAAGGGTTAGAGCACATTGTTGATTCAGAGTAGTAGAATTTCACTATGCAGAGGAACCTTGCCTTGTTTAAGGAGGAGATGTATAGCTTTCCCAGTTTTACATTGTTGAGCTGCACACAACACTTTTTGTTGGAGTGTCGAGTTTCAGAGGATGGGATTAGCATAGTCCTATTGTAGGGGATATATACAATAGATTTTGGAAGTCAGAGATTACTGTCACATGAATTGTCATATTCTATTTACGACAAAGAGATATTGGCCATTATGCATGTATTGGTAAAATTCTGCCAATTTTTTATTGACAGTAGAGTCAGGTGAAGACCAACCACCATGGTCTCTAACATCATTATAAGGAGGATCAATAGGTGTAGGAGAGGCAGCAATGGTGGATCAATACAATGCGTGACTATGAGTTCAGCATTGTGTATGGAGAGGGCCATGAGAAAACAAATGCACCATCATGGAGATACGCAACGCTGTCACTGAGGAGCAGTGATAATTTGGGGGGCCAATTATTCTTGGAGCATTCTGATGACCGCTTCACTTAGGAAGAATTGGATGGGAAAATGGTAGATTATAAACATCTTGTAATGGGTGACATCTTCCATTATCAAGATAGAGCCTTCTTTATGAGCATCTCACAACTCAAAGAGAAGTTTCTACCTATAGTATATTCATAACCTCATAGGTTCTATTGGGCCATAAATGAGAGGTTTTCATGGAGATACCTCAAGGAGGATGCACTTCAACATATCATGGAGTGAAAATATTGTCATCGAATTGGGGAGGATGGTATTCTCCATTGGGTGGATACCAAGATGGAGCATGATAGGAGTCATCAACCATATTTGGATGGATGGGTGAGGATGATGAACAAGTGGTTGGAAGGCTACTTTCAAATCTATGACATGGGGCAGCACAAGGAATGGCTGCTTACTACCAGACATTTCACATTGGTTTGATCCATACCTTGCATAGTATTGTTGTGATGCAGTAACATGAGGCATGGAGGCATTGGTTACTCTTGAGATATTTTTTCCATCACATGACATATCACATGTCCATGTATGTGTTTTTGTTTGGGAATTTGCATGACTCTCACATGATGTGGCAACATGGAGCTTGGTTATGTTGGTCTAATTTGATATTCTACATGTCAATCAATATATTTTTTCTCTATCATTTGCATCATGATGATGTAAGGTGGCAGCAAGAGTCCTTTTTTCTTTGGTTACTCTTGGGAGAATATGGGCTGACATTCTCCCATACTTTGCATGATGAAGATGCATGATGGAAACAAGAGGCCTTAGTACGCTGTCTTCTATTAAGAGATTATGGTCACCATACTTGGTATGATGATGGTGTGATGTGGCAGCATGAGGCATTGTTGCGGTGGTTTCTATTGAGAGAGTATGGTTTGAAATTTCACATGTCAACCCATATGTCTTTATTTCCTATTTTTCACCGTGTGGATATGATGCTTGGATATGATACGAAGAAATGCCCCAAAATGGAAAGATGGGCTCCAATACAAGATTTCTAGCCAATCCAGGAGGGATTTCTAGTAATGCTGGATAAAATACAATGTGACAATTAACTGCTAGGGTTAATATGTCACTGCAAAACTGAATACATATGATGAGGTTATGGCAGATTTGAAATATGGATTCCCCTCCTCCAATGGTTCTCTTTAGTAGAAGGCTGATCCCTCTACTCAAGAACAATCCTCCCGATGAGCTCAATGAACTCTCCCAACACTCGCTACATGAAAATAATGCAATTCCAGCCCTAGACTGTGTTGTGAGAGATGATGAATGATTGTCCTGGTGCCAAAGATCTGAAAGGATCCCCAGGAATCTCCTCTTCTCCTCCAAAGAATATACAAGATCTCCTCCAAAGAACAAGCCAAAGAATGACTCTATGAGTTCCTCTGTTGCTGCACCTAACAACACAACATTTTCTACCCAACAGGAAAATGATATATTGAAGGAGGTAGCTTTGGCCAAATGTCGGAATGAGTAAATGTAGCACAAACCCTCTCCTTCCTTGAGGATGAGGTGGGAATTCTCGACCAGGAATACCCTAGTGCACAAGAACACTACAACCCTGCCAAATAGCTCAGGGATGCAAGCCTTAGCGGACCCTACGAAAATGATAATCTAATGCATAATGAAAATGGGCTTCCATCTCCTCTTTATAAAGCAAATGAACTCCTCTCACCATGGGTCTCATCCACACTTACCACCTAGCTCATGCAAGTGGAGCCTGCTCTAAAAATGCGCTGCTTTGTCATTGAGATTCCTTCTCTTAGACAGCGCTATTGACTTATTCAAAGATGACTAAATCAAAGTGATCCCGATCATATTCGCACCCTTGGGTGCTTAATCCAGCTGCTTATTCACCCTCCTTTCACACAATGAGTTTTATTTCTCCATCTAAGGGTGTTAAGGGGTCTCCTTACCCATTTTATTCAAAAAAATAAAAATATGCTAACTATAATGTTCCTTTTAGCTTGAGGCTAAAAATTGGGAACATTACATATAACGAAACATATGCATACACATTATGTCATGCATGTTCCATACATTCACACATTCCATGCAATAAAAAATGGTTTTTTTTGTCAATATTAAGATCTTCTGTTTAAGGGGGTGTAGATACCTATACCTAGACATGTAAAGGAAGATATACAATAGTGGCTTGAGAGGAAATAGTAAGAGTTCATTGTAGAGCAAGCCAAAAATAGATCAATCATGCCTTAAAAATGGATGCAAATACCTATGTTTTAATGGATTTTCTAATCATTTTGGGGGAGTTTTACAAAGGTTGGAAGATGACCATGTAACTTGGCTTCCTATTGTACCACTTAGTTGGATCCCCAAATTGATTTAGAGAGTGAACTATGTAAGTAATAAGGTTTATCACATAGTTGATTTTTGGTTGAATAGTGTGATGGAAGGTTATTTATTGAATATTTTGTGGGGGCATACTCAGTCATATAATACAATTGAAAGGGATTTATTTAAGGGATGATGAGGAAAATAGCTAAGATAAGTTCCCACATGGATAAAAGTGTTGTTGTGTGATAAAGGGGTTATGTCACTGGAATATAACAATATGAGTGGGTAGATTTCATTTTGTGCAATGGGGAGATTAGGAGGTAACCAAATGATGCTTTGAGGGGGAACAAAGGATGCTTTTATGGGAAACAAAGGCAAGCTATGTAGTAAAAAAACAAGTGAGGGGAAAATGATCTAAATATGCCTAGGAATCATAGAGATAAAAGCTTTGAAGATTCTAGAGTCTAAAAGATTTCACATTGACCCAAGAAGGAAGCCCTCTAGAGGAGGTGAGCACAATTCTATGCAATGAGATGAGATTTTGGCATAGTGGTGGGATAATGAAGAGGCTTGCATCAAAATGTGTGTATAATATGGAGGAGAAAACATAGTAATGAAGGTTGGGACCATAGGGAGGTTAGAGAATAAGTTGAAATCAGCCTACCATAAGCCCTAGAGAATATAGGGCAAAAGAGGTAATGAAATTAGATGAGATAGCCTAAGTAGGGGAGAAGGAATAAGGAAGAAAACATAATCGTAGCTCAGGACAAGAGGATGAATTGTATCCCAATGACCTTTCTTATGCCATAACATGTTCCAACCCCATGACCCCATACACATCTCCAAGTCCAAGTCAAGAGGGAAGTCCTTCTAACAATTTTCTACAGGCATTCTTAATACATGAAAGAAGTAAGGGTAGTATAGTAGTGAAAACAATCAATGTAACAGGAAGGAGGGATAATGTATCAGAGGTTCATTTGGGAGGAACATCACTAGGAAATACCACAAAATACATAATGGCTAGTGTTTATCCAAACCTAGAATTCCTATTTTCATGGTACTAGGATAGAAGATCCCCAACAACATTTGTTTGTTTGTGAGCTTATACTGATTGTTACATAAATATTCAACTCCTATAGATATCATAGATAAGGGGCATCTAGAATTGAGAGGTGTGGAGAGGCATCATTTGGCATAGTGCAGTGAATCAATGACAATAATAAATTTGTGTAATTCATTTATATTGTAGGTGATAGAGAAGAGGGAATTAGTCTAGGTAGAGAAAAAAATTTGTGGTTTCCATTGTAGAGTAATTCTTGAAAACCTATGAGTTATTTCATTCAAAAGGGATTTTAGGAATAATGAGCTTGTGGAGCTAAACATGTTGATCCCACATATCATTTTTGAATGGTCTATAGAGATTGGAAATAATTCATGGCAATAAGAATTTAGAATTTTTCTTGAAGTTAATGTGAATTTTTGAATTTTTTTAATGTTTTTAGTGATTCCGTATAATTAGCTATTCTGGGAAGATCATCAAATTACACTCAAAGATAATCAGGTTACAAACAAAAAATGTTATAACATGAGACTTGAACCCAATTACATTACAAACCAACATATCATAATAAAATATTTTAACAAGTAGAGATACCATCCCACCACAAACCCCTGGCCAATGCCATTAACAAAGAATAGATAATAAAACTAAGAGACAAGAAATGAAATAGAAGGGACTATTCTTGTGGAAGAGAGCATGCCATTCACAATAATTTCATCAAAATAAAAACCAAAACACTTAAAAGATTTCAAATAAATTTCAAACATATTTATAAAAGGCTATTAAAAGATAACACGTAGATAGGAGGATCTGCTTTAGAAGTGGAGGCTTTAAAGCTTTTCCCTGGACTCTAACGATGATATTCATGAGTCTCGGGTATTCCTCCATTCCACGAGTGATATTTCCCTACCTTTAGTTTCAATGATTAAAACTATGGCTTTGATACTTTATGAAGTAAAGTAAAAAATGAGGAAGATAAACAAAATATGAAATAGAGTAATGAGATAAATAATCATAACACCGTCCACAATAATATAAATATTAATTTTTAATTTTATGGGAGAAAATATATTTACAAAAGAAAAGAGAAAATATTGATTGTTGTTAGTATTATTTCTAATAAAAACAAAATTTATCAAAAATATACACAATAAAAACAATATTTGGCTTATACTTTCAAAACATTCCCACAACATATTAAACTAATATTTAAAAAACTAGTTGACCAATTCAATATGTATGGTTCATAATCTTGATCTAAGGCAAATTTAAAAATTCATTTATTAACTATTCCATGGGCTTAGTAATAAAAAGAAATATGTATATTGGTAAAAAAACCGTAAACCCGCACTCTGTGAGCTAAAGATCTATCCAGGGATTTCAATAGCCCTTGCTGCATGCGAAAAAGATATTAAAATAATAATTATTAGTACAAATAACTCTCGAAACAATAAATTCTCCAGAGATTCAAAAATAGAATCCGAGAACGGAGGCAGTGAAAGGCGATGTCACGTTTCATCAACAACACAGGTAAAAGGTAGTTGAATGCGAGTTGTTATTGACAATGCAGAGGTTAAATGAAATGGAGGGACGGGGAAATGAAACAGAAGGGACTATATCAAAATAATTATATCTGAATTAAAAAAAAAAAAACAAACTTAGGAGGTTAAGGATTGAAATAAATTAAAAACATGTTAAAAAAAATATGCTAAAGCCCTACACACGGATCTACATGCAAATATCATGCTTTAATCATGGAAGCTTTAAAGTTTTTCACAATTCACTTTACTCGAATTAAAATATTCAAGAGTCTAGGGTATTTTACTCGAATTAAAATATTCAATAGTCTAGGGATTGGACCATTCCGCGGAGTGATATTTCTGGACCTTTACTGATATGACAAAATTGGAAAGCTGTGCGAATTCACTAAGGCTGATCCTTTTGATACGGTGGTACACAGAGAAGGGTAATATTCAGACCTCTACCGTTGCAACAGATTCAATTTGGCCCATGAGGCTTTCAGGTACGTAGAAATCAATCAACTCATTTGTTGTCAACTTTAACAGATAACAAACTTGAGGGCCACGACTCAGGGAAGCTTTACTTACAAAAATATGACCATGCCACTCAGTAGTATTCACGGGAGGGCGAAGTTTCTTAGAAGGAAGATCAATTTGAGGAATCCAATCATTTGTCTGGACAACATATTTCATTAACGGCCCTTCTTCAGTGAATGCATACAAGTTCCCAGAAACAACTAAACATGACTCCCACCATCACCCCAATCTCCACATATTCTCCACGCTTCGCCAACAACTTGTCTTTGGATCATAAATTTGTGCATTGCTTCCATTTTCACCAAATATAACGATTTCTTCTTCCAGAAAACCTCCATGACAATACCCTACTTCATTCGTCATTGCAAGCTGAGTTTCCCACTTATTTTCTTCCACGTTATAGGCCTCTGCTGCGGGAAAAGAATTTCGGCCTCCCATAACATAGATAAGCTCCGTTTAGGCACATACAGAGCAGGCGAAGTAAGACCTTCTAGTAGGCATGTCGGCTCCACGCCGCCATTTGGCAGATGCAAAATTGAAAATGTAAACAGTCTGAAGCTCTTCTAGGTTTTCTGGATGCAGTCCCCCAAGGAGAAATAAGTGTTGGAAATTAATTCCAACTGCTGAAGTCAATCAGTAGTAAATGCAGAAGTGAAATATATGCGGCACATTGAAGCCAAGGCTAAGGTGGTTGCCTGCAATATTGAACAAATTGCAAAAGGATTGGAAAGCGCACAGGTGAAATAAAGAGCAGATGGGATTTGATCCCTTTGATATTTTATCAAAGGCGGTAGCCGTTTTAATTAATAGCAGACTTGAATGCCAAATAATTTCATGGATTCACAACACGGAAGAATAGTTTTATTTAAAGACAGTCTTTACAGGCGTTTAAATCCCTCAACAACCAAAATGATGAAAATATTGTTTAAATAGCAGAAGGCTTAAAGTTTCTGAAAAGGGAGGACGAGTGTCCTCACCACTTTAGCGCAAATCGAAAGATCGCATTTTCAGAAGTTTAAGTGTCTTGTTGATGTGGATGTTTGTGATGTGCGATCATCGCACCATCGCAACATTGCAATATTACAAATCACCCTCCGCCCATCACCAGAGTTTCGTTTTAATTGCGATGTGCGATAGATGGCATATCTGTGTGATAACTGTTACATGTTATATATATATATATATATATATATATATATATATATATATATATATATATATATATGTTCCGCCATATGTTTGATCACAGATATTTGCGATGCAATCTCATTGCAACATCGCAAAATCGCGACATCGCAATTTCAGAAGTTTGTTTTGTTTGATCGCGCGTTCAATGCGCTATGCGCAATGCGCTATGGCGGTGGGCCCGACAGTCGGTTGGTTGTTTTATTTATATGTTTTATTTATTGTTTTATATGTTTTAATATGTGTGGCGGCATATATAAAGCAAAGGCCCATGAGGCAAAATACAATGTTTTGTATTGTACACAGAACAGAGTCGTTTTTATGGACAGCAGTGCGAATTAGAAGAAAATACACAACATCGTATTTCTGAGAAAGAGATAGAGATTTGTTTTGAGAGGCACTGCATCTGTAGCAGTCAATCATATTTTGTAAATCCCTCTGTTAGAGGAAGAATTTGTAACAACATTTTTTATGAAATAAAAGTTTGTTTTATGAGTTGAAACTCTGTTTCCAGTGAGAAATATTTTAATTTCTCTGTGTTATATAGAGGAGTTTATTCTCCACTATTTGTTCTGGAATTCTTCAATATTCCAACATGGTATCAGAGCTAGTCCAGGCTCTTTGAAGGTCAAAGAAGCTGAAGGAAAGGAGTTCTTTGTTGCAGCAGCTTCTCCAACAGTGTGAAGACTCAGCCAAAAAGAATCCAAAGGTATTTCTCTATATATTTTTTTGTGTTACTGTTGCAGAACAGTCAGCTATTTTAAATATATAGTCAAGTGTTTTTGAATCATAGTTAAGAGTGCAGAATGGCTGGGGCCAGCACTGGTATGGGTATGGGAAATATCCATCTCCCACAGTTTAATGGGAAAATTTATGACTACTGGTCAATAACTATGAGAGCATTATTTGTCTCCTAAGACTTATGGGAATTTGTTGAGGATGGCTTTGAAGAGCCAGCAGATGAACTTGAGTTTAATATGTTAACTCAGGCAGAAAGAGAGATATTGAAGAGCAGTAAGAAGAAAGATGCTAAGGCTCTTTTCTTATTGTATCAAGCAGTTCATGAGAGTGTTTTTCCAAGGATAGTAGCAGCTAAGAGATCCAGAGAAGCATGAGAAACTCTCAAGACAGCCTATCAAGGTATGGAAAAAGTGAAGACAACAAAACTTCAGTTGCTGAGGAGAGACTTTGAAACTCTCTGTATGGAAGAGTCAGACACTATTGACTCATTCTTCACTCATGTGATTGGAATGGTCACACAAATAAGATCACATGGAGAAACCCTTGAAGACAAAAGGATTGTTGAAAAACTCTTGAGAAGTTTACCCTCAAGATTTGATGTGATTTTCACCACCATAGAAGAGACTAAGGATCTCACAAAGTTGTCAGTTGATGAGCTACATGCATCAATGATGAACCATGAATAGAGATTGAGTAGAAGTGAAAACTCATCTCTTGAGCATGCTTTTAAGACCCAGATGTCTTTTGGAAGAGGAAGAGAGCAAGGCAGAGGAAGAGGAAAATACAAAAGCCAAAACAGAGGTGGAAGAAACAGCCCTTCACATTCACATGGAAGGTGCAACTGTCAAGATCACCACCACGGCCAAAGCAACAGCCAGCAGAGTGGTCAACAGAATGCTCAAGGACAGAGGTACGATAAATCCAATGTCCAATGTCATTATTGTAAAAAATATGGTCATTATGCTAATGAATGTAGAAAAAAGCAGCAAGATATGGCAAATAGAACTAGTGCAAATTTCACTAGAGAAAATGTCAATCAAAAGAAGTTGTTTTTAGCTTGTAATATAGCTGAAGAGAAAAGTGAGGATTTATGGTTTCTAGACTCCGGTTGCAGTAACCATATGACAGGAAACATAGCAATGTTTTCCATGTTAGATGAAAGTGTGAAGTCACAAGTCACACTAGGAACTGATAGCAAAGTTTCTGTTATGGGAAAAGGAGATGTAAATGTTTTAACAAGATTAGGTGCAAAGAAAACCATAGCAGATGTTTATTATGTTCCAGGAATGAAGTGTAATCTCTTAAGTATTGGACAACTTGTCCATAAGGGGTATAATGTTTTCTTTGAGGATGATGCTTGTACCATCATGGAAAAACCACCCAGCAATCAGTGTATTGCTGAAGTGAAGATGACAAGGAACAGGATGTTCCCTCTTAGAATGAGAGCAGACTTGAAGAATGGTGAAGAGAAAGAAACAGTTGCACATGAGACTTTCCAAAGCGAACCAAAAGATGATAATTGGTTATGGCACTTGAGATTTGGACATCTCAACTTTGGAGGTCTCAACTTGTTGAACAGAAAAGGAATGGTAAGTGGTTTACCATTGATAGAGAAACCGGACAGCCTTTGTGAAGGTTGTATTCTTGGGAAACAACATAGAGAAAGTTTTCCTTCTGGGAAAAGCATAAGGGAAAAAGCACCCTTAGAGATTGTCCACTCAGATGTATGTGGACCGATGCAAACTCCATCACTTGCTAACAACCACTATATCTTAACATTCATAGATGATTTTACAAGAAAAACTTGGGTTTACTTTTTGAAAAACAAAAGTGAAGTGTTTGAAAAAATTTGCAATTTCAAAGCACTTGTTGAGAAACAAAGTGGGCTGCATATCAAAGTCTTAAGGACTGATAGAGGAGGTGAGTATATATCTAAATATTTTCTACGTTTTTGTAGAGAAAATGGTATTCAAAAGCAGTTTACAACTAGATATACTCCGCAGCAAAATGGAGTAGCCGAAAGGAAGAATAGAACTATAATGGACATGGCAAGAAGCATGTTAAAGGCAAAGCATTTGCCTAATGATTATTGGGCTGAAGCTGTACATTGTGCAGCGTATATTTTGAATAGGTGCCCTACAAAAGCAGTTATGAACAAAGTGTCGGAAGAGGCATGGAGTGGCACAAAGCAAGGTGTCACACACATGAAGGTTTTTGGATGTGTAGCTTATGCACACATTCCGGATCAGCTAAGGAAGAAGTTGGACAGCAAGGGGGAGAAATGTATTTTCATTGGATACAGTGAGGAATCCAAGGCATACAGGTTATATAACCCATCCAACAAGAAGTTTCTTGTGAGCAGAGACGTTCAGTTCATTGAAGAGGAAGCTTGGGATGGAAGCATAGAGAAAATAGTGAATGTTAAACACTGTTTATCTCATGATGAGAATGATGATGAGTTGGCTGAAATACATCCCCAAACAGCAGCACCAACACAAGAGCAGCAAAGCACACCCTTGAGGAGAAATGACAGTGCTTCTCCAAGCACACCACAAGGAGGAAATTCAAGTGCTTCTTCAAGCATTTGTACACCTACTGAAAGAGGTAAGAAATTCAGAAGTTTGAAAGATATTTATGAACAAGATATAGCTAATGAAGGTATCAATTCTTTGTTTGCTTTATATTGTCATGTTGATGATCATGTTCATTTCGAAGAAGCTATCAAGGATGAGAAATGGATAGAAGCTATGGATGAGGAAATAAATGCCATAGAGAGGAACAAAACTTGGGATTTGGTTGAACTCCCAAAAGGTAAATATGTCATTGGTGTTAAATGGGTCTACAAGACCAAGAGTAATGCTGAAGGAAAAATAGAGAGACACAAGGCAAGACTTGTTGTCAAAGGCTATAAGCAGAAGCATGGAATAGATTATGAGGAAACTTTCGCACCGGTTGCTAGAATGGAAACCGTGAGAGCAGTGTTGTCCATAGCAGCACAAAACAAGTGGAAAGTTTACCAAATGGACGTGAAGTCAACATTTCTAAATGGAGTGTTAATGGAAGAGGTTTACATTGAACAACCTCTCGGCTATGAAAAGAAAGGCCAAGAGCACAAAGTGTGTAAGTTGAAGAAATCTCTTTATGGGCTGAAGCAAGCGCCAAGAGCATGGTACAGTAGGATAGATTCCTATCTACTGGAAAATGGATTTGAAAAGTGTGAGGGAGAACCCACCCTCTACATCAAAGAAAAAGATGGAAAAATGTTGATTGTAGTTTTATATGTTGATGATGTTATTTTCACAGGTAATGATGATTACCTTATTGAAAACTTTAAAACAATCATGAAAGAAGAATTTGAAATGACTGACATGGGTTTGTTGAAATACTTCTTAGGAATAGAAGTAGAACAAGATTAAAATGGGATTTTTATCTCAGAGGAAAAATATGTTAATGAAGTGCTGGAAAGATTTAATATGTAGGAGAGCAAAGCGGCGATCACTCCTACAGTGATGGGATTAAAACTCAGTAGAGAGGACAGCAGCAAGGATTTTGATCCTAGCTTCTATAAGAGCATAGTTGGTAGCCTCATGTATTTGAATGCAACTAGACTGGACATAATGTATGCTGTTAGCTTAATTTCCAGATTTATGGAGAAGCCAAAGGATGCACATTGGCAGGCAGCGAAGAGAATTCTGAGGTATGTTAAAGGTACAAAAAGGTTTGGTATTTTATATACTGCTTCAGAAAATTCAGATTTAGTTGGATACACTGACAGTGATTGGGCTGGAAGTGTAGATGATCAGAAGAGCACTTCCAGTTATGTTTTTCACATGGGTTCAGGAGCCATTTCATGGGCTTCTAAGAAACAACCCATTGTAGCATTGTCTACAGCAGAAGCAGAATATGTGGCAGCTACAGCAACAACGTGTCAAGCAGTCTGGATGAGGAAAATGTTGAGCAGCTTATGTCAAGAAAAGGTAAAAGGGACAATTATTTTTTGTGACAATAGCTCAGCTATTGCATTGTCTAAAAATTTTGTTTTTCATAAAAGGACAAAGCACATTGACACCAAGTTTCACTTCATACGTGAATTGGTTAACAATGGTGAGATAGTTTTGCAGCATTGCAGAACAGAGGATCAATTTTCAGATATCCTCACAAAGCCACTTGCACAGAAAAGCTTTGAACATTTCAGGGAATGCCTAGGTATGCAGAAAAACCCAGCAGTTGAAATTAAGGGGGAGTGTTGGAAATTCATTCCAACTGCTGAAGTCAATCAGCAGTAAATGAAGAAGTGAAAGATCCGCGGCACATTGAAGCCAAGGCTAAGGCGGTTGCCTACTATCTTGAAAAAATTGCAAAAGGATTGGAAAGCGCGCAGGTGCAGTAAAGAGAAGATGGGATTTGATCCCTTTGATATTTTATCAAAGGCGGTAGCCGTTTTAATTAACAATAGACTTGAATGCCAAAGACTTTCGTGGCTTCACAGCACGAAAGAACAGTTTTATTTAAAGAAAGTCTTTACGGGCATTTAAAGCCCTCAACAACCAAAATGATGAAAATATCGTTTAAACAGCGGAAGGCTTAGAGTTTCTGAAAATGGAGGACAAGTGTCCCCACCACTTTAGCGTAAATCGCAAGATCACATTTTCAGAAGTTTAAGTGTCTCGTTGATGTGGATGTTTGCGATGTGCGATCATCGCACCATTGCAACATTGCAATATTACAAATCACCTTCCGCCCATCACCAGAGTTTCGTTGAAATTGCGATGTGCAATCATCGCGCCATCGCACGATCGCACAACCGCATTATATATATGTTCTGCCATATGTTTGATCGCAGATATTTGCGATGTGATCTCATCGCAACATCGCAAAATCGCGAAATCGTAATTTCATAAGTTTGTTTTGTTTGATCGCGCGTTCAATGTGCTATGGCGGTGGGCCCGACAGTCGGTTGGTTGTTTTATTTATATGATTTGTTTATTGTTTTATATGTTTTAATATGTGCGGCGGCATATATAAAGTAAAGGCCCGTGAGGAAAAATACAATGTTTTGTATTGTACACAGAACATAGTCATTTTTATGCACAACAGTGCGAATTAGAAGAAAATACACAGCAGCGTATTTCTGAGAAAGAGACAGAGATTTGTTTTGAGAGGCACTGCGTTTGTAGCAGTCAATCATATTTCGTAAATCCCTCTGTTAGAGGAAGAATTTGTAACAACATCTTTTATGAAATAAAAGTTTGTTTTATGAGTTGAAACTCTGTTTCCAGTGAGAAATATTTTAATTTCTCTGTGTTATATAGAGGAGTTTATTCTCCACTATTTGTTATGGAATTCTTCAATATTCCAACAATAAGTTTCCATTGAAGCAAGCGATCTTACATCCAAATGGAATTCCAATGCAGAAATCTGGAATTTGACTTAGAGTTTGCCAAGTATACGTGATTGGCTCGAATACTATTATGCGGATGGCCCGTTGAGTCTTATATTTAAGCCGCTCATAATTAGTGCAGGGGAGACTGAAATACTGAACCAGATAGATCAACTGCTCACTTGTTCCAGCGGTTATTCTGTCCTTGCGAAATTGAGGGCCACACACTATATCTCTCCATTTTTTGCAAACAAGTTTGAGTGCAGCATGCCATTTGTAAGGCACTCTCACCAAACACTGGCCAAGTAAATGATCTGGCATACTAATAATTGTAGTCTTCTTCTCTCGCAGCTATGCCAGCCTCTTTGAGCTACGTAATGCCATGCTGGTTTTCTCTTGAAACTGAGCGAAAGATGAAGAATATTGTATAAAGAAAATTGATTGAAGATATCAATGTATTTTTATAATTTACTTACAAAACAATAATAAAATAATGAAGTATTTGAAATCATAATCTCCTAAGAAAAGAATAAGAGAATTTGTGTTACCATAGTGTTCATGAAAGGTACACTAGAAAAATTATGAATTTTGGGCAGAATACTGAGTATTAATATAAGAAAAATTAACCATTATTAAAAACTGTTGAACGTTGGAGACGATTTTGAGTTATCTAATAAATTTATTTTCATTTTAATGAAAAAAATATTAACTTTATAAAAAATGTTACCACTACAAGGGGTTTGACCTAAGTACTTTGTAAGTTCATTCCCAGAAAAAATTGAAACCTACCCATAGTCATTTTACTTAATTTACAAATTTCTTAAAATATACAACCATTTTAATGTTCAAATATAATTTAATATATATTTAAATATTTTTAAATTTAAAATGATAATTTTATGTATATAATTAGTAAAATTTAAATAATAAAATATATTTCAAAAAGCCGTTAATAAAATTAAATAAAACAGAGTCTCATAGTGATTTTAAAAAATATGTGAGTTCAACTAAAAAATAATTAATTCTAAACATTAATAAATATATTTTTATTATAATAATAACAGTGGTGTTTAAATCAGATTTTTAAGAATTTTTAGCAGATTTGTGATAGTAAAAAGTTTATGGTCACATTCTTATTTACATTGTTTAAATTAGTTATTTTGACTACATATATGAATTCAAGATCCTCAAAAACCCATGAGCTACTTTTATTTTAAAAAATTACCCCCAAATTTATGATTTCAATGAATTCCTTCACAATTTTAGACAAATTAGATAGTGAAAATAAACCCCTAAATTTTTCCAAATAAACTCCATAACTACTTTTTAACTAACTCTACACATATCATATACTAGTTAGTTATATTTAACTAACATATATTTATTATATTTATTATCTAACTAACAAATAATACAATTAAAATATTTATATAATTTATTATATTATATCTCTTAACCATGTATAAGTATCTAGTTATAATATCAATATTATTATATATATTTTATTAATGTTAATATTATTTTTCATATTTATTTTGATATATTTGGTTAATATAAATATTAACATATATTTAAATATATCATTAATAGTACTATTATTATTTCCTATTAAATTATTTAAATATTATTAATTATTTATTTGTTTATATCTTATAATTTTAATTTCATATTAATTTTATTATTATTTCTGAATGTGACCGATGACGATTTATAATTTATAAAAGTTTTTTTCTATATAAATTATATATATATTTTTAAAATCAATGTGTTTCTAAACCACTTAGTGTAGTTCATCGTTACTACAAAGATAGTTAATATGATCCAAGTGAACAAATAAATACAATAGAAATACAACAAATAAGATGTAACATAAATAAAAATATATAATATTTTATTCAAACGAAATATTAAAACATAAAACCAAAAACCAAATAAAGATTATATATATATATATATAATTAAATTAAAAAAATATTATAAAAGTAAAAATAAAAATTAACTCATAAAAAATAAAAATCTATATGGCTCTAACATTGAAACACAAATTTAAAAATTAAATCATAAAAATGACTATGAAAAAAGTAAATATTTATAACATTCAAAGAATAAATTTAAATTTATCACTATATTTTATTTATTTCCTTCCTATTTTCTCTTTGTATATATTATTATTAATTTCTTCCACATGATTTAATCCCATCAGTTATTAATCATTATTATTATTATTTATATAAAAAATCTTATGTTGAATTTTTTAGCTAATTATCGTATTTATTTTGTTTTTATTTTTCTCTTAATAGACTTTTGCTTTTGCTTTTTATTATTTTATTGTTTTTCTTCCAATGGTTACTTCATTTGAATTTCAACCCTATCAATTAGTTCTAAAGACTCCTCCCTATTTATTTTCAGTTTTATCATTTTATTTTTCAAATACTCTTAAAGTGTGGCTTTTTGAAAAGTTTTCCATTTTATTTTTCAAACTCATTCACTCAATGATTCATTGAAATCACAAGCTTTAAGGATGAAATCTTCACAATTGAAGTGTCGTCGGGGTTTTTGAGGGTGTTGAATCCATATATGGAGTCAAAAAATCATTTTAAACACCACAAATCAAGATTTGACCACAATTTTTTCGTCGTATTCAGGGGAGAAATCTACCGAGAACTCTAAAACATCAGACTTAAAGAGAACTTCTTATATGTTTCTCCAAACGATCTTTTGATTTTGATTATTTTATTATTGTGTTATATTTAATGTGACTTTTTGAAAAGTTTTCTCATTTATTTTTCGATCTAATTTGTGTGTAAAAATACAATAGGAATTGATTGAAATCACAAGTTTTATTGGTACACTATGCACAATCGAAGTTCCCTGTGGGTTTTTGAAGGTGTTGAATCCATACATGTAGTCAAAAAACTAGTTTGAATAACAAATTTCGAGATTTCACCTCAATTTTTTTCTGTTGGTTTCTCGTTAGAAAATTCACTGCAAACTCCAAAAATTTTCATTAAAGACAACTCCTTTTACTATATTTCTTCTAAAAATTACTTCATTTCACTTTTTTCCTTATCATTTAGTTTTCAAGACTCCTCTCAATTTATACACCAGTTGGATTTGATTCTCTTCATCTTTTTATCCTCATAATGAACCACATTTCTTGGTTCGAAACACAACGACCCTAGAATATGCATGTGATTGATCCAGAAGAGTTATTTCCATAAAAATTATGAATCACACAAGTTTGAGTTCAATTGTTTTCTTTCTATGTAAAAAAATATATTTATTGAATTTTTTAACTTCTTTGGTAGGGTCCATTTTCATGTGGGACAACTCGTGAAAAAGTCTAAGAGGATTCTGTTGTATAGACACTACCTTGTACGAAAACAAGCGATCTATCTAGAAATAGAAAGAGCATATAGTAACAATCTAGGCAAATAAACGCAAACCTTCCTAGCTTATTTCCAAAAATAGAAAACGAGATAGATTTCCTACCTCACTCGGATGTTAAAGCTTCTTAGTGTCGTTTTCCAAATCGTCTCGCACCTAGGTTCAATCTTCTTTATGTATTCGCATATGTACACCTGCAAGAATGATATAACCAATAAAATAATAACATGGATAACATAATACATTCAGAAAAAATCATGTGAAAGATCAAATAGTAACACACTAAATGCATAATCATCTAGACATTTATGGAAAATAAACATATAATGTATCATTATTATAAACAAATGAATCTTACTACTATTTGTGCTTTGATGTTGGAGACCACCTTCAGGTGAGTTTTTGAATCCTTTCCAAATTATTCAAGCACTCCTCCTTAGAAATTCGACATAATTTAGGCTCATTCGAGCACTAGAAAGGAAGCCAACAATGACCAACCATTTGGGGAAAGCATGGAGAGGTTAAGGATACACAAAAGAGGGAGGAAGGTCCATATCTTAAGGAGGAGATGCCTAAAGGTAGGATCAAAGGCCTGAAATAGGAGCCTTTGACCCAACCCTCACCCAACTGTTACGAAACTTCGGTTCTCGAGCCTTTTAGTAAGAGAATTTTCTGCTCCATTTTTGGAGAACCTGCCTAAAGAGCACTGGCACATTTTTTCAATTTAATTCTCACACTTCCAATGCTATACACAAGTCATGGTGATGGTGAGAAGCGCAACGTTTTAACTACAAATACCATTTTGGGTGTAAAAATATGGTTTCCACCAGCGTTTTGTAGAATTGCTTCAAGGCATTTCTCATTTTGGTCTTCAAGGAAACTCACGTATATACTCTATTCGCCTTTATGAAACTACCGTATTGAATTTAAACTTCTCAAATTAAGCAGATTTGATGAGAGAGGTAGAGAGAACTCCTAGCCTCTGTCTGAGATATTCGAGTGCTTCCCTCGGAAGAGGTTTGGTAAAAATATCATCAACTTTTTCTTTGGACGGAAGATACTCCAATTTAGCCTTTTTTCAAGCACGTGTTCACGTAGGAAGTGATACTTGATAGGAATGTGCTTGCTCTTTGAATGCATAACAGGATTCTTTGAGATACTAATGGTACTTGTATTATCACATAAAATGGAGATGGGAGGTGAACATTTGATTTGAATGTATTGTAGATTCTGCATCATCCAAACGAGTTGTGTGCAACATGTTGTGGTAGCTACATATTATTCTTCCATTGTAGATAAGGCAATAGAACTTTGTTTCTTGCTGAAAAAAGATACTAATTGAGGCCCCATATAGAATGCACCACCACTTGTGCTTTTTCGATCATCAACATTTCCAGCCCAATCCACATCAGTTTAAACATAAATAGTGAGATCAACATTATTTGGATACCATATACCAAAGGCTTGAGTCCCTTGTAGATATTTGAATATTATTTTTGTAGCCTAAAGGTGAGAATCTTTTGGATTAGCTTTGAATCGTTTAACAATCACAACTTCATGCATAACGTCTAGTCCTGTCCTGGTTAGATAAAGCATACTTCCAATCATGGATATATATTCTGGTTGATTCACCATGGGAAAATCATCATGAGAACTGAGCTTACATCCAGTTACCATTGGCATACTCACAGTTTTGCAGTCTTCCATCCCATACTTCTATAGAATTTTCTTAAGATATTTTGCTTGTGATAAAAATATGCCATATGTTTCTTGTTGCACTTGTAAACCAAGAAAAAATGTTAGTTCCCCAAGTAGAGACATTTCAAGTTCTTTTTGCATAACAGAAGAAAATTTCTGACTCATGGACTCTTCATTACTTCCAAAAATGATGTCATCAACATATACAACTATAATCAATAGTTTATCATTCTCAATTTTTCTATATAAATTACTGTCAGCGGATCCCCTTGAAAAACCTTGTTGATGAAGATATTTTTCAAGACGATGGTACCATGCCCTAGGAGCCTGTTTGAGACCATATAAAACCTTTTTAAGTTTGCAAACAAGGTTTTCATCATTTCCCAGCATGAATCCTTCTGGTTGTTCTATATAAACTTCTTCTTCTTGATCACCTTTGAGGAAAGAATATTTAACATCCATTTGATAATCTTTAAATTGTTGAAAGCTTGAAAAGCAAGAAACATCCGTATGGCTTCAAGTGTAGCTACATGAGAAAATATTTCTTCCAAGTCTATACCTTCTTCTTGAGAATACCCTTTAAAAACATGTCTATCTTTTTTTCTAATAACATCACCATTTTCATTTAACTTATTTTCGAATATCCATTTTGTTCCAATAACATTTTTATCATGAGTTCTTGGAACCAATTCCCAGGTATGATTATTTTCAATCTAATCAAGTTCTTTCATTCATGGCTTGAATCCAACATTCATCTTTACTAGCTTGATTTACATTCTGTCATTCAATAGTGGATAATAATGCAAGATAGCTCGGGGATCCTACGAGATTTCTTCTTGTTTGGACACCTAATCCCTTTTCTCCCAAAATTTTAGATTCTAGATGATCTTTTGAACATACCTAGATGGGAGCTTTTTCAGATAGATCTTCTTCTAGTGCTTCATTGGGTTCACCTTCTATAATGTTTCTATTTTATGAGGGAAAATATACATCATCATCTTCTTCATTTGTTGTTTTTATTTCATTTTTAGGAGCCGAGAGAGACTCATCAATTACAATGTCAATACATTCAACAATCTCCCAAAGTCTTTTATTGTAACACTTATATGCTTTACTTCTTGAACAATAACCAAGAAATATTCCTTCATCTGCTCTAGGTTCAAACTTACCAAGTTTTTCATCATTTTTCTTGATAAAGAATTTTCTTCCAAAAACTCTAAATGCTTTACAGTGGGAATATTTCCATACTAGAGTTCATAAGGAGTTTTATCATTGTTTTCTCGAACATGAGCCTTGTTAAGAATATTTACTGTAGTATGTGTTATGTCTCCCCAAAAGGTATCGCGAGTTCCATATTCATCAAGAGTAACCCAAGCCATTTGTTGAAATTTTCTATTCATCCTTTCTGCCATGCCATTTTGTTGTGGGGTTCCAGCTACAAAAAACTGTCTTTTTATGCCATGATATTCAGAGAAATCAAAGAATTCATTTGATATATATTCTCCTCCTTGATCAGATCTAAGACATTTGATTTTTAGATCTAATTCATTTTCAACCAAAGCTTTGAAGATCTTAAATTTTTTAAATGCTTCATCTTTATGTTTTAGTAACCCAATCCAACCCATTCTAGACAAGTCATCGATAAATAAAATATAGTATTGTTCTCCACGCGATGATGTTTTCCTTATAGCACCACAGAGATCAGTATGTATAAGTTCACTAAGCTTACTTGCTAATCCTCCTTTAGCATTGAATTGCACCCTGGTTTGCTTACCAAATTGGCATGATTTGCATATCATACTTTCAGGTAGAGTGATGCTGGGAAGATCATGATTAGCTTTGAGTCTACTTGATTTTCCTATTTGAGAGAAGCTCGAATTTCCAAAACTTCTGTGCCATAACAAATTTTCTGAAGATTTACCCAAGTAGCATTGTTCTTGGCCACCTTCAATACATAGAAATTGCTTGGTGTTCTAGTTACTTTTATTATTTTTTTTCCTGCTCAAGTTCACTTACTACACATTGTTTTGAACTAAAGACAACTTCATTTACTTGATCACACATTTGACTCACACTCAATGGGTTATGCTTTATTCCATCCACATACATAACATTGTCAGCTTTCAAATTTTCTTTCAGAAAAATAACACCTTTTCCTTTAATGACAACAGGAGAATCATTTACAAAGGTAACATTCTTTTCTTTCTCTAAAGCATTGTATGAAATGAGTTTATTTTTATTGCCTGTCATGTGTTTTGAGCATCTGCTATCAATATACCATTGATTTTATTCCCCTTCTACAAATAAAACTATGCCACAACTTTCAACCCGTAAGTCCGCTTTTTTGCATACCTTGGAATTTGATGGTATATGCTGTTTTGGCTGAAGTTTTCTCCTACATTCGTATTATTCATGTAAAAAGTTATTGCAATAAGCAAATTCAATTTCATTTTGAAGAGGACAAAATTTTTTATAAGTATTCTTCTTTATTGCAGTCTCATTTCTTTTCTTTCTTGCTTCTCTGGTCATGATGGTTTTGTATGCAACACATTGAGTAGCTTTATGTCAAAAATTATGACATGAAAAGCATTCTCCATTAAAGAAGAAATGTGTGCGATCAAGAAACCTTCTATTTATGTTTACCTGCTGATTGATATTTCTGTTGTTTTTCTTTCTTGTATTGAAGTGGTCATGCTTTACATATGTAGTCTCTTTGTTCTTTTGTTGAGTGACAAAATGTTGCTGGCTCACTTTAGCTACATTTAGATAGCTTGGTGTTGAATACTGATATGATTCTCCAATATATCCAAGACCTGTTTTTATAAGAGGAGAGTGCTGCACCTTGATAATTTCATCTAAGGTTCCAGATCTCTTAGAAAATCTAAGATTTAAAGTTTTCACTTTCTCAATTTCATTTCTTAGACTCACTATTTCAAATTCTAATTACTCATTGTGCTTCTCCTTTTCTATAAGTTGATTATTTATAGTATCTATGGCAATTTTGTTCTCTTCCAAACATATTTTGAGATGATTTATTTCTTCAAGAAAATAATTTTCTTCTAATGCATCCATAAAATTATCTTCAGACTCACTAGAGTCTTTTTCAAAAGGCATGGGTAGCATAATATCTTTATCAGATTCTCCTTCTTCACTATTTGATAGAGCATCACTATATTCATGAGTATAATAGCTTTTTCTATTGATAATGTTTTTCTTATTTCCTTTAGCCACTTACTTTCCCTTTTCATGACTATCTTTATGGGGACATTTAGCAGCATAATGACCAACTCTTCCATAAGAAAAACATTTAAAAGGAAACTTACCTCTGAACCTTCCAGTGCCAAGTTGTAGCTTCTTTACAAAATTTATCTCATCTTGTTATAAAACATACCCTGATCCTTCTTGTTCTTCAACCTCCTTTCCTTTTGTAGCAGCTCTGAAGACAACTTCTTTGACTTTAGATGGACCTCCTTTTCTCATTTCACAAGTAGTCAGAATCCCATGAAGTTGAACAATAGTAAGAGTTTGTAGATCCTGCTTCTCTTCAATAGCTGACACATTTGACTCGAGTTTGGGAGTTAGAGAACTTAAAACCTTTTCTACCAGAGTAATTTTAGTTATGGTTTCACATATATTTCTCATATGACTTACAATATCATCTAGATGTAAAAAGAAACTGGCAATGCTTTCCTCATTATGCATTCTGAGTTTTTCATATTAAATTCTGAGAGTTTGGAGTTTGGTACATTTTACCTTGGCATCACCTTCATATCTTAGAATGATTTTGTCCCATATCTCCTTTGTTGTATTCAACAACATGACTTTGACAAATTATGATTCAGTCAAAATTCCCAATAATGCATTGACCACCTTTGCATTGGTTTTGTACTTCATTCTTGCTGTTGCATCAATTGGAACTAAAGCTGGATATTGATAACCTCCTTCAACTATAGCCCATACATCTACTCCAAGAGACCGAAAAAATGATCTTGTCCCTGTTTTCTAGAAGATTAAATTGCTTCCGTTAAAGAGAGAAGGCCTGATAGATGTTGTCCCATCTTGACTGCTCATCTTCGCTGATCTTCCTTCTAGCGATTGAGATTTTTCAAAAGGACCTTCTCTGATACCAATTGTTGGGAAAGATACTGAGAGGGGGGCTCAATCAATAATTAGAGCTTACTGATAACTTTTCCTTTTTCTTTACTGAATTCCATATGCGAATTTAATGAAACCAGCTCGCGCATACATGCAAATATACCAACAGAAACTTATGTATACTGCTATAATTTTATCGTTAGATAAAATTTCAGAAACAATCTTTAACTCGGCTTATTAGTTATGCATCTGTTAGTTAAGCAGTAAATATGTGTAGTAACAGCAGAATAAATCATCACACAAGAGAATCACACATGAACACCAATATTTAAGGTGGAAAACCAATTTGGCAGAAAACCACCACTTCTCTAATCCATGTCTTCAATATTTATTATATGGAAAACTGCTTACAATATTGTAATCATGCAGACTCATATCAGTACGTAGTCATGTACCTACAGAAGGCTTCAACCTTCAATCATTCTCCGGCTGCTACTGGAAGGGAGTTACAACACCCTATTCTCATTTACCAACCACTACTGGAAGGGAGATTCATTCCCCTAATCAGAACACCAGCTTCTACTGGCAGGAAGCTTCTACTTCCACACTGAAGGCTTGAACCCTCAGAACCAATGCAGATCACATTTCATCAATTTTCATATTGGATCACACAGCTTCAACACAAATCTTCATAAAGAACAACAATAATAGACTTCACCCAATACTTCAATCAGAACAGTGAGATCACTATAACTAGAACACAGTAATAACATAGATTTTAGAGTCAGTATGTAGAATCAAACTCAACCTTGAAAATTCATTATCTTAAAAAGCATACACTACTTTGCTTTACTGAACCCGCATGTATACATGCTTTCCTTCACACCAACCAACATATAGATCTATGAATACTGATCTTCTATAATATGGTCAGTCTCAGATCTGGATATAAGGCTTTAAATCATATATCTTTTCAGTATTGTAGAACCCTTGATGATTCAGACATCATAAAACATATTCACTCACTCATTGATAATATTTATACATAATCAACTTAGCGACATATACATCATTCAAGAAACCCAGATCTACATGAATACTTCATTGACAAACAACAGAAATAAACATAAAACCTCTGTAATAAGCTTTATAAAACCATGAATTCCATATAGGCCTTTTCTGAGACAAAGCTACGTATATAAGCACTTTTACCAAGATGAACTAGCATATAGATCTGTAAATATCAACTTTGCAAAATGTGTCAGATCTATAGAACTTACCCGGATTTCTTCAACTCACTTCACCAAACATGTGCTAGATCACATATCTAATCATTTCTTCAATAGATCATGTAATAACATTGTCATTTAGGGTTTAGAAATCCTGATCCATCATTGTATCCAAGGGTACATCATAGATTAAGATCAACCAATAAAACAGAGTTGATCCTCATGTAGGTATACTTCAGAGAGAAGTATTCAATGACAACCCTTACATATGAACACCCCTGCACTATGATCTTCTTCTCCTTATATACATTTAGCCTTTACCAATACCATGAGTCAAAACCGCACAACTGCCAATGGTATTCTTGGAAGGAATCAAATATATAACACAACGGTCAACACTGTGGGCTAATACCATGGTAATTCCCCATGGTATCATATTTTTAGAGCGCAAAAGGTATACGTGACTTGGATCATTCTTATCTTCATGTATACGTGACTTGGAATGTACAAAATCACGTATAGAACCTACAATATGAAAATTAACCAATATTCTACTAGACATTACACATTTTTTCTGAGAAATTACTAAGCCTCTACAGAATACATATACTTCATCTTTTACTAGAGAGTTGCCATCAAGGACAACATACTAGGACATAAGAATCATATTGCAAACATTTCCTTGCAGAAGGAGATGAATGGCATGGAGATGGATCATAATTAGAGCATGAGACTCTGAGTAATTGTGTTACAGAGTGCAAACCTCTGTCTAGAGCATTCAAGGATAATATAACTATCCAATAGTTTTTCCAGAGCAAACAAAATCGGAGATCCCACAGAGGAAATAGAAGAAAAAGGCACATACATGATAGATTCTTCTTTCAATATTAGATGGATCATCCACAAGTACAAAAAAATCTTGAATGAAGGAGTTAGATGATTTCTTCCAACTACACCCAGTGGCGGAAAGAGAGGTTGTTGAGACTGCAATGTGACGCCTTGAGGCTCAAGAAAAGGATTGGTCGTTAAGCCATATGAAACATGCAAAGTGACTACTTATGCATAATTCACTCAAAGGCTGATAAAGAAGTTTGATAGAAGAAAACGAGAGGTAATTTCTATTGCTACATTTCTCGACATTGATCATAAATCACATGAGGAGCCAGGGGAAGATGTTATCACTATCACTCCGAAAGAGGATAAACTTCCACCACCACCAGTTGCAAAAGTACTTGAATCACGAGAAAGAGCACTCGCATGTTTACAAGATGGTCTTGAGAACTTGACATTGATAGTCCCATGGATGATTCAAGAGATTTATGAGGAGGAGGAGGCAGATACCAGCATTGATGCAGCAGTAGAGGAGCACTCATCACCATAGCCAGCAATTGGAGAAGTCATTGCACCTTTTGGAGGAACTCTTGTAGCCTTGAAAGATGTTCCCAAGTATTAGCTTATCCTAGGTTTACAAGCATTTCCATCCCCTATTATTTCAACACCACATCTTGAGATTTTTGGGGTCATTCCATCAAGGAAATTGCATAACCAAGGGTTAGAGCACATTGTTGATTCAGAGTAGTAGAATTTCACTATGCAGAGGAACCTTGCCTTGTTTAAGGAGGAGATGTATAGCTTTCCCAGTTTTACATTGTTGAGCTGCACACAACACTTTTTGTTGGAGTGTCGAGTTTCAGAGGATGGGATTAGCATAGTCCTATTGTAGGGGATATATACAATAGATTTTGGAAGTCAGAGATTACTGTCACATGAATTGTCATATTCTATTTACGACAAAGAGATATTGGCCATTATGCATGTATTGGTAAAATTCTGCCAATTTTTTATTGACAGTAGAGTCAGGTGAAGACCAACCACCATGGTCTCTAACATCATTATAAGGAGGATCAATAGGTGTAGGAGAGGCAGCAATGGTGGATCAATACAATGCGTGACTATGAGTTCAGCATTGTGTATGGAGAGGGCCATGAGAAAACAAATGCACCATCATGGAGATACGCAACGCTGTCACTGAGGAGCAGTGATAATTTGGGGGGCCAATTATTCTTGGAGCATTCTGATGACCGCTTCACTTAGGAAGAATTGGATGGGAAAATGGTAGATTATAAACATCTTGTAATGGGTGACATCTTCCATTATCAAGATAGAGCCTTCTTTATGAGCATCTCACAACTCAAAGAGAAGTTTCTACCTATAGTATATTCATAACCTCATAGGTTCTATTGGGCCATAAATGAGAGGTTTTCATGGAGATACCTCAAGGAGGATGCACTTCAACATATCATGGAGTGAAAATATTGTCATCGAATTGGGGAGGATGGTATTCTCCATTGGGTGGATACCAAGATGGAGCATGATAGGACTCATCAACCATAGTTGGATGGATGAGTGAGGATGATGAGCAAGTGGTTGGAAGGCTACTTGAAGATCTATGACATGGGGCAACACAAGGCATGGCTGGTTACTACCAGACATTTCACATTGGTTTGATCCATACCTTGCATAGTATTGTTGTGATGTAGTAACATGAGGCATGGAGGCATTGGTTACTCTTGAGATATTTTTTCCAGCACATGACATATCACATGTCCACGTATGTGTTTTTTTTTGGGACTTTGCATGACTCTCACATGATGTGGCAACAGGGAGCTTGGTTATGTTGGTCTAATGTGATATTCTACATGTCAATCAATATATTTTTTCTCTATGATTTGCATCATGATGATGTAAGGTGGCAGCAAGAGTCCTTTTTTCTTTGGTTACTCTTGGGAGAATATGGGCTGACATTCTCCCATACTTTGCATGACAAAGATGCAGGATGGAAACAAGAGGCCCTACTACGTTGTCTTCTATTAAGAGATTATGGTCACCATACTTGGTATGATGATGGTGTGATGTGGCAGCATGAGGCATTGTTGCGGTGGTTTCTATTGAGAGAGTATGGTTTGAAATTTCACATGTCAAACCATATGTCTTTATTTCCTATATTTTTCACAGTGTGGAGATGATGCTTGGAGATGATACGAAGAAATTCCCCAAAATGGAAAGATGGGCTCCAATACAAGATTTCTAGGCAATCCAGGAGGGATTTCTAGAAATGTTGGATAAAATACAATGTGACAATTAACTGCTAGGGTTAATATGTCACCGCAAAACTAAATACATATGATGAGGTTATGGCAGATCTGAAATATGGATTTCCCTCCTCCAATGGTGCTCTTTAGTAGAAGGTTGATTCCTCTACTCAAGAACAATCCTCCCGATGAGCTCAATGAACTCTCCCAACACTCGCTACATGAAAATAACGCAATTCCAGCCCTAGAATGTGCTGTGAGAGATGATGAAGGATTGGCCTGGTGCTAAAGATCTGAAATGATCCCCAGGAATCTCCTAAACTCCTCCAAAGAATATACAATATCTCCTCCAAAGAACAAGCCAAAGAATGACTCTATGAGTTCCTCTGTTACTGCACCTAACAACACAACATTTTCTACCCAACAGGAAAATGCTATATTGAAGGAGGTAGCTTCGGCCAAATGCAGGAATGAGGAAATGTAGCACAAAACCTCTCCTTCCTTGAGGATGAGGTAAGGATTCTCGACCAGGAACACCCTAGTGCTCAAGAACACTACAACCCTGCCAAATAGCCCGGGGATGCAAGAATTAGCAGACCCTATGAAAATGATAAGCTAAAGCATAATGAAAATGGGCTTCCATCTCCTCTATATAAATCAAATGAACTCCTCTCATCATGGGTCTCATCCACACTTACCGCCTAGCTCATGCAAGTGGAGCCTCCTATAAAAATGTGTTGCTTTGTCATTGAGATTCCTTCTCTTAGACAGCACTATTGACTTAGTCAAAGATGACTAAATCAAAGTGATCCCCATCATATTCGCACCCTTAGGTGGCTCCTTATTCACCCTCCTTTCACACACTGAGTGTTATTTCTCCATCTAAGGGGGTTAAGGGGTCTCCTTACCCATTTTATTCAAAAAAATAAAAATATGCTAACTATAATGTTCCTTTTAGCTTGATGCTAAAAATTGGGAGCATTACATATAACCAAACATATGCATACACATTATGTCATTCACGTTCCATACATTCACACATTCCATGCAATAAAAAATGGTTTTTTTGTCAATATTAAGATCTTCTGTTTAAGGGGGTGTAGAGACCTATACCTAGACATGTAAAGGAAGATATACAATAGTGGCTTGAAAGGAAATAGTAAGAGTTCGTTGTAGAGCAAGCCAAAAATAGATGAATCATGCCTTAAAAATGGATGCAAATACCTATGTTTTAATGGATTTTCTAATAATTTTCTAATCCTTCTCACTTACTACACATGGCAGCCAGCATGATGCTCATATTGGCTCCTTATGATTCCATTGTTCTTGGGTTTATGAGGAGTGGGTTTGAGGAAGAGATACATAGGATGGATGTGCCCTTTGAGGAAGGCGTTCCTCACACCTTTTGCACAACATGTTCTGATGGGAACATGGAAGATGGTATGACCACTACAGCAGCACAGTTGTTTCATTATAAGGTGAGACATATGATGGATATGATACCATATGAGGATGACTACCAACTCATCACATGTGGATATGTTTGGGCCAGCATGATTTGCAACATTGGGGGAGAGGCCTTTGGAGGCCCAGCCTTCATCTTGCCACTTGATGGTAACCCTATTGCAGCCCAGGATCAGCAGACACCCTACACTTATCTTAAGTGGAGAGGTAGATAGCGTGGGGTAGACTATGTAGTCTACCATGAGTAGATTTTCATCCCACCTACTTTGCCGAAGCCAAAGGTGGATGATAAATTTCAGGAGTTTCCTAGTTGGGAGGTGACTCAATTTGCATGGCACATAGCTTGGGGATGGATGGACCATATGGGGATGATATTTTTCCCTACACTGCAGACTCCATACTCCGAGAGGACCTCTAGAAATCACTATGTTATCCTCTTGAGTATTTCACCATTGCATGATGACAACTTGACACCTGATTTGCATAATTGGGAGGGACATTGTGAGGAATCGATTGATGAGATGTTACCTTTATACTTGAAGGCAGGCATCATACATGGGTGCTACAGGAAAAGGAGGAGGAATAATTTAGTTTTAACCTCACACTTGCTTGAGGACAATAAATATTTGGGAGGGGAGGGCTGTAATGTTCCCAAATTAGCATAAAGCTAATTGGAACATTAATTTTGGCTATTTCAGGTAGGAGGATAGTAAAATGGGCAAGGAGACCCATTCATGAATAAAATATCAATAAATTCCCTCATTAAATGAAAGAGAAGCGTCACTATAGCTAGTCTTGAACACCCATGTGTGAAAAGGGATAATTGCAAGGAGGCTAGGTCATGTTGACCAAGTCAAACTACGCAATAGATGGAGGTGTGGCTTTCTTGGGAAGCCAATGCAATTGCTTAAGGAGGAGGAAACCCCAATGTGTGGGGCCCATGGCCAAGGAGCCTTCATTGGCATAAAAGAATGAAAAAGAAACCATTTTCTCATTCATGGATATTTTCGAATTGCTTGCTCTCTTCAGTTTCTTAACTGAGATAGCTGTGCTGTTTAGCATAAAGGAACTCCTGTTTAGGATTCCCTCCTTCTTGAGAAGTCTCTTGAAGGTTTTTTCCTCAGCTCCTCCACATTCTGGTTCAAGGCCAAAGCATTTCCCTTTAGTACAACGTTTTCAGTAGTGCAGGAAACATTGTGTTGCTGGTTGCAGTTGAGATTTCTATAGCATCACTTATGGAGCTCTGATTTTAGAGGAGAGAGATTCTTTGTATCCGGGAGGCCACTAGAAGACATTTCAGATCCATTCTCTATATCTTTGCATCGGCCCAACTCCTCTCATCATTCACAGCCCAGTCCCTTCCTTTGACTACGTTATTTCTGAGCAGAATTGCAGTGGGGTTTGCACCACGAGCTTGGAGGGAGAGATATTTAGCGATTGGATCAACCTCTCTCTTGAAAGATCCATTGGAGGAGATATATTCAGAATATGCAGCATTTTCAGCCATCTCCATCCATTTGCTGAGTTGCAGTGCTATTCCAGTTTAGAGGCAGCAATTCCGGCATTTTTGCCTTTTTGTATATTTCAGCAAATCCTCCCAAGGATTGATGTATTATTGATTTCACAGTTTGAGATATTGCTCCCCCATATTTCTTTGAGCCTTATACTTCCATATCCATGTATTGAGATTATATATGCAGCAGTACCATCTATTGACTACACAGCTTTAGTCACAAGCATTCTTGTGTAGCAGTATTGTGATATGCTTCCATATGCATGCCATTGAGGGGTTCTTTGCTGAACTTGAGTGAGTGATTCTTCAAGTATTTGTACATTTTCTTGCTGCTATATATATTCAATGAATATTTATATTTTCATGCACATTGTCTCTCTCATATAACCCTGCTATGATAGTACATGTTCATTTGTTGATGCAGCCCTCTTCATTGGGCATTTTCTGAAGATAAACAGGCAAAGGAGACTTGTCTTAAGCTCCTAGAGACATTCTTGGATTTCATCTCATCAAATACGACTACCTCCACTCCTAGGAAATTCATTTTCCAGGCTTGGGTTGCTAGCCATTCTTACTAGGAAATTTCACATATATGTAGACAGAGTCTACAAAGGGCCAGCAAGGCTCTGGATCTCACCCTTCATTAGAAGGTGACATATCAGGTAAATGCCCCCGCAGTCCATCTCAGGCACAGACTTTTGATATTTCTGAAAAAGGAATATTACAAGATGTCAGTATAGTCGCCAATAAATAAATAGATCAAATCTATACCACTAAGTTACTTACATATCTAAATCATATGATTAAGGAATATATAAATTAAAAATTTACAAATCCTTATTAAAAATTTACTATACCATTTATTAATTGCCACATATCAAGATTAACAAGTGGAATGATATGGTTTAAAACAATTTTGTTCTAGGAGGATAAGTCATAGGACAAGTGAAACTAAAAATCTAATTGTTAACCTTTTTTCTCCAACTTGTCATGGTTGCATTGAATTGCAATAAGTAGGAAGATATGAAAATTTTAACTGCTCAACCTTTTCCTCCAAAGTGTCTAAATCTCTCAATTTCTCTAACGTTTTATTTTAGCATGTATTGGAAACCTCAAATTTCTCCTCTACAGTGTGGTGGTTCCATTGATTTGCATTCAATTTCTACAAATTTTTCAATTTACAAAAGTAACTCCTTACAAATTAATACAACATATCATACTAATTACTCCAAGAATGCTCCTTATCACTTGATACAACCTGTTATACAAATTTGGCAATTAGAATGCAATATATCATGGATTCCTTAAAGTTTTTTAATACTATCAATTTAACAACGATATTAAATTTTACATATGTTTTAAGGTAGTATATTTAAAAAGGATTATTTTATTATAATTTTTTGGCACATGGATGGAAGAGACATGTTGGAAGGTCCCAACAATGAAAAATCACAATTTCTATTCAAGATTGTTCCACTAATATTCTTTAATTTATTTTTTCTTAGATGGTTTTGGCTTATAACATTAAGGATTTTGAGCATGGCTTATTGGTTAGCTTGTTAAACTTTGAATTAATGGCCAGGGTTTTAGGGATGGACCAGCCTCATAGATTGCTTAAGGCAATAATTTGAGGGATGGGGGCTTGGGAGCACTGCTTTGTATGAGCGTGGGTTGATCATAGAAGTGGTGTATTAGTTTGGAGGAATAATATCATGACTCAATTTAGAAACCCAAAGTTATATCAGTGCGAGCTTTCGGTATATTTGTAGTTTATGTTTATTCCCTATTGCTATTATATATTTTTTATTATTATTTCTTTAGCCTAACATTCTAGGCCTCGTAATAGCCATGTAAAACTGTCTAAACCCTAATATGAATGCACTGCAACTTACACTTTCATCTTTAGAAACTATTTTGTAGGTATATCCTTTCAAGCCTTGAAAAACTAGGGTTACAACCCCACAAAAGGACAAAGTTTTGATTTAAAGGGTAAATGCTTGATTGACCATTAAATTTTATTTTCAATTTATTATATCCATGAATTTCACTCTAAATTCTTGATGGACCAATAATTTCTATTTGATTGTAATATCTCTGCATGTCATTTTGAATCATATTAATACGTTGGGAATTTTCGTTGTGTTTGTTGTTCAAGAAGATGTTGCAAGATACACAATCAAGGGAGTGGATGAAATTTGAAGAAGGCCCTGTACACTTTAAATGGGGCTTTTCCAAAAAAAAAAATTGTGAATGAGCTTATGGGTTTATAGACAACATGATTGGCAAGACATAATAATTTCAACCTAGATAAACATCATGTAATCAAAGTCATAGTTGTAATACACTTGTCATGAAATATTTCAAATGGAAGGATGAATGAAAAATTTATGCTCAATAACAAAATATATCTATATGAATAATCTTATTCATTTTATTTTTTTGTAGAGACAAAATCTCACAATATGATTGAAATGGGTAGAGGCCACTTAAGCATATGCAATTAATAAGTTTGTTGAAATATGATGTTGTATTATTTTATTATTATTATTTAGGTTGATAATTAAGAGGCGCTCTTTTAATGTAATGATAAGTGATGTAGAATTTTATAAACCAAGTTGTAGAGATTGAAGCTCTCATATCTTCATTTAACTTATAATAATTAAATTACAAACTTAAATTAGATATTAGTACTATTTCCTATGCACTAAATTTAGTTCAGGTTGTAAATATTTCGGTTTAAAATTTGTATTCATGGGAAATAATTATATTCAATTGGTTTTCATGTTCAAAACATTTTATATTGATCTATTGTATTCTCCTCTTCTTTACTACATTCTCCTGAAAAAGAAAGTGTGAGATTTTGTTCCTCTTCTATGGTTTCTCCTAGAATGACTCTTTAGGTGAATTTGGAAGAGACTTAATCACAAAAAAAAAAAAAAAATCTATTAAAAATATCCTCACTTAATAAAAAAACATCATGAGTAATAATATTAACAATATTCAGTATTAACAATAATATTAATAAATTTTGATATTAATATTAATTTAATATTAATTTTTAATATTAATTAGAATATTCATTATTAGTATTAATATTAATTAATATGAATATAAATATGAATATTACTTTTAATATCATTAATATTTATAAATATTAATTTGAATATTAATTATTAATATTTATAATATTTAATTAACAATTTTAATATTATTGGATGACATTAACATTATTACTATATATAATATCAATATTAAAATTAATATTAACAATATAATTAATAAAGTTTAATTTAAGATAATTTTTATTATTATTATTTTATTTTATCAATATTATCAATAAATTTTAGTATTAATATTATTAATATTAATAATATTTTAATATTAAGTTTGAATATTAATTATTAATATTTATTTGAAAATTCATTATAGATTATAATGATGATGATGGTTAATCTCCATTCAGACAAATCTTTGGTCTATGGGACCTAAAGAAAAGAGTTATTTAATTTCATTTAAGATTTTATTCCTATGCTAAAAATGCTTGGCTAGAAGCCTCCCAACTCACTATGTCACTATAATTTATACAAGGCTAGAAAGATTATTATTACAACAAAGATTATGAAATTCATATACAATATAAAGTTATGTTTTTTAAATTTTAATATAAATATCAATATCTCTATTATTTATTAATATAAATATAAATTTTAATTTTAATTTTAATATTATTAATATTTATATTAATTTTAATGTTAACTATTAATATTATTAATAATATTCTCATTAATGAGATTGACATTAAAAAATATAAAGAATATTAATATGAAGATTAATAAATAATATTAACAATATTTAGTATTAGCAATAATATTAATATATTTTAATTTAAATAAACAAAATTAATAATAAGAATTATAAATAATATTAATATCATTCAGTATTAACAATAATATTAATACTTAAAATATTTATTAAATGATATGTTTTTAATGAATAGGTAAATAATTTCATATAGCTTTTAAACTACCATAAACTCATCCTTCATGTAATAAAAAGTATTTCTTAAGTATACATTTAATTAATTACTTTTTAATAAAAATAAAAATATCAAAAAAATATATTATTTATAAAAACAAATTATCATTATATTTAAATAATTGACATAAAAATATTTATAATTTATTAAAAATAATTAATGATTTGTGTTTTGAATTATATTTTTAAAACTAGTAATGGTTAAAATATTTTATTAAATTAAATTAACTTTTTATTATTTTAAAATTTTACATGATTCTTGAAAACAAATAAGTATGTAAACTTGAAAGACAACATCATCCAAAAACCCTTTTGAGAACGAAAGCCCATCATTGAATTTAGAGAAAAATTGGAATGTGGTGCTTATTCAGTGAGATTGGAAATCGGTTTGATACGGTGGTACACAGTGTGGGGTAATATTCAAACCTCTACGAAAAAAAAACTCAGAACTCTACCGTTAATAAAAATATTCAGACCTCTACAGCAGATTCAATTTGGCCCATGAGGCTTTGAGATACGTACAAATCAACCAATGAGTTGACAGTTTTAAAAAATAACAAACGTGACGGCGACCACTCAGGTAACGGCGACCACTCAGGTAAGCTTTACTTACAAAAATATGACCGTGCCACTCAGTAATATTCACGGGAGGGCGAAGTTTCTTAGAAGGAAGATCAATTTGAGGAACCCAATCATTTGTGTGGGCAGCATATTTCATTAACGGCCCTTATTCAGTGAATGCATACAAGTGCCCAGAAGCAACTAAACACGAATCACTACTACAAGTACTTTGTAAATTAATTTCAATATTAACATATATTTAGGTATACTATTAATAGTATTATTATTATTTTCTATTAAATTATTTAAATATTGTTAATTAAGTATTTGTTTATTTTTTATTAAATTATTATTATTATTATTATTAGTTTAATAAAAATTAATCGAAAAAAATCAATGAAAGTGAGAAGAAAAAAATTATGGCTTTAACATTAAAAACATAAATTTAAAAAAAAAAAATTAAAAAAAATAAACAATTAAAATGGCTATGAAAACAAATTAAATAAAAGTAAATATATATAAGATTCAAAGGATAAATTTAAATTTATTACTATATATTATTTATTTCCTTTCTTTTTTCTCTTTGTATACATTATTATTAATTCCTTGGGATTATTTAATCCCATGAGGTATTAACCATTATTATTATTATTTATATAAAAAAAAAAGCAAGTTGAATTTTTTACCTAATTATATTATTTATTTTATTTTTATTATTTTATTTTTCTCTTAATATACTTTTCTTTTGCTTTTTATTGTTTTATTAGTTTTATTTTAATGGATATTTCATTTGAGTTCTCAAGACTCCTTCCTATTTATTTCGATTATTATTATTTTATTTTTCAAATAGAGTGTTACTTTTTTAAAAGTGTTGTTGTTTAGTTTCGAATCTCATTCGGGTAATGATTCATTGAAATCACAAGCTTGAAGGGTGTAGTGTCCTCGGGGTCCTTTACAGTGTTGAATCTATATATCTAGTCAAAAATCATTTTAAACACCACAAATCAAGATTTGACCATAATGTTTTCATCATATTTTGGCACCCAAAAACTCTAAAACATCACACTTAAAGACAACTGCTTATATTTTTCTCCAAAAGGTCTTTTGATTTTGATTATTTTATTATTTAGTTTTATTTAATGTGAATTTTTGAAAAGTTTTCATATTTATTTTTCAATCTAATTTGTGTAAAATAAGACAAGAATTCGTTGAAATCACAAGTTTGATGGCTACACTATGCACAATCGAAGTTCCGTATGGGTTTTTCAAGGTGTTGAATACATATATGTAGTCAAAAAACTAGTTTGAATAACAAAACTTGAGATTTCACCTCAACGTTTTCAATTGGTTTCTCCCTAGAAAATCCACTGGAAAATCCAAAAATTCGCATTAAGGACAACTCCTTTTACTATATTTCTTCTAAAAATTACTTCATTTCACTTTTATGCTTATCATTTAGTTCTCAAGACTCCTCGTTATTTATACACCTTGTTGGATTTGATTCTCTTCATCTTTTTATCCTCACGATGAACCACATTGCTTAGTTTGAAACACAACTACCCTAGAAAATGCATATGATTGATCCAGAAGAGTTATTTCCATAAACATTATGAATCACACAAGTTTAAGTTTGAGAGTTTGTTTCTACGAAAAAAAATATTTATTAAATTTTTTAACTCTTTAGGTAGGGTCCATTTTCATGCGGGACAGCTCCTGAAAGAGTCTCACAAGAGTCTGTTGTATAAAAAATCCCTTGTATGGAAACAAGTGATATCTCTAGTCATAAAAAGAGGATCTAGCAACAAACTAGACAAATACACACATTTTTTTTTAGCTTATTTCAGAAAATACAAAACTAGATATATTTCCTACCTCACTCTCATGTTAAATCTTCTTAGTGTCGTTTTCCAAATCTTCTCGCACCTAGGTTCAATCTTCTTTATGTCTCTGTAGATGTACACCTACAACAATGGTCAAACCAATAAAACAAGAACATGGATAGCATAATACATTCAGAAACAAATCATGTGAAAGTTTAGATAGTAACACACTAAATACACAATCAGCTACAAATTTATGGAAGATAAACATATAATGTATTATTATTATAAACAAAGGAATCTTACAACCATTTGCGCTTTGATGTTGGAGGCCATCTTCGGGTGAGTTTCTGAATCTTCGCCAAATTATTCAAGCATTTTCTCCTTAGAAATTTGACATAATTTAGGCTCATTCGGGCCCTAGGAAGGAATCCAACAATGACCAACCATTTGGGGAAAGAATGACATTCATTTATAGGGAAGATGGAGAGGTTTAGGATCCATAAAAGAGGGTGGAAGGTCCATATCTTAAGGGGGAGATCGCTAAAGGTAGGATCAAAGGCCTGAAATGGGGGCCTTCGACCCATTCCTCACCCAATTGTTACCAAAATTCCATTTTTGAGGCTTCTATTAGGAGATGTTTTTGGAGAACCAACCTAAAGAGCACTAGCACATTTTTTCACTTTAATTATCACACTTCCAATGCTATACACAAGTCATGGTGAATGTGAAAATCACAATTTTTTAACTACATAGACCATGGTGGGTCTAAAAATAAGGTTTGTAGAAGCTTTTTGCATAATTGGTTTAAGGCATTTCTCTTTTTGGTCTTCATAGATGATCTAATCATGGTTTTACATAGTGAAGACATTTAGGGCATAGCTCAACAACTCAGGGCATGAGAGAGGGAGTGTGACAAAATTCTATATAACAGATGCCCCATAAAGCTTGAAAGCATAACGAGAAGTGATTGTTGAAGGGCTTTAGAAGTCATGGAAAGGAATTTAGAAATCACCGTCATGAGACCCAAAAATAAAAAATAATACAATACATATGACATATTTGATATATTCTCAATAATACATCATTGAGAAAACAAATAACAATACATGGACACAACCATCTGACTGAGAAGGATCATGAATATGACTATGAATCCATGACATGGACGCAACCATCTGATTAGAGGGATCCATTTGTACAATCATTAATATTGAATACTATCTCATAGCCTAGATATAGAAAAGGAGATCTACGGTCTTCTATCTCAACCCAACCAAAAGTATGACTCTAACCATGTGAATAGATGTGCTGAAATCAAACATGGCAGAAACCACGTGATTACTAGTTAACGATGTAAACCATTAACACGCAAAAGAAAAACCACCAATAATTAAAATGGTTCTCAAGGTAGACAAGCACAATAGACAAGCGTGAACAAAGCATCCGAAGTTGAACACTCGCAGAATCATACGATCGAAGGCCAATGATGAGAACTTTTCATCAAATGCAAAGAAATTTCGATGGAGGAATGCAAGCTCTGAGATACTAATATGGGGTTTCTAGATCATTTTCTTGGGTAATGAGTTAGAGTTCACAGGAAGTGATCTCTTGAAGGAGGGCCATAATGCTTCCCACATCATCCACAAGAAACAAAGGACTTTGATGAGAGTGATTCAAGATTGTAACATAGGAAGTTAAAATGAGGCATAATAGGTTTGATTTTGCAAACGAGACTTATCCTAAACATATCAGCAACACAACTCTAGATGTTGGAAGCATTTTACTCAAAATGGGATCAATGGTCATTGTGATGATATTAAATGATCGAATGAGAGGAAAATTGATCCAAAACCCATGACGACAAGTGAAAAATAGGGAATAACCCAAACTCGACATGAGATGCATATGAGTGTCATGTTTAAGAGTGACAGGCTGCCTTTGATACTTAAGAAAAGACAGGTTTACTTCCATTTTTCCCCACTGTTTCTAATGACTCTTTATTTTTTATATCAAGCTTGAAGAGGATACCATATGCTTATTGTAAAAGTTTACCATTTGGATGAATCCATCCTAGTAAGTGTAGCGAGCACTAGGAAGGAGAAACACAGTCTTGTCACGGTGGCAAGTTCTTCATCGTTTAAATTTTACAAGTCCAATGGAGGGGTAACTCAACATATTTTTCATTTTTAGAGACTTTTAAAAATAGGTGGAAAAGAAAAATCCATAGGTCTATTTTCATAAATAGTCCCTCGAATATGAAAAAGTAGAAAATGACATTCAAGAGAACCTCATTTTTATGTTTGACTAAGGTATTCCTTTTTCGTAAATAGTCTATCTTAGTCTAGAAAAGGGTTAAAATTATATTGAGTAGACATTGTCTCATTTACTTTAACGATCTTGAAATGACAACTTCTCAACAATACTTCATGACTGTGGGTTGTTGAATTTTTTCTGGATGCTTGGGATTTGATCCCAAGAGGATTTATTACAATTTCTAGTGACTTGGTGGAATGTAGACTGCCAACTATTCACAATAGGAGATCAGGAGGTGAGTATAGATGTTTATGATATATAATTTATTACTTGTTTTTCCAAGAGATGAAAACGGGTTAAGATGTTTGGCTCTCGAGTCAGACATAGTAGTATTGATATGGTCATTACAAGACACTGCAGAGTGAACTCCCACAAAAAAAAACAGTGTGAAGATCGATATAAAGGTTGCTAGAGATCCTGGATTGAGAATAGTATTATACACTACAGTACGAGTGGTAAGGGAACAAGCCTTGCATGAGGTAATAAATCTCATTTCTATAAACCATGGATTGTGTGAGCCCAATTTTTTTCAATTGTAGTGAAGGGATGCTCCTCAACATGAAGTTCTAACTCACAACATGAAAAATGGGGAAACTCAAGAAATTTGGCTATTTGTAATATTTGTAACACTTTTCCTTGAGCGAGTTCCATTTTTCAGATACAAGTGTGTAGAGGTTTAGCCTCCTGCTATGGTGGCAGACAAAAAATGTCCTTTCCACCTGCTTCCTTTAGATGGTTGATCTAGGTAAATTTTTAATACCCTTTAAACTAAGGCCTTTTACTTTGGCTCATGTGTTAGAATTGCATTTAATCAAAATTGTTAATGAAAAAATGCAGATATAAAGAAGAGGAACACATGTAAACAATCATACAACAAAGATACAAGAGGTTTAATAACAGAGTTCGTCTAGTGTGGACTACGTCTCCGGACCTCGGTGTCACGATGTTGTTAGCTGCTTCATTCAATGCTCTAAAGAGTGAAGATGTACAAGGATGCTGCTACTTGTCATACAAGGAAATAAGCCATCAACATGAGTGGAAAAGTCTCTCGATGAGATGTTCTGCTGCAAGGAACTCTCACTCCTAAACTGACCTTCGTTTAACATGATAAAGACTCACACATAACAACTATGAGTATCCTGCCATCATGGCAATAAAGGAATCTCAATAAAAAATGAAAAATCCATGATAGAATTACATCTCACATCAAGAAAAAAATAAGATCCTGCATCAAACATCAAGCAGGGATTTATACAACACAATGCCTTTGATAGAAAAGAGACAAAGAAGTACATGAAATCAACCCTTCATATACCTCGCACTAAAGATGACTTAAGAATAGGATGCTCCGTTGCTAAATCTGAAATCACCATCGAAATCGTGGCATCGAAAGTCATGAAATCGACTATTCACTCACTGAATGCTGACACATGCAACTCCACCTTGAAAAGTGGCCGAAAAACATAAGGCTTGGATGGAATATCTCACTACACTAGTGAAATCATGTTGCCGAGAGGTGTAGGATCGACTGTCAATTTGCTGGATTCTAACACTGTCGAAATCTGGGCCTTAGGGAATCTTTCAGATTCACCTTATATTCCTCAAAGATGTTGCTCCAATGAGAATATGGAAATCTACAACTCAAAATAGGAATCTGATCTCACCATTGAGATCCTTGTGAAATTTCGAGAAGAATGAGTATAAAGTTGACCCCATTCTGACACCGGTGAATTTCGGCCTCCAAGGAATCTAAGAGATTCTCTCAAGAATCTTAAAGATTCTCCTCCAAAGGGAATCTAAAAAACTGCTATTCATATGGAAAATCTGGGTGCACCATTGTACCCCCTGCAAAATTCTAGTTAAAATCCATGTAAAGTTCAATACATTCTGACACGGGAAAATTTTACCTCCTTGGAATCTTTATGGGCATCAAGGAATATTTTGCTTCGAACTGCATGCCATCATTCTAATTCCTCTGCCTTTGCCTCGAAATTCATGCCTGCATCTGCACTGGTCTCGCGTGGGCACACTAACGAAATTATGGGTTTATAAAAAATGTTGGCCAAAGTTTACAACACGAGTTGTTGTGGTGTGTTGGAAAGTTGTTAAAAAGGCTAAAGGGAGGTTATGGGATAAATTTTGACCCCCATACCTCAAAGGAAAATTAATTTTTCTTAATTTTTTTGCATATAAAACTTGGGTGAGCGGGTCTGCTCCATGCAGCCCGACCCGACCCCCCAACTTCGTACATCGTTTATCCCGAATGTGATACGCTTATGTTTTAACATAACGGTTATAACAATGTGTTGGTTTGTAATGTTTTAATATGGTATGGTGGTAATGTATTTGTTTTTAAAACAAAACATGCTCGTTTTCACAACCAATTTTGCTATGGTATATAATTTATTGAGTTTGAACTATACCATAGTGTATAGTTAGTAAACTAACAACCATGCCATATATATACATATATACATACATACATATATATATATGTGTGTGTGTGTGTGTGTGTGTGTGTGTGTGTGTGTGTGTGTGTGTGTGTGTTGTTTTGATTTGTACTTTCTTTTAATATATGATTTTTGTTTGAACTTAATACAATAGCATGGTTTGTTAAAATATATAACCAATTTGTTTTATATGTATTTTTTTTTATGATTTGTTTTTATGGTTATATTTTAATAATATCTTTCGTTTTTGTCTTTTATGTAGCTTGAGGAGCAATGCTCGAGTGCCATGTGTCATCAACTGAGGGCCTACCATGTGGATCCCATGTGCTCCATGGAACACCACGTGGCACACCGTGGGCCCCACGTTCTTTTCCTTATGAAAGATTTAAAATGCTCCAACTTCATCATATGATTTTGTATTGACGCGTCATTCACATTGTTGTGATCAGGGCGATGATCTCTTCAATCTGAAGACTAGTTTGAAACATTTATGCCACTTTCAATTTTGAGCCTTTTTCCAAGCCATTGGTGTATAAAGATCCACTTGGATCAATCCTCCTCACTCAGGAGCTTTTGATCCTCCAAAATAATTAGCTTCTATCCATCATCAACTACATGAAAATTTCATTGAAAGGCACACTCCCACATGACTCCTTCACCTAGCGTACCTCAGAATCAGAACACAATGCCAACACCTACAACTACTACAACGCAAATGTCTAAAAAGGAACATCTCTTGAAGACTCCTTCACCTCTATCCTTCGGAATCAAAATGCAAATGCCAACACTTGCAACTACTGCAACAAATTTTTTTGAAAATACATATCCCTTGAATACTCCTTCACCTCTGTCCTTTGGAATCGGAATGCAAAGGCAACACCTGCAACTGTTGTGTCAAATGTTTGCTCAAATATGACCAATTATGACCCAAAAATTTCCATAATTGCCATGAATTTACATGCTCAGTGGTTAAGTTTACATCAAATGGAAATCACACCCCAGTTATCATCACAAGAGAGAAAACATCATCGTCGCATTTCGAAGTGATGGCAAACAAATAATCACTTTTACATAAAATCAATGCATCACATTATTTATAAAAAAAGGGAAAAATATCATTTTTGCTTAACAGTCGATGGAAAAACACATCACCACTTTCACAAAAAATGCAACATATGATTTAAAAAACACAGTCATGACACACTGGCACATTTATAAAAACCATCTCTCACTTATCAAAGTGAATGGATCATATCCCTATGGTACGTTTTCTTGTCGAACATCTATTTCAACCGGGTCATGCACCGACGATTTGTCCTTAAGGTGCTACTCTGGATGGAGCCTCAAACACGTAGCTCTTTGATGACCAATTTGGTTGTAATAGTTGTAAAAGGCCTTCTTTCTCCAAACCTTCTTAACCAGTTTCTTTCGCTGGTGTGGAGAAGGCTTTCCATGCCTCATCCTCCTTTGCGCTGCCATTCTCTTCCAACACTCAGCAATGACATGGTTATGTAAACCACAAAAATGAAAATTTTTCTTATGCCATGATTTACGTTCATGATTAGGAACATGCTTATAATCAAAATTAACTTACGAATATCGAGACTTGTTATACCTTTCCTTGTGGTGTTTTGGTGTGATCATGGTAATGAGAGCTTGTCTCAGTGCTTCTATTGCAACATGCACTCCCATGCGATGATGGTGAAGTGTTCTCATCAATCCTCTTCCCTGGTGAGTTCAACAATGTTTTTTTTCCTTGGATGTCCTTCAAAAATCCTCCTTCAGTCTATCCTAAACCTACGTAGTGAGGTATTTTCACAACCTCCAATGGTTGAGTTATGCCTTGGCCATGAATTCCAAGTCCTCCTCCTTTGTACTCCATCTTGCTGAGGAGTCTCGACTCTCATGCCAGTTCTTGTAATGGGGATCTCCACACTTCCAACAGAAATTATATCATGTGAAGATGAAGCTAAAGAGAAATCAACATTTTTTACCTTATTTGTTGATTTTGAAACAGGTGGCGAAGGCTTCTCTAAGCCTTCATTGCACTTCACTTCCTCCAAGGCCTATGTCATGGCTTCTAGTTGAAGTTGCAATCAATACTTGTCCTCCTTCTCTTCTTGTAGGAGTGTCTTTGATGCCTCATGGTATGCTTGAATACTTTCATTGTTGCACTTAAATTCCTCCAATGCCTCTGTTGTGGCTTTCAATTGAAGTTGCAATCAATGTTTGTCCTCCTTCTCCTCTTGTAGAAGCGTTTTCAACTCAACGTTGTCTACTGCTTGTTTCTCATAATATTCATACAATATGTCCATCTTCTTAGACACCGTGAGCATGGTCTCATACATTTATTTGACACCCTCCATTGCTCAACTCAGCGAATGTTCAATGGTTCACACCTGCAATCCAAATCAGCAAGAATAACGCTCCGATACCACTTGATCCGGGTAAATTTTTGATACCCTTTAAACAAAGACCTTTTACTTCAGTTTATGTGTTATAATTTGATTTAATAAAAATCATTAATGAACACATGCAGATACAAACAATAGGAACACATATCAATAATCATACGACAAAGATGCACGAGGTTTAATAACGGAGTTCATCCAGTGTGGACTACGTATTCTGGCCTCGGCGTCTCGATGGTGTTGGTTGCTTCATTCACTCTTGTAAAGAGTGAATATGTACTTGGACATTGCTACTTGTCATACAAGGAAATAAACCATCAACATGAGTGGCAAAGTCTCTCCACGAGACGTTCTGCTACAAGGAACTCTCACCCCTAAACTAACCTCCTATCATCATGACATATACTTGCACATAATGACTATGACTATCCCACCAACATGGCAACAAAGGGATCTCAGTCAAAAATGAAAAATCCATGATATAATTACATCTCACATCATGAAAAAAACAAGATCCCACATCAAACATCAAGTGAGGATCTATACAACACAATGCAGATCATAGAAAAGACACAAATAAGTACATGAAATCAACCCTTCATATACCTCACCCTAAACATGATTCAAGAATATGCTACTTCGCTACTAGATCTGAAATCACCATCGCAATTGTGGCATCGAAAGGCATGAAATCGACTGCTCACCCATTGAATGCTAACACCTACAACTCCACTTTGAAAAGTGGCCGAAAAACATAAGGCTCTGATGGAAAATATGACTACATCGCTGAACTCATGTCACCGAGAGGTGTATGATCGACTATCAATTTGCTAAATTCTGACACTATTGAAAGCTGGGTCTTAGGGAATCATTAAGATTCCCCCTAGATGTTAGGTCCCTATATTACTAGTGTAGTTCCTTATTATTGTTAGGGTAGCCCCCTTACTTTTATTGCTGTACCTGTGTAACCCCAATATTTTTATTATTGTTCCCTTACATTACTATTTTTAGATCGACTAGGATTATTGTGACCCCATGGACTCCTATATATAGAAGGAGGTTTTGTCATTTGTATCAATCCAATAGTTGTTCATTTATGTAATGTAAAGGAGGTCGCCCCCTGGAAGTGGCTTATTTCTATGGAGTTTATCACTCTTTTCTTCCATTTTTGGAGTTGGTTTCCTAACATTTGTTATGAGAACTTTGGATTCTAGAGTTTTATTTCTCCAAACAGTTCATCGTGGAATTTTTGCTATAACTGTTTTTTTGTGAAGGTTCAGAAGCTGAAATTTTTATCGCACGAAGCCGAAGGCCTGAGGATCATCGTATAAAATTTTTAGATCATGGTTCAAAATATTTTCGGAGATACGATCCGTGGAATTTAGGGTTTTTCCAGGATCCTAAATTTCATCTCAAAGAGGTGATCATGGGAAAATAATCATAACTCTACCTATGAGCATCAAATTGGAATTATATAAAAAGTGGCTGCAAGTACATGGAATTTAGTTCTTATGTATCAATTTCAAAGCTGAAGGAGGAAAGACTCACACATTGCATGTTGTGCAAGTTCGGTCTACTGAACCAGTCAATAAATAGGTCATTGTGGGATATTGGGCATAAATTTGCCTTGAGGAATCCAAATCATCTCAAACATGTGGCATTTGAAGGAAGATTTATAGGGCTAAGACACTACTTAATTTCAGATATTTAAGATTTGTAATCATAGAGATAATTCAGTTTCAATATTGAGCTCCTCAAAAGCAAGAAAAAGGTGTGTATTTTTTTTTCGAATTGCATAAGTCTTGTCTGAAAAATCAGTTTGAATTGATTCTAAGGGCATATTATAGAATAGATATCAGTATTAGGTTCTAACATTTCCCCCTAAAAATAATTAAACACCCATTAAGCCTTCAGAAGGCTCTACTATGGTTCATGAAGATGAAGAAAAGAAACATGACATATCAAAACTACAAGAGAAAGTGCACCAAATTTCGCTCTCACAAAGAGCAACAAAAAATGAAAAGGAAGTTTTGAAGAAATGCATGGAAGCTAAGATGGATGGCTTGAAGAAAGGCATGGAAGCTAAGATGGATGGTTTGAAGAATGGCATGGATGGCGTGGAATCTAGCATGGAAGCTAAGATGGATGGCATGGAAATTAAGATCGATGAAAAAATGGGAAACATGAAGAACGATGTAAAAATAGACATGGAAGGTTTGACAAAGTTGATACACATAATTTTTCCTAATGACGAAAAGATAGTAGAGTAAACTCATGATGAGAACAAAATAAATGTTAATCATGATTTCATAAACTCTAATGTTCGATGGAAGACCCATCATATTCCAAAGATCGATATGAGGAAGTTTGATGAAAAGGAAACCATAACATGGATAGTACAGATGGAGAAACAGTTTGATCTCAATAATGTGCCAAACACAAAAAAGGTACGCAAGGAAGCCTACCAATCACATGTATAAATATGGAAGTGTTACTACTCCTAGAATTCCACAACCTACATGGTTGACACAACAAAAATTAGAAGAAAAAAGAGAAAAAGAGCTTTGCTACAGTTGTGATAGAAAATACACTAAAGGTCATAAGTGTGCTAAGAATAAATTATTTTACATAGATTGTGAAGAGGAGGAAGAAAATGAACAAGACTCTTCAAAAGAAGAGGATATACACTAGGAACCAACCCTAGAAGAAGAATAAATGAGTCTGACCATATCGTGTAATGCATTAGCAGGGATTACTAGTCCTCAAATTCTCAATATAAAAGGACATATCAAGAAGAAAAAGGTAATAGTGTTGATTGATTTGAGCAGTACCCATAATTTTATTCATTGCAAGGTTGCTAAAGAGCCGAATTGTTTCCTATACCTAGCACCAGAATGTCAAGTGATGGTTGCAAATGGAGGAATTATAAAATTCTCTGAAAAATGCCATAATATGAAGCTAACCATGGGGGAATACGTATTAAATAGTCCAATGCTTTCCATTCCAATGGGAGGTGCAGATTTTGTACTAGGAGTAGAATGGTTACAATATTTGGGAACAATAGATTTTAATTTTCAAGAACTTTTCTTGAATTTTTTTCGAAAGGAAAGGAAGTCGAATTACGGGGTATTGTAGGGAATTCGAGAAATATAATAAGCTCTAATTTCCTGAAAAATATTCTTAAGAAATAACAATGAGGCATAATTTCACACTTATGCTCACTAGAATTTCGAACATCAAAATCATCTATTTCTCCAGATCTCCAAAAAGTCTTGGACAATAATTCCAATGTGTTTGAAACTCCCAAAGGACTGCCACCTATTCGTGATCATGATGATGCTAAACATTTTATTCCAAGAAGTGTTCCTCCAAACATCAGGCCTTATAGATATCCTTATGTCCAACAGAGGGAAAATATTGAACATATGATTGCATAAATGTTAGAGGGTGGTATAATTCAACCTAGTCAAAGTTCTTTCTCTGCTCTAGTAGTATTGGTGCACAAGAAGTATGGATCATGGCGCATATGTCCGGATTTTAGGGAGCTCAATAAGATCACTATTAAAGATACATTTCCCATTCCTGTGATTCATGAATTATTGGATCAATTATATGGAGCAGTTTATTTTACCAAGTTGGATCTTTGTTCAAGATATCATAAAATTAGAATGAAGACTGAAGATATTCCAAAAACAAAATTTCTAACTCATGAGGGTCATTATGAATTTTTGATCATGCCTTTTGGCGTTACCAATGCACCTCCTACATTTCAAGGGTTGATGAATTCCATTTTCAAACCGTTCGTTAGAAAATTTGTGCTAGTATTTTTTATGATATAACAGTCTATATGATGTCTTGGAAGGATCATGTTCAACATGTCGAAAGGGTGCTCAAATTATTGGAGGAGAAACAATTATATGCAAAAACATCCAAATATTTCTTTGGAGTACAAGAGGTGGAATATATGGGTCATATTGTATCTCACGAAGGTGTTAATGTAGACCCTAAAAATTTTAAATCCATTAAGCAATGGAAAGTCCCTACAATGATAAAGCAGTTGTGAGGATTTCTCAGGTTAACAGGGTATTATCTCAAGTTTGTTAAGAATTATGGGAGAATACAAACACCTCTAACAACATTATTGAAGAAATATGCATTTTCGTGGACTCCTGAAGCAAATAATACCTTTGAACATATTAAAGAGTAAAGGTGCCTAGCACCGATCTTAGCTATGCCAGACTTCACAAAAAAATTATTTTGGACTGTGATGCCTTGGGAAATGGAATTGTTTTTGTTTTAATGCAAGAAGGAAGACCCATTTCTTTTGAAAGTCGTCCAATAAAAGGAAATTATTTACAGAAATCTATTTATGAGAAGGAAATGCTAGCAATACTACATGCACTATAGAAATGGAAACCTCACCTAATGTGAAGACACTTCAAGGTAAAAAATGATCATGATAGTCTTAAAAACTTTTTGGAACAAAGAATATCTTCAAAAGATCAACAAAAATAGGTCACAAAGATGTTGGGTTATGACTTTGAAATTGTCTACCAAAAAGGGAAGCTAAATTTTGTTGCAGATGCACTCTCAAGAAATAATGAAGAGGTGGAAGCATTGCTTTGTGCCATTTCTGTTATCCAACCAGATTGGATAACTGAAGTAAGAGACGAATGGAAGAAGGATGAATAAGTGTGGACACTCATTCAAAATTTAGAGCAAGATCCTAATACATATGATACATTTAGTTGGAAAAATTATTCCTTATGGTAGAAAGATCACTTATATCTTTGTAAGAATTCCTAACTATAACAAAATATTCTTTTGGAATTGCACACTTCTCCTTTAGGTTACACTCAGGATTTTTTAAAACTTACCACAGGGTGAAAAAATAATTTTTTTTGGATGGCTTTAAATCTGATATTCAAAATTTGTTGACGGAATTTTTGGTTTTCCAACAAAATAAAGTTGAGACAATTAAGACTCTGACAGGGAAAATTTTAGGGGCGAATTTTAGGGCAAGGGAAAATTTTAAAGGGTTTTAGATTTTGGAGGGGCAAATTTTTTATATAAAACCACTTTCGTATAGTTTTATATAGTTATCCCTATAATTATTTTAAAAATAATTAGTTATTGCTGTGAGCCCCAAAAAATAAATACGCATAAACCTTAAACCATGGATTCACCTCTCGATTTTCTAGTTTGGAGTGGATTTTAATGGCATTCACTAGGATTTACTAGGTCCAGGGGATTGGCGTGGCATTCGCCCCCATTTTTTACTGGTTGGGGCATGGAAGTTGGAGGAATTCGCCCCCATTTTTTACTCATTGGGTCTTGGAAGTTGGAGGAAGTTAGAGGTGATTGCCCTGGAAGTTTCAATCTTCTCGGTTTGCATCATGAAATATGCTCGGATTATATGAAGGGAGGCCGATGATGAGGGAAACAAGGCTCATGGTTTCACAAGATCTGGTGGTGTAGGATCCAACTTTCAAATAGTAAACTTCCCTTGGCATGTCCACCTTACATAGCTGATCGTTCCTAGAGATGCTAGCTACCCGGAAAGGGCATGAACTAGGGATTTTGAGTAACATTTTCCTGGTGCTATGGAGCTAAACCTAAGAGATGTTTGGATATCATCACGATGTTGCAATTGTAGTTATTTTTTTGTATAAATTTATGAGTCAAAAAGATTTGAATTTCGCTGGTGATTTCTTCAGCGAGTCTAACAATGATCTGTAATTATTTCTTTGTATAAATTTGCAAGTCTGAATGCTTCAAAGTGTTCTGGTGAATGCTGGTGATTTCTTCGGCGAGTCTAACAGTGCTGGTAAGTGGTGAATGTGGGTGCTTTGTGTGTGTTTTTCAAGAGGTAGGTAAAAATTCAGAAGTTTACACTTGTTCAAGCCTTCTTTTAAGCTCTCAATCTAAATAATACATTAGAGTTTGTTTTAAATTTTATTGATGGACTGATCTAAGGAAATGTTTAGGCCTATTTCTCCACAATAAGTTGTGACTAATTCAATTTTATTAGGTCAATGAGATTTTTGGGAAAGGGTATATGATGTTTCTCTATGATCTTTTAGGCTAACTCATAGGTCAAATTTTGACCATCTCTAAGGGCATTCTTCTCTAATTTCAGTGCAGATTTTGAGGCCTAAACCTTGGCTCTAGAAGAAAAAAAGAAATTTGGTGTTAATTTTGAAACTCGTATATATTTGGAAGCACTATGTGTGTTATATTGCTGAAACGTAGGCTTTCTATGATAGATTTTGGATTATATGTGCTCCTGCTGATGAACATGACTATGAACATTTTGTTTGCATGGATATTTGAGGTAGAAAGTCTTAATGACTTGTGCACATTGTTACATCTTTTGGGATCTAGTTTGTTTTCATTTTTTTCTAGTGTTTACAAAGGTTGGCAGAATATCATGTAACTTGGCTTCCTATTTTACCACTTAGTTGGACCCCAAATTGATCTAGAAGGTGAACTATGTAAGTGTTGGTGTCCAAATATGATCAATATTCAATCCTTTTGCCACATAAATTATCAACCTGAGGGCGTTAGTTATTTCAAGACTAACGACAAAGTATATGCAGATACAAGCACATGGTCTAATGTGAATCACAGGTTTAATATATAACACAAATATCATTGTAACAGCAATAGATAAACTACAGAAATGAAAAACATCCACAACAATAACATAATTGTAACAAAAATTAATGAGTCACACAAAACACAGTGCTGAAGAAAAAGACAGAAAGAAGAATGTAGCACCTGATCACAAGAGTGGGCCCAAATCTTGGATCAGGGCTATGGAAACTGAAGTGTTACAGGAGAAGCAATGAGAAACTATGTATTGATTAATAAAATAATATTAATTACAAGATCTATAAATGTGTAAAAATGGTCTATTGATTCGCAGCCCATAGGCTTCTTTATACCATAACCTTGAGATCCCCCAATCTCTCCCAACAACTCCATTATTACAAAAATATACATTGTTACAACAGCAACCAGATTGCCCAGTAAGAAATTTTAAGAAGCCCCAAATATAACGCTCATACATCCATGGCTATTACGCTATAGAAAAAAACAAGGGAAGTGCTGGAAAATGATGGGTTGTGCCTTGTCTTGCAGCCGTAATGTGCCTGTTGTAGCCAAATTTGAAGAAATATAGGAGTTAATACATAAAAAGGTAAAAAATCCATGACAAGTGCATCATTAATCAAATATCCCACAAAATATAGGAGAAAGAGTTTTACCCCATGCTTTTAAGATGATTCATGGCACAAAGAGATAGAAAGGTAGGGTAAAAATGAGAGAAGAAAGTATAAAAATCCAGTGCCCAAAATCTCCCCCCAACTAATCTATCTTTGTGTCCTCATGCAACTCATCGTCTCCTCAGGTCCGTTTTTGACTGACTGTGATCGGCATGAAGCTCTGCAAGGTCATAATCTACAACCATGTTTGTTCCCAGTGGCTTATATCCCTCTGTCAAAACAACATATTTCCACCAGTCGGGTTCAACGTTATAAGCAGGAGTATATTGTTCAGCTGGCAGCCATAAAAGGGAAAACCAAAATCTCAATCCCATCCATCTAACCCCACATTTTTTAATACATGCCACATAATGCAACATTCTTTCCAGGTCACATGCAAAGTTAGGAGCTCCAAATGGTTCTCTTCCCCTCACAACTGAAGAAGACAACATCCATCGTTTCTGACAACTATCTAGGGCTTCCTGGAAAAATGTCATAATCTGGCCAACACACAGGTCATCACACCACTTATGTGTTTCCATCATTTGTTCCGTTCAGCTCTCAATCTGTAGAAAGATATAATTTTTATTTTAAATGTTTGCAGACTAACAATGCTCTCTTCTTACCATTAATGGTTTTCTGGCTTGATTTTCTTCAAATGTATTCCAGGCCTCTCTCCATTTAATCTGATTGATGGTATAGGAGGTGAAAGCCCTTAAATGGATGTCCCCCATGAATGGAACGAGGTTACAAGATTAATCATGCTTTAAATAATACCCATGCATGTAAATCTCACACATTAATGTTGTCCTATAACATCATGAATCTTTAAAATACAGAAAAATTGAATGGGGTCCTCAATTTCGTACCAAATCTCCTTATATATACTTTCAAGAAAAAAGTAAATAAACTTCTCATGAAGCAATAAGGCATAGCTATGTGTAGGAGGTCTATAGGCCATTACCTCCTGTGCTAGGGAGAACATCTTCTCTTTATCTGTCTTTTACAACTGAATTTTATCTTCCAACTCTTCTATCCTAGCCTTCTGTTTGGCCTGCTTCAGCCAAGCCTTGCATAATTGATCTATGTACCCTTTAACGAATCCAGAAGCCTATTCCTGAACCCTAGCTATTTATTCCTTGTTGTCGCTCGCTGCAGACTTCCATTTCTGAATTTCGGCGGCCAATACGAATTCTCGACCTTCAAACAATTCTTCCATTGGGCTGGTCTGGGTGGCTGCAGTAGAGACCTCAACCTTCAGATTTATTGACCTCAATTTGTAAACCTTTACCTTCATTTTTAGCCATGAAACTTGCTTCTTCAAACTCAGAATTTATTTTTTCAGTCTGATGGTTTCACTGAATTGCAGCTACTACCTCTTTTTAAGAGGTAACCTTATTTTCTCACACTGTTCAACCCATTCTTGTTTAACAACAAATTCAGGTTCTGGACATACGACAGGCTCAGAAGGCAATAGAATGCGACCGAAATCTTCTCCCGATTCTTTTTTCAAACCCTCTTGGCCGAGCCCCCGACCCATAGGTCCTTCTTCTTCTACATTTCTCCCAGAAACCTCTGTTGTTTGGCCAGAAAATTCATCGACCCCTCTGTGTTCCAATATTTTTATAGGAACTATTGTTTCCTGGTGAACCTCCAATTTTTTTAGTTCAGCAGTGTCTAGGCCAATCTTGGCCGTGTCAACAAATTTTATTGTCGAGGGAACAAAAACTTCTTCCACCAACCATTTAGGTGAGAAAAATTGCCTTGCCCCTCTGGGCATCGTGGACTGGAACAGAGAACAGGGAACAAATCCCTCATCATCATTCCCAGATTGGACCCAGACTTCATGCATTACTACCTCAACTAGAGTTAATGCTGGTTCTTGTGGAACAACGTTGATTCCCTGGATCAATTATCTTATTTCCTCCTGCCCTTCTATTATTACCTCTTCTTCATGCATCGATATTGGTTTTTGCGGAATAGTATTGACCATATAACTCATTCCTTCTTCTTTTTCCTTAGGAATCACCTTTGCTTTCACGGTTGGTACCAATTCCTGAGGTCCAACATCGATTCCACGAGTCAACTCTTCCTATTCCAGCTGAATTGGGGGTAGTTCTTGTGTATCACCCCCAACTGTATCAACATCTATTTTTATCAAGGAAAGTGATGTTGTTTCTTGCGAAACATCATCACTTGCCAATTCTCTGTCTACAATTTGTTGTGAAACTAGCTCCAAAAAGAGAAGAAAAGATAGATCAACGCCTTAGAAATAAGCCACTTCGAGGGGGAAACCTCCAATACATTACATGAATGAACAATTCTTGGATGATTCAAATGAGATCTGAACTTTTTCAGTGACTTGGTGGAGAAATATCTCCACATGCATGTTGAGTTGGCTGATAATGGACGATACAGTGTGACCGACACTGGTACCATCACCTTTCAAAGGGTGTGAGTTAACCTCTTTCTTCTAAAATATGTTGTGCATGTTCCAGGTTTAAAGAATAATTTAATCTCAGTCGCAATGTTAGAGGATAGAGGCTATGATGTTGCCTTTAGTGAAGTAAAAGTGTTCCTATGACAAAAATAAATAGGGCAAGCCAAGAAGGTGGAGATTCGAGTTAAGAATCTCTACAGACTTGAAGTAGATGGGATTTATACAGAGCTTCCTACTCTTGGGAAGTGCGAGAAAGCCATCCAATTGAAGCTTGAGAGGGAGCAGTATTTGCATGCAGGAAAGAGTGAACCTTGCGATGTGGAGCAACCACAAGATGAGGATCATGGAGTGGGAGCAACCACTCTTGCAAAGACATCATTCCAGATGGGAAGAGGGAGTGTATGTGGCTATACCACTAGGTGAGAGGTGGGGAGACATGCATGAGTAATCCTAAGAAGAGATTTATGGGCAGGTTTCATTGAGATGGTGTGGTTCTCATGAATTAAACCTAGCTACGAGCAGCCCATAGAGTAGAAATAACATGATCAGTTGGATCGATGCAGTAAGATCAAAGTGAAAGTGTCAGATACTCGGCCATGGATCAAAGTTGACAACAAGTGCAGAGTGCATGGATGCAGAGGTCAAGAGCACAGTGGTTCCTGAAGACATGTGTGGTAGCTAAGCCAAAGTCAGAAGACTTTGATGACAAATGCATTAGACTGAATGAGTTGTTTGGAGGCTATTCAGTTTCGTAAGTGTTTCATACAAGAGTTGTAGGGCGAATGCAAGGAGTTGTATGTCGCATGCAAAGAAAATCCTTTCTCATTGAGAGGGAGTGTTGAAGATTGTGACAAGAAATAGTGAAATTGGCATCCCGAAACATCATTCCTTGATCCTACTGAAAAATCAACACCTAAACTAGGTGGGGCCCACACAGGCTATTTTTAGGTGTATGTCTAATTATAGAATGGTGAGCATATTCTAAAGTTAGCAGGATGATGATTCTAGATGGTTGATAAAATTCTATCTTTGGATGAATTTCTATTTTTAGAAGATGGGGCCAAGTCTATTTATAGATCGCTAATCTAAAAATAGATGCATGTTGATTATTATTAACCCTTAATAATAATCAGACAATAAATAATAATTTATTCTTTTGGAGAAATTTATTTCAGTGAATAGATGAGGCACATCAGTGGGCTAAAGGAATTACGCAATTCCTAGGGTGGTTGGTGACTCATGCATGGAGGACTTCGTTATAACTGATTGTGGCAAGTGGTAATAGAGTTAGAAGAGTAGTTATGTGAGTTTGTATTTAACTCAGTTTAGTGAGTTAAACTCAGTTCTGCTATTTTTAACTGAACATAAACTAGTGAAATATGAGTGAATTATTTAGTTAATTAATTCACAAGCAGTGTCTTACATGAAACTGAATAAATACAACAGTTAACTACTTACATGTCAGTTCAAGTGGAGACCTAGTGGAGAGATAGCTGAATGGGTGAGATGGACTATCTGTTGTGACTATAGTGGAGCATTCAATGCATCCACACACACATTGGAGATGCTTATGAGTATTGTGCAGTCAAGGAAAGGTAAGGTCAAATTCATTCAGGGTTCTTCTTTAGCACGGATTGCGCAGTGGAGGCAAGTTGTCATGAGGACAAAAATTAGGGCATGGAGGTGCAAATTCCTGCAAGATAGTGTGAGATGATTGTATATTGTACTGAGAACTCTATGAGCTAAGATTTGTATGAGAAATATGATATTTTTTCATGATTGATTGATATACATAATATATGATAGTTGGGGTTTTTAGCTTTAATATTTCCTGGTAAAAAATCTGGTTATGTGCACTTGATTTTTCTTGATGTGTTTTGCAATTGGCGATTTAATTGCCACGAATAAATGATGTAATATCCCAAAATATGGAGTTTCTACAACAATAAGAATATCTTAAGATATTCTAAGGTTGGAGATCCAACAATTTACAAACATAAAATGGAAATAACAGTGGACAACATCATACCAAAATGTATGGAAACCATGGAGCCATTTTATTATGTAAATTAGCAGCAAAAATGTAAAATACAGCTCAAATGATCAAGGCAAGCAAGCCTCTCATGAATACATGTGAAAAAGATGGAATGCTACTCTATTGCAGAATTCTCATGAACATGTACTGCACAGTCATAGAAGGTACACTGCTACATGGGAATGAGAAATATCATATATTTGCATATAGATGGCTCATAAAACATTTGGAGTGAAGATCTATGCTCCCAAACACTATCTCAAGACAATCCTGGAAGGATTGGCTGAGATATGAAAAATGTCGGAGTTACAGGGTAGTAGCTACAACTAAAGAACTCAAAGTGGATGGAGATGGTTAAAGATGCTGCATCAGATAAATTGATCTCCTCCAATGGATCTTTCAAGTGAAAGGCTGATCCTAACACTGAAGATCTCACCCTCCGACAATCACTGCAATCCCTTAGCACAAATACCAACTAGAAATAACGCAATCACTGAGGGATACTACGTTGTAGGTGAAAAAAAAGAGTTGGCCAAGTTCCAAGATATTCAATATGCTCCAATGGCTTCCCAACTGATCTCTCAAAGGAAAGAGAGCCTCCTCCTCTGAAAAACAAGCATTAGAAGTGGTGATGTGAAACCTCACTGCAACACCCTGCAACACAACGTTATACTGCTGCAGAAATAACATTATAGCTGAAGGAGGATCCTTGGCCTCAAGCTTGGATGTGAGGAAAATTAGTACAACTCCTTCAAGAGGCCTCTCAAGAAAGGAGAAGGATTCCTCAATAAGAAATCCTTGTGCTAAGCAGCACTACAACTCTGCTAAAGAGTATGAGAATGCACAAAGTCTAAACAGAAAATCAAATCAATAATCTAAATCATGATTAACAATGGCTGCCTTGCCCTCTTTTTAAACAAGTGAAATCCCTCTCTCCATGGCTCCCACTCATTAGGGTTTCCTTCACCAAATAACCCTCTTCCCATTCATACCGCGTTGTCTATGAAAGTGTTCTCCACCTCCTATCCCAACACTGTTAATTAGGTCAAACTTGACCTTGTCTCCATGCAAATGTCCTCTTTCACACTTGAGGGTGTGAAATCGTGCTCTTATGTATATCCCCTTTCATAATATGAGGGATTTTATTCATTCTTCTGTAATGTATGGGACTCCTTACCCATTTATTTATTTCCTATGTGTAAACAACAAAATTTAATATTCCATTCAGCGGTATACTAAAGTGGGAATATTACAGTCCTCCCCTCCCAAATGTTGTGTGTCCTCAAGCAACTGCAAAGATAAAACTGAGGGGCCTTCTTAAGGCATGAGATCTGATATTTTTTGGGATCTACCATCCCCATATGAAGCTCCCATCCCCAAGCAATCATCCATAGAAAATGAGTTACCTCCGAACATGGCAACTCCTGAAAATGCTCCTCCACCTTGAGCTCCTGCATTATAGGTGGGCTGAAAAATTGATCATGGAAAACAAAATAGCCTACCCCACGCTTTCCTCATCTCCACTTAAGATCAGTGTAGAGTGTCTGTTGATCCTAGGCTATAATAAAGTTTCCCTCAACTAGCGAGAAGACGACTAGATCCTCAAGGATATCTTCTCCAATGTTATGAAACATGTTGGCCCAAATCATCTCATATGTATTGAGTTCAAAGTCACCATAATATGGCATCCAATAAATCATATGGCTCACCTCAAATGGAAATAAGTGTTTCGCTATAGTGGCCACATACTCTTTAATGCTCCCATCAGAACATGCAAGGAAAACAATGTGGGAAATATATCTCCCAAGCGACACATCCAACCAATGTGCCACTCCCCCAATCATGCTCAAAATAAAAATAAGAACAACAACATCATAAGGAACAGCAATGAGAATCATGGTAGCTTCCATATGAAGCAAGGGAGAAGGAAAATGGTCCCTCAGATGTAGCCAACATAGTTTGACCCTCAACTACAAAAGAGAGTGACAAAAATTGTGGTTTCTCAACCACTTTCTTACTGTCCCACTCTCCTCAGATGTTTGGAGAAAGTGAATGATGTATGGTACAAAGTGAGCATGTTCTCCACAATACATCTCCTCCCTAGGTCCTCCTATGGAGTGGCCATCAATACTTCTCATGGCCTCAATTATACCATGAAGTCCAGAAAAAATAATGTGCCTCCTTCGAGTAACATCTTGCACATATATGGTTAAGGGATGCATATATAAATCATACAATTCATTATGCAAACAAACAATACCCTTACCATATGTCTTTCTCATGTAAATGGAGTGGCTGAGTGGCTCATATATGAGTCTCCTCTCATCCTCAAAGAGAAAAGAGGTGGCTATGATAACTCTTCCAAAGAGTTATGTATCTCCTGCATCTCGACATGATCCATGCATCTCCTCCTATGCTGATTATAAAATATCATACAAGTCAAAAAATCCTTGGAACACTCCACCAACAATTGGGAGTTCTAATATGGATCTATCCTCCATAGTGACAACGTTGAAGATCTCTCATGAAGAACATATGTCATATGATTATCCTCTCCTTTGACATCTCCCATGCCAAAGATGCAAGTTGGAAGGCTGTTATCCTTCCCCTGCTGCTTCTGCCACAACGCAGAATCTGAAATGAGAGTAGGTAAAGATGATTTTGAGAGAATTCCTCTCACCTCCTTGAGTCTACCCAAGACTCTCAGTGTTGTAAAATGACCTCCCAAGGTCTCCAATCTTTTGAAATCAATGAATAGTGCCTCAAAATGTAAAGCACCTCTCATCATCTGCTAATCTGGTGGTCTTCTTGCTGAAATGTCTCAATGGAATGAGACATCATCATCAAGAGTAGACTGTATATATGAATGGACAGAATTGTCCCTGCTCTCATTGCGCAATCCAGTCTCCCTCTTAGGTGTATCAACCTCATGAAATAGATAGGGGTGTGTGCTCCTCGTCACATGATGTTGGTCATCCTTCCTATATCCTCCTTGTATCTCCATAGGTTCACACTCTATAATCTATGGCACATGTAAATCATGAGTTATGCCTTGAACTCCACATATGAGATCCTGGGGACTTCCTTGAAAATATGCAATAATACCTATAGTTGGAGCAAGAGCTCATCCTTCCTCTTCATGAGGTGATATATCAACTCCAGATCTGATAGCGTTGTTGCCCTTAGTCTCATCAACATGAATGGGCAACCCTCAAATGATTGGTTCCTCTTTTGGAAAATGGATTTGCATTCCTTCTTGTGCAAAAATACAAGATGAAGGTCTTGCCTCCAGCAAAGTATAATGCAAGATATCGGCCTCCTCTATGGTTTTCTGAAGAGGTTTTGAGTCTATGGTTTCCTCCATTACATGCCGGGTTTTTGCTTGTTTAAGTTTTTTTGTCTTCTCCACATGTGTTTCAGAATTCTTCCTATCAAATATTTCCAATAAATTTTTAATGAACCTTGAATAGGAAGAATTATTTGCATTTTCTAGAGAGAAAGACTCACATATCCACCATGCATAGGCCTTACCTCCAAGATGCAGCGCTGCTACTCTGATGGCTTCATCTTCAGAAATTTGATGCTGCTGCAAAAAGGTGTCTAGCTCTTCCACCCAAGCCCTGGCTAAACATGTAGGTGAACCATCAAAGGTAGAGAGAAAAAATCTATCCACATTATATTTCTTCCTCCTCGTCACCTTGATCTTTCAAAACTCTGGGAAAGTGATATGATCTCTAAAAATTTGATTTTTAGATTCATATTCATGCAAAAAACCACTAAAAGTTCCCCTCTTGGGCATTCCTTCCTCCTCCCTCTCTCTCATGGAAAGACTGGGCATGTGACTGCATTGTGCATCATAGGGTGTGGCTGCATTCTCACACTCCCCATAGTAAAATCTATATTTTGACTCAGTTTCAAACCCTCTTGGAGATTTTGTACTCATCTCCCTCCTTATCTTCTTGAAATATTCATGAATGCTTTATACAGATCTTGGAAGAAGCTTTGCAAGCCTATATTCCTTTCTTTCTCCACACAATGGAGTCTTCATCTTCTCTTTTCTTGATAGGATCATGGTTGAGATCCACAGGCTGAGCCAAGATTCTACTTTGATACCATTGTAATATCCCAAAATAGGGAGTTTTTACAATAATAAGAATATCTTAAGATATTCTAAAGTTGGAGATCCAACAATATATAGATGTAAATTGGAAATAGCAGTGAACAACATCATACCAAAATGTATGTAAACCATGGATCCATTCTATTATGTAAATCAACAACAAACATGTACAATACAACTCAAATGATCAAGGCAAACAAGCCTCTCTTGAATACATGTGAAAAATATGGAATGCTGCTCTATTATAGAACGTTTATGAACATGTACTGCACAGTCATAGAAGGTACACTGCTACATGGGAATGTGAAATATCATATATTTTCATATAGATGTCTCATACAACATTGGGAGTGAATATATGGGCTCCCAAACACTATCTGAAGCCAAGCCTAGAAGGATTGGTTGAGATATGAAAAATGTCGGAGTTGGAGGGTAGCAGCTGCAACTCAAGAATTGGAAGTGGATGGAGATGGTTGAAGATGCTGCATCACATAAATATACCTCCTCCAATGGATCTTTCAAGTTAAAGGATGATCCTAAGAGTGAAGATATCACCCTCTGAGAATCACTGCAATCCCTCACTGCAAATACCAACTAGAAATAACGCAGTCACTGAGGGATACTACGTTGTAGGTGAAAGAAAAAGAGTTGGCCAAGTGCTAAGATTTGAAATATGATCCAAGGGCTTCCCAACTAATCTCTCAAAGGAAAGAGAGCCTCCTCCTCAAAACAAGCACTGGAAGTGGCATTTTGAACCCTCACTGCAACACACTGCAACACAATTTTGTACTGCTACAGGAATAAAATTATAGCTAAAGGAGGATGCTTGGCCTCAAGCCTAGATGTGAGGAAAATCAGTACAAATCCTTCAAGAGGCCTCTCAAGAAATGAGAAGGATTACTAAACAGGTAATCCTTGTGCTAAACAACATTGCAACTCTGATAAAAAACATGAGAATGCGCAAAGTCTAAAGAGATAATGAAATCAATAATATAAATCATGAATAGCAATGACTGCCTTGCTCTCCTTTTAAACAAGTGAAAGATCTCTCTCCATGGGTCCCACTCATTAGGGTTTCCTTCAACAAATAACCCTCTTCCCATTCATAATGGACTCTCTATCAAAGTGTTCTCCACCTCCTATCCCAACACTATTGACTAGGTCAAACTTGACCTTGTCTCCATGCAAATGTCCTCTTTCACACTTGAGGGTGTGAAATCCTGCTCTTATGAATATTCCCTTTTAGAATATGAGGGATTTTATTCATTCTTATGCAATGTATGGGCCTCCTTACAAATTTATTTACCTCCTATGTGCAAACAAAAAAATTTAATATTTCATTTAGCGGTGTGCTAAAGTGGGAATATTACAAATGAGTAGAAGGATTTTATATTTAATAATGGATTTAATTGTTAGATCAAGGAATTCTCGTAATATACTTTTTATTATATTAAATTTCTACAAATCACTTCCTATCAATTCCAACTCATTATCCAAGAAAATGATCTAGAAACCCCCTATTAGTACCTCAGAGCTTGCATTCCTCAATAGAAATTTCTTCGCATTTGATGAAAATTTCTCATCATTGGCCTTCGATCGTATGATTCTATGAGTGTTCAACTTCAAATCCTTTGTTCACACTCGTATATTATGCTCCTCTACCTCGAGAACCATTTTAATTATTGCTGGTTTCTCTTGTGTCTGTTAAGATTTTACATTATTAACTGGTAATCACGTGGTTCCTTCCATGTTTGACTTCAACAAATCTATTCAGATGGTTAGATTCCTAATTTTTGTTGGGTTGAGATAAAAGACCCTATATCTTCTTTTCTATATCTAGGCTATGAGACATTATTCAGTATTAATGATTTAACACATGGATCTCTCTAGTCAGATGGTTGCGTCCATGTCGTGGATTCGTAGTCATATTCATGATCCTTCTCAATCAGATGATTGCGTCCATGTGTTGTTATTTATTTTGTTAGTTATTTATTATTGATCGTATATGAGAGATGTCATATGTATTGTATTATGTTTGATTAGCGGGTCTCCTTATGGTAATTTTCGAAGTCTTTTCCATGACATCTAAAGCACTTCAACAATCACTTATCATTATGCTTTCATGCTTTAGGGTGCATCTATTATATAGCATTATTTCGCAGTCCCTCTCTCATGCCCTCAGTTGTCGAGATATGCCCTAAATGTTGTAAAGTGACGAAAATTTGTCAATGTCTTCACTATGCAAAAACATGATCAGAGCATCCTTGAAGACCAAAATGAGAAATGCCTTGAAGCAATTCTAAAAAACGTTTGTCAAAACCATATTTTTACACCCAACATGGTCTTTGTAGTTAAAACCTTGCGCTTCTCACCTTCACCATGACTTGTGTATAGCGTTGGAAGTGTGAGAATTAAAGTGAAAAAATGTGCTAGTGCTCTTTAGGCAGGTTCTCCAAAAATGGAGCAGAAACTTCTCCTACTACAAGGCTCAAGAATGGATGTTTCGTAATAGTTGGGTGAGGGTTGGGTCGAAGGCTCCTATTTCAGGCCTTTCATCCTACCTTTAGGCATCTCCTCCTTAAGATATGGACCTTCCTCCCTCTTTTGTGCATCCTTAACCTCTCCATCTTCCCTATAAATGAAGGTCATGCTTTCCCCAAATGGTTGGTCATTATTGGTTGCCTTTCCAGTGCTCAAATGAGCTTAATTTCTAAGGAGGAGTGCTTGAATAATTTGGAAAGGATTCAAAAACTCACCTAAAGGTGGTCTCCAACATCAGAGCAGAAATAGTAGTAAGATTCATTTTTTTATAATAATGATACATTATATGTTTATATTCCATAAATGTGTAGAGGATTATGCATTTAGTGTGTTATTATCTGATCTTTTACATGATTTTTTCTGAATGTATTATGTTATCCATGTTATTATTTGATTGGTTATATCATTCTTACAGGTGCACATATGCGAATACATAAAGAAGATTGAACCTAGGTGCGAGACAATTTGGAAAACGACACTAGGAAGCTTTAGCATCCGAGGGAGGTAGGAAATCTATCTTGTTTTCTATTTTTTGAAATAAGCTAGGAAGGTTTGTGTTTATTTGTTTACATTGCTACTATATCCTCTTTTTATGACTAGATAGATCACTTGTTTTCGTAGAAGGTAATGTCTATACAATAGAATCCTCTTAGACTCTTTCACGAGTTGTCCCACATGAAATGGACCCTACCAAAGAAGTTAAAAAATTCAATAAATATACTTATTTACATAGAATCAAAACCCTTCAACTCAATCTTGTGTGATTCATAATGTTTGTGGAAATAACTCTTCTGGATCAATCACATGCATATTCTAGGGTCATTGTGTTTCGAACCAAGCAATGTGGTTCATCGCGAGGTTAAAAAGATGAAGAGAATCAAATCCAACTAGGTGTATAAATTGAGAGGAGTCTTGAGAACTAAATGATAAGGACAAAAGTGAAATGAAGTAACTTTCAGAATAGATATATTAAAAGGAGTTGTCTTTAATGCAAATTTCTGGAGTTTCCTGTGGATTTTCTAACCAGAAAGCAACAAAAAAATTTTGAGGTGAAATCTTGAAATTTGTTATTGAAACTGGTTTTTTGACTACATGTATGGATTCAACACCTTGAAAAACCCATAGGGAACTTCGATTGTGCACAGTGTACGCATCAAACTTGTGATTTCAATGAATTCCTATCGTATTTTTACACACAAATTAGATTGAAAAATAAATGAGAAAACTTTTCAAAAGGTCACATTAAAGATAACTCAATAATAAAATAATCAAAATCAAAAGATCATTTGGAGAAACATATAAGGAGTTCTATTTAAGACTGATGTTTTAGAGTTCTTGGTAGATTTATCCCCTGAATCCGATGAAAAAATTGTGGTCAAATCTTGATTTGTGGAGTTTAAAATGATTTTTTGACTCCATATATAGATTCAACACCCTCAAAAACCCCAAGGACACTTCAATTGTGAAGATTTCATCCTTAAAGCTTGTGATTTCAATGAATCATTGAGTGAATGAGTTTGGAAAATAAACCGGGAAACTTTTCAAAAAGCCACACTTTAAGAGTATTTGAAAAATAAAATGATAAAACTCAAAATAAATATGGAGGAGTCTTTATAACTAATTGATAGGGTTGAAATTCAAATGAAGTAACCATTAGAAGAAAAAAAATAAAATAATAAAAAGCAAAAGCAAAAGTCTATTAAGAGAAAAATAAAAACAAAATAAATACTATAATTAGGTAAAAAATTCAACGTAATATTTTTTTATAAATAATAATAATAATGGTTAATAACTAATGGGATTAAATCATGTGAAAAGAATTAATAATAATATATACAAAAAGAAAATAGGAAGGAAATAAATAAGATATGGTAATAAATTAAAATTTATTCTTTGAATGTTATAAATATTTACCTTTTTCATAGTCATTTTGGTGATTTAATTTTTAAATTTGTGTTTCAATGTTAAAGCCGTATAGATTTTTATTTTTCATTTTTTATGAGTTAATTTTTATTTTTACTTTAATAATTTTTTTTAATTTAATAAGATTATATATATATATATATATATATATATATATATATATATACCTGGTTTTTGGTTTTATGTTTTTAATATTTTGTTTGAATACAATATTATATTTTTTATTTATGTTACATTTTATTGTTGCATTTCTATTGTATTTATTTGTTCACTTGGATCATATTAACTATCTTTCTAGTAATGATGAACTACAGTAAGTGGTTTAGAAACACATTGATTTTAAAAATTATATATAATTTATATAGAAAAAAACTTTTATAAATGATAAATCATCATTTTTCACATTCAGAAATAATAATAAAATTAATAAAAAATTAAAATTATAAAAAATAAACAAATAAGTAATTAATAATATTTAAATAATTTAATAGGAAATAATAATAATACTATTAATGATATATTTAAACATAAGTTAATATTTATATTAACCAAATATATTAAAATAAATATTAAAAATAATATTAAAATTAATAAAAATATATAAATTAATATTGATATTATAACTAAATTCTTATACATGGTTAAGAGATATAATATAATAAATTATATAAATATTTTAATTGTATTATTTGTTAGTTAGATAATAAATATAATAAATATATGTTAGTTAAATATAACTAACTAGTATATGATATGTGTAGAGTTAGTTAAAAAGTAGTTATGGAGTTTATTTGAAAAAATTTAGGGGTTTATTTTCACTATCTAATTTGTCTAGAACTGTGAAGGAATTCATTGAAATCATAAATTTGGGGGTAATTTTTTAAAATAAAAGTAGCTCGTAGGTTTTTGAGGATCTTGAATTCATATATGTAGTCAAAAGAACTAATTTAAACAATGTGAATAAGAATTTGACCATAAACTTCTTTACTATCACAAATCTGCTAAAAATTCTAAAAAATCTGATTTAAAAACCATTATTATTATTATAATAAAAATATATTTATTAATATTTAGAATTAATTATTGTTTAGTTGAACTCACATATTTTTTTAAATCACTATAAGACTCTGTTTTATTTAATTTTATTAACAGCTTTTTGAAATATATTTTATTATTTATATTTTACTAATTATATATATATAATTATTATTTTAAATTTTAATATATTTAAATATATATTAAATTATATTTTAACATTAAAAAGGTTGTATATTTTAAGAAATTTGTAAATTAAGTAAAATGACGGTTGGTAAGGTTTCAATTTTTTTGGGGAATGAATTTACAAAGTATTTAGGTCAAACCCTTTGTAGTGGTAATTTTTTTTATAACGTTTATATTTTTTTCATTAAAATGAAAATAAATTTATTAGATAACTCAAAATCGTCTCCAACGTTCAACAATTTTTAATAATGGTTAATTTTTCTTATATAACATTCAGTATTCCTCCCAAAATTCATAATTTTTCCAGTGTACCTTTCATGAACAGCATGGTAACACAAATTCTCTTATTCTTTTCTTAGGAGTTTGTGATTTCAAATATTTCATTATTTTATGATTGTGATTTCAAATACTTCATTATTTTATTATTGTTTTGTAAGTAGATTATGAAAATACATTGATATCTTCAAAAAAAATTCTTTATACAAAACCAACATGGCATTGCGTAGGTCAAAGAGGCTGGCACAGCTGCGAGAGGAGAAGACTACAATTCTTAGTATGCCGGATCATTTACTTGGCCAGTGTTTGGTTAGAGTGCCTTACAAATGGCATGCTGCCCTCAAACTTTTTTGCAAAAAATGGAGAGATATGGTGTGTGGCCCTCAGTTTCAGGAGAAAACCAGCATGGCATTGCATAGGTCAAAGAGGCTGGCACAGCTGCGAGAGGAGAAGACTACAATTCTTAGTATGCCAGATCATTTACTTGGCCAGTGTTTGGTTAGAGTGCCTTACAAATGGCATGCTGCCCTCAAACTTGTTTGCAAAAAATGGAGAGATATGGTGTGTGGCCCTCAGTTTCGCAAGGACAGAATAACCGCTGGAACAAGTGAGCAGTTGATCTGTCTGGTTCAGTATTTCAGTCTCCCCTGCACTAAATATAAAGCTCAACGGGCCGGCCGCATAATAGTATTCGAGCCTATCACGTATACTTGGCAAACTCCAAGTCAAATTCCAGATATCTGCATTGGAATTCCGTTTGGATGTAAGATCGCTTGCTTCAATGGAAACTTATTTCTCCTGGGGGGACTGCATCCAGAAAACCTAGAAGAGCTTGAGACTGCATCCAAATGGTGGCGCGGAGCCGACATGCCTATGAGAAGTTCTTACTTCGCCTGCTCTGTATGTGCCTCAACGGGCAGAGGCCTATAACGTGGAAGAAATTCTTTTCCCACAGCAGAGGCCTATAACGTGGAAGAAAATAAGTAGGAAACTCTGTCATGGAGTGTTTTTGGAAGAAGAATTAGATATATTTGGCGAAAATGGAAGCAATGCATATATGTGGAGAAGCGTGGAGAATATGTGGAGATTGGGGCGATGGTGGGAGTCGCGTTTAGTTGCTTCTGGGCACTTGTATGCATTCACTGAAGAAGGGCCGTTAATGAAATATGTTGTCCAGACAAATGATTGGATTCCTCAAATTGATCTTCCTTCTAAGAAACTTCGCCCTACGGTGAATACTACTGAGTGGCGCGGTCATATTTTTGTAAGTAAAGCTTCCCTGAGTCGTGGCCCTCAAGTTTGTTATCTGTTAAAGCTGACAACTAATGAGTTGATTGATTTCTACGTACCTGAAAGCCTCATGGGCCAAATTGAATCTGCTGCAACGGTAGAGGTCTGAATATTACCCTTCACTGTGCACCACCGTATCAAAAGGATCAGCCTCGGTGAATCCGCACAGCTTTAAATATCACTCCGCGGAATGGCCCAATCCGCAGACTATTGAATATTTTAATTCGAGTAAAATACCTAGACTCTTGAATATTTTAATTCTATTAAAGTGAATTGTGAAAAACTTTAAAGCTTCCATTATTAAAGCATGATATTTGCATGGAGATTAACATGTTTTTAATTTATTTCAATCCTTAGTCTCCCAAGTTTGTTTTTTTTTAATTCAGATATAGTAGTCCCTTCTGTTTCATTTCCCCGTCCCTCCATTTCATTTAACCTCTGCATTGTCAATAACAACTCGCATTCAACCACCTTCTACATGCGTTGTTGATGAAACGTGACATCGCCTTTCACGGCCTCCGTTCTCGGATTCTATCTTTGAATCTCTGGAGCATTTATTGTTTCGAGAGTTATTTGTACTAATAATTATTATTTTAATATCTTTTTCGCATGCAGCAAGGGCTATTGAAATCCCTCGATAGATCTTTAGCTCACAGAGTGCGGGTTTACGGTTTTTTTAACAAAATACATATTTCTTTTTATTACTAAGCCAATGGAATAGTTAATATATGCATTTTTAAATTAGCCTTGGATCAAGATTATGAACCATACATATTGAATTGGTCAACTAGTTTTTTAAATAGTAGTTTAATATGTTGTGGGAATGTTTTGAAAGTATAAGCGAAATATTGTTTTTATTGTGTATAGTTCTGATAAATTTTGGTTTTATTAGAAATAGTACTAACAAAAATCAATTTTTATTTTTGTAAATGTATTTTCTCCCATAAAATTAAAAATTAATATTTATGTTATTGTGTACTGTGTTATGACTATTTTTCTCATTATTCTATTTCATATTTTGTTTATCTTCTTCATTTTTTACTTTAACTTCATAAAGTATCAAAGCCATAGTTTTAATCACTGAAACTAAAGGTAGGGAAATATCACTCTTGGAATGGAGGAATACCCCAGACTCATGAATATCATCGTTAGAGTCCAAGGAAAAGCTTTAAAGCCTCCACTTTTAAAGCAGATCCTCCTATCTACGTCTTATCTTTTAATAGCCTTTTATATATATGATTGAAATTTATTTGAAATCTTATAAGTGTTTTGGTTTTTATTTTGATGAAATTATTGTGAATGGCATGCTCTCTTCCACAAGAATAGTCCCTTTTGTTTCATTTCTTGCCTCTTAGTTTTATTATCTATTCTTTTTCAATTTCATTGGCCAGGGGTTTGTGGTGGGATGGTATCTCTACTTGTTCAAATATTTTATTATGATATGTTGGTTTGTAATGTAATTGGGTTCAAATCTCATGTTATAACATTTTTGTTTCTAACCTCATTATCTTTGAGTGTAATTTGATGATCTTCCCACAATAGCTAATTATACCGAATCACTAGAAACATTAAAAAAATTCACATTAACTTCCAGAAAAATTCTAAATTCTTATTGCCATGAATTATTTCCTCTGTTGCACGGGAACCACTCCCGAGAAATGGGAAACTCGTTCCAGAGGTTCCTCCATTCCCGGGAGCTTTGGAACTATGTGGGAACTTACCATTTTCGGTAGGAGCTGCGACCAGAGCTGGGGCACGTTCCAGAATCTTTGATCATTTGATCACTATGATGATTGGCGTTCCCACGTTTCCAACAAAACTTGTTGCCAAAACAAAACTTCCTTAAATGTTTTTAGTAAGTTTTACCAAAAAAGAAACTTAATTTCTGTAAATTTGCCCCAAAATCCACCAAAAAAAAATTCCCTTCTCAAAATACATGCAAAAAAAATCTTTTTCTCGCGAAACTCACTCATAATCTTGCATAAAGTTTGTTCTCCGTTCACTCCATCACTGTAATTGTTAACTTGTTTAAGAGCACAACCTTGTATTCATTTGCAAATAGTGCCTGAAGTAGTGGTTCTCTACGACCAGTAACCTCATTGAGTTTCCAAATACTTTGTTTTCTCTAGACATTTAAACTCCAATAGTGAGGGCTTTAACTTTTCAAGGATTTCTTCTTTTCTGTACTTTCTATTTGTGAGCTCTTCTGTGGGGCTATTTTGTTGAAAATGCAGCAAGATGATGGAGCTTAGTGAAATGAAGTCGCCTTCACTAAGTGGGCCCGCAGGAAAATTCTGGCGCAAAGTCTATTTTTAGACATATGGAGCATGGTCCACGGGTTGCAGTATGTTATTCTTGGAGTATTGGTCATGTTGGTAAAAATAGATGGACCTCTATTTTTTGACCTATAGGTCGAAGTCTATTTTTAGACTGCCTATTCCTTAAAATAGGGAAGTCAAATATTATTTACCTTTAATAATATTTGGACTCTAAACTTCAGTTTACTCTCTTGGAGCACTTCAGTTCGAGCCTTGGAAGTGGCTCATGCATCTGACAGAGGAATTACGCTATTCCTAGGGGTTTGGTGAGCTCATGCATGGTTGACTTCAGTTAGGACTTCAGTGGCGGAAGTTTGGTGGAGTTGATGAGACAGATGGTGGAGTTGTGTTCAGTTTAACTTAGTTGAACTAGTTGAGATTAGTTTAACTAGATAATCAACTAGTAATGGGTGGAGTGAATTAATTATTATTTAATTCATTAATTAGTAACTCATTATTCAACTCAAGAGCACATCAGTTCACTACAGTGCATGGACAGTTCAGTGGAGACCAGTGAAAGAGGTAGATGAAAGGGTGGAGTTAGCTATCAGTGGCGACATCAGTTGTGCATGAGATTTGCACCACACTTGGAGGAATTGCCCATGATGATTGCGCTGTCAAGCCAAGGGGATTCAAACCTTGGATCTCTATTTAGACAGGCCATGATTGCGCAATAGAGGCAAGGAAATTAGTGGTGAGTTTTGAACCAGTAACCTGTTCAAAACCAAGCTAGTTTGTGTGTAACTTTATGAGAAAGTACTGAGTACTTGTGAGGAGTATTGTATTGATTTTGTTACATGATTTCTCCATTATAATATACACAATAGCTGCGGGGTTTTCAGCTATAAGCTTTCCCCATACATACTGTGTTAATGTGTATGATGATTTGATGTGCTATCGCTTGTTTTATTTCCGTATGTGTGATGATCTGAGTGGAAGAGATTATGTGTTGCATATAAATTCGAATTGTATGTGATTAGGATAGTCTCGGTGGATAATTAATCATTATTCAGCAAATTTCTACGTGGTATCGAAGCTATTGAAGCAAAGATTCATCATCACAGTGATTACAAACTTATTTCGGTAGACAGAGTCTGCATGCGGGCCAGGTAGCCTCTGGATCCATCCTTTCTTTGAAAGGTGATATATCCAGTAAACGCCCCTTGCAGTCAATCTCTGTGCTAGAAATAATTTGTTCTCACAGATCTAGAGTGGTTGAGCTTTGAGGTGGAATTCGAATTTTGCAGCAGTTTTGTTTCTTGGTGCCAGTGTTGAAAATGTCTTTCAACGGTTTGCGACTCGAATATGCTCTTGAAGGCAGTTCGAATTATGTTGCATGGAAGGATCGCATGGAGGCCATATTAGAAGATAATGGTCTGAAGGAGTTCGTAGATACGGATGTCCAAAAGCCCACTGATCCTGCTGAAGTCGAAGCATGGCAAAAGAAGATGGCGAAGTGTCGAAGGATCCTGTTGGAGGGCGTCAAGGATCATATTGTATCCAGCCTGCATGGAAAGGCTACTCCATATTTAATGTGGAAAGATTTGACGGATCTATTCCAGAGTAAGAGTGACCAAAGGAAGCTGGCACTCAAAGACAAGCTCAGGAACATCAAGATGGAGAAGGGCGACAGTATCGCTAAATACCTCACGAAGTTCACTCAATGCAAAGATGAACTGGGAAGTGTGGGAGTTACTGTCGATGAAGAGGATATGGTCGACCTGGCTCTCCTTGGTCTTCCGAAGGCTTGGCACTCATATCAAGATAGTGTCAATGGTCGGGAGAAGCTCCCGGGATGGGAGCGCCTTTGGGCGGATCTCATGCAGGAGGAGATAAGGAGGACTACTCGAGATGGATCTTCATCAAAGGGAGCTGATGAAGAAAATTTCACTTTGGTTGCCAAAGCAAAGAAGGGGAAGGGTAAGAAAACCTCTCATTCTGGTGCAAAGGGCAAGAAGCAGGATATGGTGAAAGTGAAGTGTTTTGACTGCCATGATCAGGACATTATGCTACAAATTGTCCAAAGAAGAAGAAGAACAAGCAAGCGGGAAGATCTGCAGATGGAGAAGCTTTGGCTTCACAGTTCGAGCTTGAATTTTCACTGATTGCATGCTTGGTTTCAAGTGTGCTGGGATCGGTATGGTTCTTGGACAGCGGTGCGTCATTTCATATGACGGGAGATCGAGATTTGTTCTCAGATCTGGAGGACAAAGATTTGGGTGTGCACATCGAGATGGGCGATGATGGTAGATACAGTGCGACTGGTATCGGTACCATATCCTTTTAGAGGGAGTCTGGTAAACCCTTTGTATTGAGGGATGTCATGCATGTACCTGGATTGAAGAAGAACTTGATCTATGTGGCGATGTTGGAGGATAAGGGGTATGATGTGGTCTTCAGCGAAGGAAAAGCCTTCCTGCGCACTAAGACTAATGGAGAGACCCGGAAGATAGGGGTTCGAACCAAGAACCTTTATCAGTTGCAGGTAGATGGCTGCGCAGCTATGGCATGCAAGGCGAGAGAAGTGGTGAGCCGGGATGATGAGGGCGAACTGTGGCACAGGAGATTGGGCCACCTTCACCATGGAGCTTTGAAGATCTTGCAGCAGATTTCTACTGGGCTTCCTAAGGGCACTCTTGCGCAGTCAGATCAGTGCAAGGGGTGTACTTTAGGGAAGTATGTGAAAGCCACCTTTCACGAGAAGGATAGTCGCGCCACGACGATCCTTGAGAGAGTTCACACGGACGTGTGTGGTCCTTTCTCAGTTGCTTCGACATCAAAGCACAAGTATTATGTGATCTTTGTTGATGATTTCTCTTGAAAGTGCTGGATCTTCTTCATGCAGAAGAAGAGCGATACATTCGCGAAGTTCTGTGAGTTTAAAGCACTGGTCGAGAAGGAGTCGGGGAAGAAGGTGATTGCTCTAAGGAGTGATAATGATGGTGAATTCATCTCGGCTGAATTCAAGGAGTTCTGCAGCGCAGAAGGGATTCGGAGAGAGCTCATCGCACCCCATAACCCACAGCAGAACGGGGTGGCTGAGCGGAAGAACAGAACGATCGTGGGTGCTGCACGGGCGATGTTGCATGATCAGGGCCTGCCCCTTCACTTGTGGGCTGAGGCATGCAATACAGCAGTGTATGTGCAGAACCGTTGTCCTCACAAGGTTCTTGGCATGAGTACACCAGAGGAGGCTTATTCTGGCAAGAGGCCTGATATTTCCCATTTGCGGATATTTGGTTCTCCTGTCTACATGCATGTGACGAAGGATGCGAGAAGGAAGCTGGATCCAACTGCTGAGGTTGGAATATTTGTGGGGTACACTGATACACCTCACAACTATCGGGTGTATTTGTCAGACAGTCGCAAGACTGTTGTGCGACGGGATATAAAATTTCGGGAGGAGAAAGCCATGCAGTGTTCGCTTGAGAGGGAGCTACACTTGCATGCAGATGAGGAGCTGTTAGTTCCTAAGGAGGAGCTTCCGGATGTGGATCAGCCACAAGAGGAGGTTCAGGAGGTGGAAGAAACCACCCAGGCAGCGCCAACCATCAGAGGGCGCATGCGCACTACAGAAGCTGAGCGACTGGCTCGGGATGCAGAGAATGTTGTAGGACCACCTACAGCACAGCGCAGACAGAGACAGTCACCGGATCGGTACACTGGATACATGGCTCTTATGAGTCAATGTGTTGTGACAGAGCCATCCTCTTTTGAGGAAGCTGTGGAGGAACCCGCATGGGTTGATGCCATGATCGAAGAATATGATTCGATCATCAGGAACAGTGCATGGGAAATTGTCCCAAGACCCGGAGGGGAAATCGATGGTGGGTTCACGATGGATCTACAAAGTGAACCAGAGCGGTCGACGGGAGTGTGGAGAAGTACAAGGCGAGATTTGTCGCCCGTGGCTTCTCGCGCATCAAGGGGATCGATTATGAGGAGACTTTTTGCACTGCCGCAAGGTACTCTTCCATACGGACGATCCTTGCTCTCTCGATGTAGATGGGGTGGCACATTCATCAAATGGATGTGAATATCGCGTTCCTCAATGAAGTCATTGAGGAGGAGGTGTACATAGAGCAACTCGAAGGTTTTGAGATCTTGAGCGAGTGAGTCGCATGTGTGCCGACTCAAGAGAGCACCGTACGGGCCGAGGCAAGCACCTCGTGATTGGTACACTCGGGATAGACAACTACTTCACCGGGCTTGGATTCTCCAAGAGTGAGGCGGATCCTAACCTGCACCGTATCGTGGTGGAGGGGAAGCCGTTGATCATCGTATCGTATGTAGATGATCCGATTTTGACTGGCGATGAGCGATTGATACTTTCATGCAAGGAGGATCTTGCACGAGAGTTTGAGATGAAGGACTTGGGCATCCTTCATTATTTCCCTGGGATTGGAGATTTGGCAGACATGCAATGGAGGATCGTTTGTTTCTCGTGCAAGTATGCCCGGGATATTTTGGAGAGGTTCAACATGCAAGGCCGCAAGCTCGTTGACACTCCTCTTCCCGGCGGTTGGAGGAAGGAGGATGCTACTTCAGCGGAGGTAGTGGATGCCACCGTCTCATCGACGCTGGTGGGGTCGCTTATGTATCCGGTCAATACACGACCCGATATATGCTATGCAATTAACCAGACTTTCGCAAGCTATGGTTAAGCCTACCAAGCTCTTTTGGAAGGCGAGCAAGCATGTATTGCGTTATCTCGCAGGGCACATTGGGATATGGTTCATGGTACAGACAGGAGGATCAGTTGAGGCAGCATGGCTTCACAGATTGGTATCATCATATCAGAGATTGTGTTCAGCGGAGAATCATGATGCTTTCATATGTTCCCACGGAGGATCAGGATGCCGACATCCTGACGAAGGCGCTCACCAGGAGCAAGTTCGAATTCCACAAAGGTAGGATAGGGATTGCAGATAATCCATATCTTGCTGAGAGGGAGTGTTGAAAATGCAATAAGATGATGGAGCTTAGTGAAATGAAGTCGCCTTCACTAAGTGGGCCCGCAGGCAAATTCTGGCGCAAAGTCTATTTTTAGACTATGTCTATTTTTAGACATATGGAGCATGGTCCGGGGGTTGCAGTATGTTATTCTTGGAGTATTGGTCATGTTGGTAAAAATAGATGGACCTCTATTTTTGGACCTATAGGTCGAAGTCTATTTTTAGACTGCCTATCCTAAAAATAGAGAAGTCAAATATTATTTACCCTTAATAATATTTGGACTCTAAACTTCAGTTTACTCTCTTGGAGCACTTCAGTTCGAGCTACAGAAGTGGCTCATGCATCTGACAGAGAAATTATGCTATTCCTAGGGGTTTGGTGAGCTCATGCATGGTTGACTTCAGTTAGGACTTCAGTGGCAGAAGTTTGGTGGAGTTGATGAGACAGTTGGTGGAGTTGTGTTCGGTTTAACTTAGTTGAACTAGTTGAGATTAATTTAACTAGCTAATCAACTAGTAATGAGTGGAGTGAATTAAATATTATTTAATTCACTAATTAGTAACTCATTATTCAACTCAAGAACACATCAGTTCACTACAGTGCATGGACAGTTCAGTGGAGACCAGTGAAAGAGGTAGATGAAAGGGTGGAGTTGGCTATCAGTGGCGACATCAGTTGTGCATGAGATTTGCAACACACTTGGAGGAATTGCCCATGATGATTACTTGTTTGTCCGTCAAGGGGTCAAGCATGGATCTCTATATAGACAGGCCTGGATTGCGCAATAGAGGCAAGGCAATTGGCGGTGAGTTTTGAACCAGTAACCTGTTCAAAACCAAGCTAGTTTATGTGTAACTTCATGAGAAAGTACTGAGTACTTGTGAGGAGTATTGTACTGAGTTTGTTACATGATTTCTCCATTATAATATACACAATAGCTGCGGGGTTTTCAGCTATAAGCTTTCCCCATACATACTGTGTTAATGTGTATGATGATTTGATGTGTTATCGCTTGTTTTATTTTCGCATGTGTGATGATCTGAGTGGAAGAGATTATGTGTTGCATATAAATTCGAATTGTATGTGATCAGGATAGTCTCAGTGGATAATTAATCATTATTCAGCAAATTTCTACATATTTCATTTTTCAGTCCAGTTTTATGTGATGTCTAAACTCTGGTTTCTTGCTTCCCTTATGTGAAATTCCTCTTGCCATTAGTATGTTAGTTTCATTTCCTTTCAGTTTCAGACAGACTCTCTGGACTGGTTCTTGTAAAGATTTTATATTTTTTCATAATAAAAAATTATATTAAGTTAGTAAATGCATCAACGATGTGTCTGACATTTCTAGAATTAGTAACATTGATGCTCCTTTGATAGGTACAAAGTATCAGATCCATATGCCACATTACAACATTCCACAGATAAATTATGTAATTAAAAAAAAAAATTATAATAATATTACCGCTCCCAATTAGCCGTTTCCTGTAATTTTTAGGGAAACCTATAGCAGTTCCGGACACCCGTACCCAAGTTCCCAACGTTTCCACGTTCTAGAAACTCATGCAACATAGATTATTTCCAATGTCTATAGACCATTCAAAAATGATATGTGGGATCAACATGTTTAGCTCCACAAGCTCATTATTCCTACAATCTCTTTTGAATGAAATAACTCATAGGTTTTCAAGAATTACTCTACAATGGAAACCACAAAATTTTTTCTCTACCTAGACTAATTCCCTCTTCTCTATCACCTACAATATAAATGAATTAGACAAATTTTTTATTGTCCTTGATTCACTGCACTATGCCAAATGATGCCTCTCCACACCTCTCAATTCTAGATGCCCCTTATCTATGATATCTATAGGAGTTGAATATTTATGTAACAATCAGTACAAGCTCACAAACAAACAAATGTTGTTGGGGATCTTCTATCCTAGTACCATGAAAATAGGAATTCTAGGTTTGGATAAACACTAGCCATTATGTATTTTGTGGTATTTCCTAGTGATATTCCTCCCAAGTGAACCTCTGATACATTATCCCTCCTTCCTGTTACATTGATTGTTTTCACTACTATACTACCCTTACTTCTTTCATGTATTAAGAATGCCTGTAGCAAATTGTTAGAAGGACTTCCCTCTTGACTTGGACTCGGAGATGTGTACGGGGTCATGGGGTTGGAACATGTTATGGCCTAAGAAAGGTCATTGAGATACAATTCATTTCTTGTCCTGAGCTACTATTATGTTTTCTTCCTTATTCCTTCTCCCCTACTTAGGCTATCTCATCTAATTTCATTACCTCTTTTGCCATATATTCTCTAGGGCTTGTGGTAGGCTAATTTCAACTTATTCTCTAACCTCCCTATGGTCCCAAACTTCATTACTATGTTTCCTCCTCCATCTTATACACACATTTTTATGCAAGCCTCTTCATTATCCCACCACTATGCCAAGATCTCATCTCATTGCATAGAATTGTGCTCACCTCCTCTAGAGGGCTTCCTTCTTGGGTCAATGTGAAATATTTTAGACTCTAGAATCTTCAAAGCTTTTATCTCTAAGATTCCTAGGCATATTTAGATCATTTTCCCCTCACTTGTTCTTTTACTACATAACTTGCCTTTGTTTCCCATAAAAGCATCCTTTGTTTCCCCTCAAAGCATCATTTGGGTAGCCCCTAATCTCCCCATTGCACAAAATGAAATCTACCCACTCATATTGTTATATTCCAGTGACATAACCCCTTTATCACACAACACTTTTATCCATGTGGGAAATTATCTTAGCTATCTTCCTCATCATCCCTTAAATAACTCCCTTTCAATTGTATTATATGACTGAGTATGCCCCCACAAAATATTCAATAAATAACCTTCCATCACACTATTCAACCAAAAATCAACTATGTGATAAACCTTATTACTTACATAGTTCACTCTCTAAATCAATTTGGGGATCCAGCTAAGTGGTACAATAGGAAGCCAAGTTACATGGTCTTCTTCCAACCTTTGTAAAACTCCCCCAAAATGATTAGAAAATCCATTAAAACATAGGTATTTGCATCCATTTTTAAGGCATGATTCATCTATTTTTGGATTTCTCTACAACGAACTCTTACTATTTCCTCTCAAGCCACTATTGTATATCTTCCTTTACATGTCTAGGTATAGGTCTCTACACCCCCTTAAACAGAAGATCTTAATATTGACAAAAAAAACCTTTTTTGTTGCATGGAATGTGTGAATGTATGGAACATGCATGATATAATGTGTATGCATATGTTTGGTTATATGTAATGTTCCCAATTTTTAGCCTCAAGCTAAAAGGAACATTATAGTTAGCATATTTTTATTTTTTTGAATAAAATGGGTAAGGAGACCCCTTAACCCCCTTAGATGGAGAAATAACACTCATTGTGTTGAAGGAGGGTGAATAAGGAGCTGGATTAAGCACCTAAGGGTGCGAATATGATCAGGATCACTTTGATTTAGTCATCTTTGACTAATTCAATAGCTTTGTCTAAGAGAAGGAATCTCAATGACAAAGCAGCACATTTTTATAGGAGGCTTCACTTGCATGAGCTAGGCGGTAAGTGTGGATGAGACCCATGGTGAGAGGAGTTCATTTGCTTTATAAAGAGGAGATGGAAGCCCATTTTCATTATGCATTAGCTTATCATTTTCATAGGGTCTACTAAGGCTTGCATCCTCGGCCTATTTGGCAGGGTTGTAGTGTTCTTGAGCACTACGGTGTTCCTGGTCCAGAATCCCTACATCATCCTCAAGGAAGGAGAGGGTTTGTGCTACATTTACTCATTTCGGCATTTGGCCAAAGCTACCTCCTTCAATATAGCATTTTTATGTTGGGTAGAAAATGTTGTGTTGTTAGGTGCAGCAACAGAGGAAATCATAGAGTCATTCTTTGGCTTGTTCTTTGGAGGAGATATTGTATATTCTTTGGAGGAGCAGAGGAGATTCCTGGGGATCCTTTCAGATCTTTGGCACCAGGCCAATCATTCATCATCTCTCACAGCACATTCTAGGGCTGGAATTGTGTTATTTTCATGTAGCCAGTGTTGGGAGAGTTCATTGAGCTCATCGGGAGGATTGTTCTTGAGTAGAGGGATCACCCTTCTACTAAAGAGCACCATTGGAGGAGGGAAATCCATATTTCAGATCTGCCATAACCTCATCATATTTATTCAGTTTTGCAGTGACATATTAACCCTGGCAGTTAATTTTCACTTTGTATTTTATCCAGCATTTCTAGAAACCCCTCCTGGATTGGCTAGAAATCTCGTATTGGAGCCCATCTTTCCATTTTGGGGCATTTCTTCATATCATCTCCAAGCATCATCTCCACACTGTGAAAAATAGGAAATAAATACATATGGGTTGACATGTGAAATTTCAAACCATACTGTCTCAATAGAAACCACCACAACAATGCCTCATGCTGCCACATCACACCATCATCATACCAAGTATGGTGACCATAATCTCTTAATAGAAAACAATGTAGTAAGGCCTCTTGTTTCCATCCTGCATCTTCATCATGAAAAGTATGGAAATCTTGTTGCCACCTTACATCATCATGATGCAAATCATAGAGAAAAAATATATTGATTGACATGTAGAATATCACATTAGACCAACATAACGAAGCTCCCTGTTGTCACATCATGTGAGAGTCATGTAATGTCCCAAAAAAAAACACATACCTGGACATGTGATATGTCATGTGATGGAAAAAATATCTCAAGAGTAACCAATGCCTCAATGCCTCATGTTACTGCATCACAAAAATACTATGCAAGGTATGAATCAAACCAATTTGAAATGTGTGGTAGTAACCAGCCATGCCTTCTGTTGCCCCATGTCATATATCTGCAAGTAGCCTTCCAACCACTTGCTCATCACCCTCACCCATCCATCCAACTATGGTTGATGACTCCTATCATGCTCCATCTTGGTATCCACCCAATGGAGAATACCATCCTCCCCAATTCGATGACAATATTTTCACTCCATGATATGTTGAAGTGCATCCTCCTTGAGGTATCTCCATGAAAGCCTCTCATTTATGGCCCAATAGAACCTATGAGGTTCTGAATATACTGTAGGTAGAAACTTCTCTTTGAGTTGTGAGATGCTAATCAAGAAGGCTCTATCTTGATAATGGAACATGTCACCCATCACAAGATTTTTATAAGCTACCATCTGCCCATCCAATGCTTCCTAAGTGAAGCGGTCATCAGAATGCTCCAAGAATAATTGGCCCCCTAAATTATCACTGCTCCTCAGTGACATCATTGTGTATCTCCATGATGGTGCATTTGTTTTCTCATGGCCCTCTCCATACACAATGTTCAACTCATAGTCCCACATTGTATTGATCCACCATTGCTGCCTCTCCTACAACTATTGCTTCTCCTTATAATGATGTTAGAGACCATGGTGGTTGGTCTTCACCTGACTCTACTATCAATAAAAAATTGGCAGAATTTTACCAATACATTCATAAAGGCCAATATCTCTTTGTCATAAATAGAATACGACAATTCATGTGACAGTAATCTCTGACTCCCAAAATATATTGTATATATCCCCTACAATAGGAATATTCTAATCCCATCCTCTGAAACTCCACACTCCAACAAAAGGTGTTGTGTGAAGCTCAACAATGTAAAACTGGGAAAGCTATACATCTCCTCCTTGAACAAGTCAAGGGTCCTCTGCGTAGTGAAATTATGCTACTCCAAATCAACAATGTGCTCTAACCCTTGGTTATGCAATTTCCTTGATGGAATGACCCCAAAAATCTCAAGATGTGGTGTTGAAATAATAGGGGATGGAAATGCTTGTAAACCTAGGATCAAATAATACTTGGGAACATCTTTCAAGGCTACAAGAGTTCCTCCAACAAGTGCAATGACTTCTCCAATTGCTGGTTATGGTGATGAGTGCTCCTCTACTGCTGCATCAATGCTGGTATCTACCTCCTCCTCCTCATAAATCTCTTGAATCATGCATGGGACTATCAATGTCAATTTCTCAATACCATCTTGTAAACATGCGAGTGCTCTTTCTCCTGATGCAAGTACTTTTGCAACTGGTGGTGGTAGAAGTTTCTCCTCTTCCGGAGTGATAGTGCTAACATCTTCCCCTAGATCCTCGTGTGATTTATGATCAATGTCAAGAAATGTATCAATAGAAATTACCTCTCGTTTTCTTCTATCAAACTTCTTTATCATCCTTTGAGTGAATTATGCATAAGTAGTCACTTTGCATGTTTCATATGGCTTAACAACCAATCCTTTTCTTGACCCTCAAGGCGTCACGCTGCAATCTCAAAAACCTCTCTTTCCGCCACTGGGTGTAGTTTGAAGAAATCATCTAAATCCTTCATTCAAGCTTTTTTTGTACTTGTGGATGATCCATCTAATATTGGCAAGAATAATCTATCATGTATGTTCCTTTTTCTTCTATTGCCACTGCGGGATCTCCGATTTTCTTTTCTCTGGAAAAACTATTGGATATTTATATTATCCTTGAATTCTCTAGACTAAGGTTTTCACTCCACAAAAAAATTAATCAGAGTCTCATGCTCTAAGTATGATCCATCTCCATGCCATTCATCTCCTTTTGCAAGGAAATGTTTGCAATATGATTCTTATGTCCTAGTATGTTGTCCTTGATGGCAACTCTCTGGTAAAATATGAAGTATATGTATTCTAGAGAGGCTTAGTAATTTCTCAGAAGAAATGTGTAATGTCTAGTAGAATATTGGTTAATTTTTATATTGTAGGTTCTATAAGCGAATTTGTACACTCCAAGACACGTATACATGTAGATAAGAATGATCCAAGTCGTGTATACCTTTTTCACTCTAAAAATATGATACCATGGGGCATTTCCATGGTATTAGCCCACAGTATTGACTGTTGTGTTATCTGTTTGATTACTTCCAAGAATACCATTGGCAGTTGTGTGGTTTTGACTCATGGTATTGGTAAAGGCTAAATCTATATAAGGAGAAGAAGATCATAGTGCAGGGGTGTTCATGTGTAAGGATTGTCACTCAATACTTCTCTCTGAAGTATACCTACATGAGGATCAACTCTGTTTTATTGGTTTATCTTAATCTATGATGTGCCCTTGGATACAATGATGGATCAGGATTTCTAGACCCTAAATGACTATTTTATTGCATGATCTATTAAAGAAATGATTAGATCTGTGATTTGGCACATGTTTGGTGAAGTGAACTGAGGTAATCCGGGTAAGTTCTATAGATCTGACACATTCTGAAAAGTTGATATTTACACATCTATATGCTAGTTTGTCTTGGTAAAAGTGCTTATATACGCAGCTTTGTCTCAGAAAAGGCCTATATGGAAGTCATGGTTTTCTAAAGATTATTACAGAGGTTTTCTATTTATTTATGTTGTCTGTCAATGAAGTATTCATGTCGATCTGTGTTTCTTGAATGATGTATATGTCGCTAAGTTGATTATGTACAAATCTGATCAATGAGTGTGTGAATATGTTTTATGATGTCTGAATCATCAAGGGTTCTACAATACTGAAAAGATATATGATTTAAAGCATTAGATCTGGATCTGAGACTGACCATATTATAGAAGATCAGTATTCATAGATCTATATGTTGGTTGGTGTGAAGGAAAGCATGTATACACGCGGGTTCAGTAAAGCAAAGTAGTGTATGCATTTTAAGATAATGAATTTTCAAGGTTGAGTTTGATTCTACATACTGAATCTAAAATCTAGGTTATTATTGTGTTCTAGTTATAGTGATCTCATTGTTCTGATTGAAGTATTGGGTGAAGTCTATTATTGTTGTTCGTTATAAAGAGTTGTATTGAAGTTGTGTGATCCACTATGAAAATTGATGCAATGTGTTCTGCAGTGGTTCTGAGGGTTGAAGCCTTCAGTGTGGAAGTAGAAGCTTCCTGCCAGTAGAAGCTGGTGTTCTGATTAGGGGATTGAAGCTCCCTTCCAGTAGTGGTTGGTAAATGAGAATAGGGGGTTGTAACCAGTAGCAGCCGGAGAAAGATTGAAGGTTGAAGCCTTCTGCAAGTAGATGACTACGTACTGATATCAGTCTACATGAGTACAATATTGTAAGCAGTTTTCCATATAATAAATATTGAAGACATGGATGAGAGCAGCGGTGTTTTTCTGCCGAATTGGGTTTCCACCTTAAATCTTGGTGTTCATGTGTGATTCTCTTGTGTGATGATTTATTCTGCTGTTACTACACATATTTACTGCTTAAATAATAGATGCATAACTAATAAGCTGATTTAAAGATTGTTTCTGAAATTTTATCTAACGATAAAATTATAGAAGTATACACAAGTTTATGTTGGTATATTTTCATGTATGCACGAGCTGGTTTCATTAAATTCGCATATGGAATTCAGTAAAGAAAAAGGAAAATTTATCAGTAAGCTCTAATTACTCATTGAGCCCCCCTCTCAGTATCTTTCCCAACAATTGGTATCAGAGCAGGTCCTTTTGAAGAATCTCAATCGCTAGAATAAGATCAGCGAAGATGAGCAGTCAAGATGGGACAACATCTATCAGGCCTCCTCTCTTTAACAGAAGAAATTTAATCTTCTAGAAAACAGGGACAAGATCATGTCTTCCTTCTCTTGGAGAAAATGTATGGGCTATAGTTGAAGGAGGTTATCAATATTCAGCTTTAGTTCCAATAGATGCAACAACAAGAATGAAGTATGAAACCAATGCAAAGGTGGTCAATGCATTACTGGGAATTTTGACTGAATCAGAATTTGTCAAAGTCATGTTGTTGAATACAACAAAGAAGATATGGGACAAAATCATTCTAATCTATGAAGGTGATTCAAGGGTAAAATGTACCAAACTCGAAACTCTCAGAATTTAATATGAAAAAATCAGAATGCATAGTGAGGAAAGCATTGCCAGTTCCTTTTTACGTTTAGATGATATTGTAAGTCATATGAGAAATCTAGGTGAAATCATAACTGAGACTACTATGGTAGAAAAGGTTTTAAGTTCTCTAACTCCCAAATTTGAGTCAAAAGTGTCTGCTATTGAAGAGAAGCGGGATCTACAAACTCTTACTATTTTTCAACTTCATGGGATTCTGACTGCTTGTGAAATGAGAAAAGGAGGTCCATCTAAAGTCAAAGAAGTTGTCTTCAGAGCTGCTGCAAAAGGAAAGGAGGTTGAAGAACAAGAAGGATCAGGGTATGTTTTATAACAAGATGAGATAATTTTTGTAAAGAAGCTACAACTTGGCACTAGAAGGTTCAGAGGTAAGCTTCCTTTTAAATGTTTTTCTTATGGAAGAGTTTGTCATTATGCTGCTAAATTTCCCCATAAAGATAGTCATGAAAAGGGAAAGGAAGTGGATAAAGGAAATAAGAAAAAAATTATGAATATAAAAAGCTATTATACTCATGAATATAGTGATGCTCTATCAAATAGTGAAGAAGAATAATCTGATAAAGATATTATACTACCCATGCCTTTTGAAAAAGACTCTAGTGAGTCTAAAGATAATTTTATGGATGCATTAAAAGAAAATTATTTTCTTGAAGAAATAAATCATCTCAAAATATGTTTGGAAGAAAACAAAATTTCCATAGATACTATAAATAATCAACTTATAGAAAAGGAGAAGCACAATGAGTAATTAGAATTTGAAATAGTGAATCTAAGAAATGAAATTGAGAAAGTGAAAACTTTAGATCTTAGATTTTCTAAGAGATCTGAAACCTTAGATGAGATTATCAAGGTGCAACACTCTCCTCTTATAAAAACAGGTCTTGGATATGTTGGAGAATCGTCTCAGTCTTCAACACCAAGCTATCTAAATGCAGCTAAAGCGAGCCATCAACATTTTGTCACTCAACAAAAGAAAATAGAGACTACATAGGTAAAGCATGACCACTTCAATACAAGAAAGAAAAACAACAGAAATATCAATCAGAAGGTAAACATAAATAGAAGGTTTCATGATCGCAGACATTTCTTCTTTAATGGAGAATGTTTTTCATGTCACAATTTTGGACATAAAGCTACTCACTGTGTTGCATACAAAACTATCATGACCAGAGAAGCAAGAAAGAAAAGAAATGAGACTGCAATAAAGAAGAATACTTATAACAACTTTTGTCCTCTTCAAAATGAAATTGAATGTGCTTATTGCAATAACTTTGTACATGAAGAATATGAATGCAGGAGAAAACTTCAGCCAAAACAGCATATACCATCAAATTCCAAGGTATGGAAAAAGACGGACTTACAGGTTGAAAGCTGTGGCATAGTTTTATTTGTATAAGGGGAATAAAATCAATGGTATATTGATAGCAGATGCTCAAAACACATGACAGGAAATAAAACTAAACTCATTTCATACAATGCTCTAGAGAAAGAAAAGAATGTTACCTTTGGAAATGACTCTCCTGTTGTCATTAAAGGAAAATGTGTTATTTTTCTTAAAGAAAAGTTGAAAGCTAACAATGTTATGTATGTGGATGGAATAAAGCATAACCCGTTGAGTGTGACTCAAATGTGCGATCAAGTAAATGAAGTTGTCTTTAGTTCAAAACAATGTGTAGTAAGTGAACTTGAGCAGGAAAAACAATAATAAAAGTAACTAGAACACCAAGAAATTTCTATGTATTGAAGGTGGCTAAGAACAATGCTACTTGGGTAAATCTTCATAAAATTGGTTATGGCACAGAAGTTTTGGAAATTCAAGCTTCTCTCAAATAGGAAAATCAAGCAGACTCAAAGCTAATCGTGATCCTCCCAGCATCACTCTACCTGAAAGTATGATATGCAAATCATGCCAATTTGGTAAGCAAACCAGGGTGAAATTCAATGCTAAAGAAGGATTAGCAAGTAAGCTTAGTGAACTTATACATACTGATCTCTGTGGTGTTGTAAATAAAACATCATCTCGTGGAGAACAATACTATATTTTATTTATCGATGACTTGTCTAGAATGGGTTGGATTGGGTTACTAAAACATAAAGATGAATCATTTAAGAAATTTAAGATCTTCAAAGCTTTGGTTGAAAATGAATTAGATCTAAAAATCAAATGTCTTAGATTTGATCAAGGAGGAGAATATATATCAGATGAATTCTTTAATTTCTGTGAACATCATGGCATAAAAAGACAGTTTTCTGTAGCTGGAACTCCACAACAAAATGGCATGGCAGAAAGGAAGAATAGAAAATTTCAACAAATGGCTTGGGTTATTCTTGATGAATATGGAACTCATGACACCTTTTGGGGAGACATAACACATACTACAGTAAATATTCTTAACAAGGCTTATGTTCGAGTAAACAATGATAAAACTCCTTATGAACTCTGGTATGGAAATATTCCCACTGTAAAGCATTTTAGAGTTTTTGGAAGAAAATTCTTTATCAAGAAAATGATGAAAAACTTGGTAAGTTTGAACCTAGAGTAGATGAAGGAATATTTCTTGGTTATTGTTCAATAAGTAAAGCATATAAGTGTTACAATAAAATACTTTGGGAGATTGTTGAATGTATTGACGTTGTAATTGATGAGTCTCTCTCAGCTTCTAAAAATGAAATAAAAAAAACAAATGAAGAAGAAGATGATGTATATTTTCCCTCATAAAATAGAAACATTATAGAAGGTGAACCCAATGAAGCACTAGAAGAAGATCTATCTGAAAAAGCTCCATCTAGGTATGTTCAAAAGATCATCCAGAATCTCAAATTTTGGGAGAAAAGGGATTAGGTGTCCAAACAAGAAGAAATCTCAAAAAGAAGGTATAGACTTTTTTTTAAAGGTTATTCTCAAACAGAAGGTATAGACTTGGAAGAAATATTTTCTCGTGTAGCTACACTTGAAGCCATACGAATGTTTCCTTCTTTTCAAGCTTTCAGTAATTTAAAGATTATCAAATGGATGTTAAATCTTCTTTCCTCAATGGTGATCAAGAAGAAGAAGTTTATATAGAACAACGAGAAGGATTCATGCTGGGAAATGATGAAAACCTTGTTTGCAAACTTAAAAAGGTTTTATATGGTCTCAAACAAGCTCCTAGGGCATGGTACTATCGTCTTGAAAATTATCTTCATCAACAAGGTTTTTCAAGGGGATCCGCTGACAGTAATTTATATAGAAAAATTGAGAATGATAAACTATTGATTGTAGTTGTATATGTTGATGACATCATTTTTGGAAGTAATGAAGAGTCCATGAGTTAGAAATTTTCTTCTGTTATGCAAAAAGAACTTGAAATGTCTCTACTTGGGGAACTAACATTTTTTCTTGGCTTACAAGTGCAACAAGAAACATATGGAATATTTTTATCACAAGAAAAATATCTTAAGAAAATTATATAGAAGTATGGGATGGAAGACTACAAAACTGTGAGTACGCCAATGGTAACTGGATGTAAGCTCAGTTCTCATGATGATTCTCCCATGGTGAATCAACCAAAAGATAGATCCATGATTGGAAGTATGATTTATCTAACCGGGACAGGACTAGACATTACGCATGTAGATGTGATTCTTGGATGATTCAAAGCTAATCCAAAAGAGTATCACCTTTAGGCTACAAAAATAATATTCAAATATCTACAAGGGACTCAAGACTTTGGTCTATGGTATGCAAATAATGTTGATCTCACTCTTTATGCTTAAACTGATGTGGATTGGGCTGGAAATGTTGATGATCAAAAAAGCACTAGTGGTGGTGCATTCTATATGGGGCCTGAATTAGTATCTTTGTTCAGTAAGAAAAAAAGTTCTATTGCCTTATCTACAATGGAAGAATAATATGTAGCTGTCGCAACATGTTGCACACATCTCGTTTGGATGATGCAAAATCTACAATAAATTCAAATCAAATGTTCACCTCCCATCTCCATTTTATGTGATAATACAAGTACCATTAGTATCTCAAAGAATCCTATTATGCATTCAAAGAGCAAGCACATTCCTATCAAGTATCACTTCCTAGGTGAACAGGTCCTTGAAAAAGGCTAAATTGGAGTATCTTCCCTCCAAAGAAAAAGTTGCTGATATTTTTACTAAACCTCTTCCGAGGGAAGCACTCGAATATCTCAAATAGAAGCTAGGAGTTCTCTCTACCTCTCTCATCAAATCTGCTTAATTTGAGAAGTTTAAATTCAATATGGTAGTTTCATAAAGGCCAATAGAGTATATACGTGAGTTTCCTTGAAGACCAAAATGAGAAATGCCTTGAAGAAATTCTACAAAACGCTGGTGAAAACCATATTTTTACACCCAAAATGGTCTTTGTAGTTAAAACCTCGCACTTCTCACCATCACCATGAATTGTGTATAGCATTGGAAGTGTGAGAATTAAAGTGAAAAAATGCGCTAGTGCTCTTTAGGCAGGTTCTCCAAAAATGGAGCAGAAACTTCTCTTACTAAAAGGCTCGAGAACGAAAGTTTCGTAACAGTTGGGTGAGGGTTGGGTCGAAGGCTCCTATTTCAGGCCTTTGATCCTACCTTTAGGCATCTCCTCCTTAAGATATAGACCTTCCTCCCTCTTTTGTGCATCCTTAACCTCTCCATGCTTTCCTGAAATGGTTGGTCATTGTTGGCTGCCTTTCTAGTGCTCGAATGAGCCTAAATTATGTCGAATTTCTAAGGAGGAGTGCTTGAATAATTTGGAAAGGATTCAAAAACTCACCTGAAGCTGGTCTCCGACATCAGAGCACAAATAGTAGTAAGATTCATTTGTTTATAATAATGATACATTATATGTTTATTTTCCATAAATGTCTAGATGATTATGCATTTAGTGTGTTACTATCTGATCTTTCACATGATTTTTTCTGAATGTATTATGTTATCCATGTTATTATTTTATTGGTTATATCGTTCTTGTAGGTGTACATACGCGAATACATAAAGAAGATTGAACCTAGGTGTGAGACGATTTGGAAAATGACACTAAGAAGCTTTAGCATCCGAGTGGGGTAGGAAATCTATCTCGTTTTCTATTTTTGGAAATAAGCTAGGAGGGTTTGCATTTATTTGCCTAGATTGTTACTATATCCTCTTTTTATGACTAGATAGATCGCTTGTTTTCGTACAAGGTAGTGTCTATACAATAGAATCCTCTTAGAATTTTTCACGAGCTGTCCCACATGAAAATGGACCCTACCAAAGAAGTTAAAAAATTCAATAAATATACTTTTTTACATAGAAAGAAAACCCTTAAACTCAAGCTTGTGTGATTCATAATGTTTATGGAAATAACTCTTCTGGATCAATCACATGCATATTCTAGGGTCGTTTTGTTTTGAACCAAGCAATGTGGTTCATCGTGAGGATAAAAAGATGAAGAGAATCCAATCCAACTGGTGTATAAATTGAGAGGAGTCTTGAAAACTAAATGATAAGGACAAAAGTGAAATGAAGTAATTTTTAGAAGAAATATAGTAAAAGGAGTTGTCTTTAATGAAAATTTTTGGAGTTTCCAGTGAATTTTCTAACGAGAAACCAACAGAAAAAATTTGAGGTGAAATCTTGAAATTTGTTATTCAAACTGGTTTTTTGACTACATGTATGGATTCAACACCTTCAAAAACCCATTGGGAACTTCGATTGTGCATAGTGTACCAATCAAACTTGTGATTTCAATGAATTCCTATTGTATTTTTACACACAAATTAGATCGAAAAATAAATGAGAAATTTTTTCAAAAAGTCACATTAAATATAACTCAATAATAAAATAATCAAAATCAAAAGATCGTTTGGAGAAACATATAAGAAGTTCTCTTTAAGTTTGATGTTTTAGAGTTCTCGGTAGATTTCTCCCCTAAATCCGATGAAAAAATTGTGGTCAAATCTTGATTTGTCGTGTTTAAAATGATTTTTTGACTCCATATATGGATACAACACCCTCAAAAACCCCGACGACACTTCAATTGTGAATATTTCATCCTTAAAGATTGTGATTTCAATGAATCATTGAGTGAATGAGTTTGGAAAATAATCTGGAAAACTTTTCAAAAAGCCACACTTTAAGAGTATTTGAAAAATAAAATGATAAAACTAAAAATAAATAGGGAGGAGTCTTTAGAACTAATTGATAGGGTTGAAATTCAAATGAAGTAACCGTTAGAAGAAAAACAATAAAATAATAAAAAGCAAAACCAAAAGTCTATTAAGAGAAAAATAAAAACAAAATAAATACTATAATTAGTTAAAAAATTCAACATAAGATTTTTTTATATAAATAATAATAATAATGGTTAATAACTGATGGGATTAAATCATGTGAAAGAAATTAATAATAATATATACCAAGAGAAAATAGGAAGGAAATAAATAAGATATAGTAATAAATTTAAATTTATTCTTTGAATGTTATACATATTTACTTTTTTCATAGTCATTTTGATGGTTTAATTTTTAAATTTGTGTTTCAATGTTAAAGCCATATAGATTTTTATTTTTTATTTTTTATGAGTTAATTTTTATTTTTACTTTTATAATATTTTTTTAATTTAATAATATATATATATATATATATATATATATATATATATATATATATATATTAAAACATAAAACCAAAAACCAAATAAAGATTATATATATATATATATATATATATATATATATATATATATATATATATATTTGGTTTTTGGTTTTTGGTTTTATGTTTGAATAAAATATTATATTTTTTATTTATGTTATATCTTATTTGTTGTATTTCTATTGTATTTATTTGTTCGCTTGGATCATATTAACTATCTTTGTAGTAATGATGAAGTACACTAAGTGGTTTAGAAACACATTGATTTTAAAAATTATATATAATTTATATAGAAAAAAACTTTTATAAATGATAAATCATCATTGGTCACATTCAAAAATAATAATAAAATTAATAAGAAATTAAAATTATAAGAAATAAACAAATAAATAATTAATAATATTTAAATAATTTAATAAGAAATAATAATAGTACTATTAATGATATATTTAAATATATGTTAATATTTATACTAACCAAATATATTAAAATAAATATTAAAAATAATATTAACATTAATAAAATATATATATTAATATTGATATTATAACTAAATACTTATACATGGTTAAGAGATATAATATAATAAATTATATAAATATTTTAATTGTATTATTTGATAGTTAGATAATAAATATAATAAATATATGTTAGTTAAATATAACCAACTAGTATATGATATGTGTAGAGCTAGTTAAAAAGTAGTTATGGAGTTTATTTGGAGAAATTTAGGGGTTTATTTTCACTATCTAATTTTCTAGAATTGTGAAGAATTCATTGAAATCATAAATTTGGGGGTAATTTTTTAAAATAAAAGTAGCTCGTGGGTTTTTGAGGATCTTGAATTCATATATGTAGTCAAAAGAACTAATTTAAACAATGTGAATAAGAATTTGACCATAAACTTTTTTACTATCACAAATCAGCTAAAAATTCTAAAAAATCTAATTTAAACACCACTATTATTATTATAATAAAAATATATTTATTAATATTTAGAATTAATTATTGTTTAGTTGAACTCACATATTTTTTAAAATCACTATGAGACTGTTTTATTTAATTTTATTATCAGCTTTTTGAAATATATTTATTATTTAAATTTTACTAATTATATATATATATAATTATTATTTTAAATTTAAATATATTTAAATATATATTAAATTATATTTGAACATTAAAACGGTTGTATATTTTAAGAAATTTGTAAATTAAGTAAAATGACTGTTGGTAAGGTTTCATTTTTTTTGGTAATGAATTTAAAAAGTACTTAGGTCAAACCCTTTGTAGTGGTAACATTTTTTATAATGTTTATATTTTTTTCATTAAAATGAAAATAAATTTATTAGATAACTCAAAATCGTCTCCAACGTTCAACAATTTTTGATAATGGTTAATTTTTCTTATATAATACTCAGTATTCTACCCAAAATTCATAATTTTCCCCGTGTACCTTTCATGAACAGCATGGTAACACAAATTCTCTTATTCTTTTCTTAGGAGATTGTGATTTCAAATACTTCATTATTTTATTATTGTTTTGTAATTAGATTATGAAAATACATTGATATCCTCAAAAAAATTTCTTTATACAATATTCTTCATCTTTTGTTCAGTTTCAGGAGAAAACCAACATGGCATTGCGTAGGTCAAAGTGGCTGGCAAAGTTGCGAGAGGAGAAGACTACAATTCTTAGTAGTCTTCTTAGTAGGCTAGTGTTTGATGAGAGTGCCTTACAAATGGCATGCTGCCCTCAAACTTGTTTGCAAAAAATGGAGAGATATGGTGTGTGGCCCTCAGTTTCGCAAGAACAGAATAACCGCTGGAACAAGTGAGCAGTTGATCTGCCTGGTTCAGTATTTCAGTCTCGCCTGCACTAATTATGAGCGGCGTAAATATAAAACTCAACATTTGGGCCGGCCGCATAATAGTATTCGAGCCTATCATGTATACTTTGGCAAACTCTAAGTCAAATTCCAGATTTCTGCATTGGAATTCCATTTGGATGTAAGATCACTTGCTTCAATGGAAACTTATTTCTCTTGGGGGGACTGCATCCAGAAAACCTAGAAGAGCTTCAGACTGTTTACATTTTTGATTTTGCATCTGCCAAATGTCGGCATGGAGCCGACAAGCCTACGAGGTGGTCTTATTTCGCCTACTTTGTATGTGCCTCAACATGGCATATCTATGTTGTGGGAGGCCGAAATTATTTTCCCGCAGCAGAGGCCTATAACGTGGAAGAAAATAAGTGGGAAACTCTACCTGCAATGATGAATGAAGTAGGGTACTATCATGGATTTTTTCTAGAAGAAGAATTAGCTATATTTGGCGAAAATGGAAGAAATGCACAAATTTATGATCCAAAGACTATTGGAATTATTGGAAATTCCAAGCAACAGTGGAGAGAACAAACTCTCCTTTTGAACACAGAGAAGTTTAAAAAATAGAAATTTCGCTTGCAGACAGAGATGGCATGAAAATGCTTTCTTCTATTTGATTAACAGAACTTGAAAAAAACTGTTACAAATTTTCTTCCTCAATGGAGGGATTCACAAAATAAACTCGACTGCTACAGATGCAGTGCTATACAACACAAATCTTCTCTCTCTGTCTCTCAAGAATGCACAAAACAATGCTCAGTTCTTCTTACTGTGTTTTCTTTGCTTGCGGGCTCTTCACACAGCGATACAACAACATTACAATACAATGCTCTCTAGCCTTTTCTCTTTTATATGGCGTGGCGGAACAAAATACGTAAAACAATAATAAAAACAATTACAAAGGAAAATCTTTGCAAAACATAAAAATTTGATATTGGCGCGACGTACGAGTGGGGACCACATCGTAGTCGGCCATCGCAATTGACAGTATTGCGATATGCGATATGGCGGAACAACAAAACTTGCGATCAAACAAAAATGCGACGGTGCGATGATGCGGTGATCGCACATCGCAATATTCAACTTTTGCGATGACATATGACGGAACACATATAATGAAAATGCGATTTGTGACATTGCGATGGTGCGACGGGCGCACATCACAACTTTCAACATTTGCGATAAATACATAGCGGAACACATATAATGAAAATGCGATTGTGTGATCGTGCGATGGAGTGACAATCGCACATCGCAACAAACTAACTTGCGATGGCGGAGAGCGATGACAACATTGAAATATGCGATATGCGTTTGTGCGATGGCACACATCGTACATCGCAGATTTCCACATCAACAAGACACTTGGTCTTCTGAACTTCTGAAATTGCGATCTTGCCATCTTGCGCTTTTGCGCTCAAGTGGTAGGGACCACTTGTCCTTCCGCTTCATAAGCGACTTCCGCCTGTTTCATTCAATATTTCATTCCTTTGGTTGTTGAGGGCTTTTAAGCCCGACTTGACTGTTTTAAATAAAACTGCTCCCCTGTAGACAAAAATCTTCATTTCTCTGCTGAAGTAACTTCTCGCCCATAGCAAAATTAATTCTCCTCTGCTGTCTGTGGCCACAACCCATACAAAATTTAATTCTCCTTACAGATTCTCCATTCTTCTTCTTAAATACGAAGTGTCGTGCACTCAATCTCCTCTGTGCTGTTGCTTCTGCTGCTATACTTTGTTCTTTGTTCTTCCTGCCCAAGGCACGGCAGGTGACTTTAATATTTCAGCACTCCCCTTTAAAGTCAGCTGCTGGGTTGTCCATCATACCCAGGCATTTTCTTAAAAATTAAAAGGTCTTCTATCCCAATGGCTTTGTCAAAATATCTGCATATTGCTCCTCTGTTTTACAATGTTGTAAAACAATTTCTCCATTGTTCACCAATTCTCTGATATAATGAAACTTTGTGTCTATGTGTTTCGTTCTCTTGTGAAACACATAATTCTTTGACAATGCAACAGCTGAGCTATTGTCACAATAAATCACAGTGCCCTTTACCTATTCTTGGTACAAACTTCTCAACATCCTTCTCATCCAAATTGCTTGACACGCTGCTGTTGTAGCTGCCACATATTCTGCCTCTGCTGTAGACAATGCTACAATAGGCTGTTTCTTGGAAGCCCATGAAATGGCTCCTGAACCCATATGAAAAACATAACCAGAAGTGCTCTTCCGATCATCTACACTTCCATCCCAATCACTGTCAGTGTATCCAACTAACTCTGAATTTTTTGAAGTAGTATATAAGATACCAAATCTTTTTGTTCCTTTCACATACCTCAGAATTCTCTTTGCTGCTTGCCAATGTGCTTCTTTTGGCTTCTCCATAAATCTGGAAATTAAACTAACAGCATGCATAATATCCGGCCTAGTTGCAGTCAAATACATGAGGCTGCCAACTATGCTTTTATACAAACTTGGATCAAAATCCTTGCTGTTGTCATCTTTTCTCAACTTCAATCCCATTACCGTGGGAGTAATTGCAGCTTTGCACTCCTGCATATTAAATCTTTCTAAAACTTGATTCACATACTTTTCTTGGGATATAAAAATCCCTTTCTCATTTTTCTCTACTTCTATTCCCAAGAAGTATCTCAACAAACCCATGTCAGTCATTTCAAATTCATTCTTCATGACTGTTTTAAAATTTTCAACAAGGCAATCATCATTACCTGTAAATATTAAATCATCAACATACAAAACAACAATTAACATCTTACCATCCTTGTCTTTGATGTAGAGGGTGGGTTCTCCCTCACACTTCTCAAATCCATTTTCTAGTAGATAGGAGTCTATCCTACTGTACCACGCTCTTGGCACTTGCTTCAGCCCATAAAGAGCTTTCTTCAATCTGCAGACCTTATGCTCTTATCCGAGAGGTTGTTCCACACATACCTCTTCCATTAAAACTCCATTTAGAAATGCAGATTTTACATCCATCTGATATACTTTCCATTTGTTTTGTGCTGCTATGGATAGCACTACTCTTACTGTCTCCATTCTTGCAACTGGTGCAAAAGTCTCTTCATAATCAATCCCTTGCTTCTGCTTATATCCTTTGACAACAAGTCTAGCCTTGTGTCTCTCTATTTTTCCTTCAGCATTGCTTTTGGCCTTATAGACCCATTTAACACCAATGACTTCTTTACCTTCTGGGAGATCAACCAGCTCCCATGTTTTGTTCTTCTCTATGGCTTTAATTTCATCATCCATAGCTTCTATCCATTTTCTATCTTTAATAGCATCTTCAAAATGAATAGGATCATCAACTTGACAGTACAAAGCAAATAAGGAATTCATACCTTCGTTTGCTTCTCCTTGCTCATAAATTTCTCTAATACTTCTGAACTTTGTTCCTCTTTCACTTGGTGTAGTCATGCTTGATTAAGCACTAATTATTTCTCCATGTGGTGTGCTTGGAGATGCACTCCCACTTCTTCTCAAGGGTGTTCTCGCTGCTGCTTGAGGTGTTCCTTGCTGTCCTTGTGGTGGTGGAGGTTGTGCTATGGATGAGTTGTTAATTTCAACTACATCTTCCTCATCTTCATCATGAGACAAATAGTTTTTAACATTGACTATTTTCTCAATGCTTCCATTTCATGCTTCCTCTTCAATGAATTGCACATCTCTGCTTATCACAAAATTCTTTGTGGATGGGTTATACAGTCTGTATCCTTTGGAATCTTCACAATATCCAAGGAAAATGCACTTCTCCCCCTTACTATCCAACTTCTTCCTTAATTTGTCTGGAATGTGTACATATGCCACACATCCAAAAACTCTCATGTGGGTGACTCCTTGTTTTCTGCCACTCCACGCTTCTTCTGGAACTTTTTTCATCACTACTTTTGTAGGGCATCTATTCAAAATATACGCAGCACAGTTTGCTGCTTCTGCCCAATACTCATTCGGCAAGTGTTTTGCCTTTAGCATACTTATCACCATTTCCATTATGGTTCGATTCTTCCTTTCAGCAACTCCATTCTGTTGCGGTGTGTACCTTGTGGTAAACTGCTTGTGTATGTCATTCTCTCTGCAAAAACGTAGAAACTCCTTTGATATATATTCTCCTCCTCTATCGGTTCTGAGGACTTTAATATACTTCCCACTTTGTTTCTCTACAAGAGCTTTAAAGTGGAAAAATTTCTGAAAGACTTCACTCTTATATTTCAGAAAATAAACCCACACTTTTCTTGTGAAATCATATATGAAGGTCAGCATATAATTGCTTCCTGAAATAGATGCTGTTTGCATCAGCCCACACAAATCTGAATGAATTATTTCTAAGGGTGCTTTCGCCCTTATGCTTTTTCCTGATGGAAAACTTTCTCTGTGTTGTTTTCCCAAGATGCAGCCTTCACATAGGCTGTCAGGCTTCTCAATCAATGGCAAACCTCTTACCATTCCTTTTTTGTGCAACAAGTTTAATCCTCCGAAATTGAGATGTCCAAATCTCAAGTGCCATAACCAATTTACATCTTTCTCTTCCTCCTGGAAGGCTTCTTGTGTTACAGCTGCTACATTCTTTCCTTTTCCTTTCAAGTCAATGTTGAGCTTGAGCGGAAACATTCTATTGCTGGTCATTTGGATTTCAGCAATGATTTTCTTGCTTGGAGGAATATCTTTTATTGTGCACACATCATCTTTAAAGATTACATTGTAACCTTTGTTTATGAGCTGCCCAACGCTCAAAAGATTACAGTTCAGACCTGGAACATAATATACATCAGGGACAAATTTCTGCTCCCCATTTCTTGCTCAAATACTTACTCTGCCTTTTCCTTTGACAGAGATCTTAGTATCAGTTCCTGTGGTCACTTCATATTTTACTTCTTCATCTAGATTGGCAAACACTGCTTTGTTGCCAGTCATATGATTACTACAACCTGAATCTAAGAACCAAACATCATCTTCTCTATCCTGTGCTACATTGCAAGCTAATAGCACATTACTTGGGTTCTTTTCTTCTTTTGCTACATTAGCATTCTGCTTATTTTTCATGTCATTTTGCTTCTTTCTACATTCATTGGCATAGTGCCCATATTTCTTGCAATAATGACATTGGACATTGGATTTGTCATACCTTTGTCCATGAGCATGTTCGTGTTGATGTCTACCTTGATGGCTATTGCATTGGCCATGGCTCTGACTTTGACTGTTGCTCCTGCTATGTGAATGTGAAGGGCTATTCCTTCCACCTCTGTTCTGGCTTCTGCCTCTTCCTCTTCCTGAAGGCATATAGGTCTTGAAGGCGTGCTCAAGAGATGAGTGTTCATCTCTGCTCAATCTCTGTTCATGAGTTATCAGTGAGGCATGAAGTTCATCTACTGTGAACTGTGAGAGATCTTTGGTCTCTTCTATGGTGGTAACAATTACATCAAACTTTGAGGGTAAGCATCTAAAAATTTTCTCCACAATCCTTCTTTCTTCAAGAGTTTCTCCATGGGATCTTATCTGATTTACAATCCCAATCACATGTGTAAAGAACATGTCTACACTGTCTGACTCTTTCATGCAAAGAGTTTCAAAATCTCTTCTCAGCAATTGAAGTTTTGCTATCTTAACTTTCTCCATACCTTGATAGGCTACTTTCAGAGTTTCCCATGCCTCCTTGGATTTCTTAGCTACTGCTATCCTTGGAAACACACTCTCATTTACAGCTTGATACAATAAGAAGAGAGCTTTAGAGTCTTTCTTCCTATTATTCTTCAACACATCCTTCTCTGCTTGAGTTAAGGCATTAAAAGCTTGCTCATCAACTGGTTTTGTAAAACCATCTTCTACTAATTCCCATAAGTCTTGTGATACAAACAGGGCTCTCATGGTAATGGCCCAATAATCATAGTTCTTTCCATTAAATTGTGGAAGTTGAACATTTCCAAGACTCATACCAGTGCTTGGTCCAGCCATTGCTTCAAAAATGAACTCTAAGCTTAAATAAACTGTCTTTCCTTCTTGAAAGAACAAAGTCCTTAAACAATAAACAACTTCACTTTTATCTTTGAGAAATACCTGACTGTGACTTCTGTCGAGCTTTCACGCTGTTGGAGAAAACGCTGCAACAAGTCTTCTTCTTCTTCAGCTTCTTTGAAAGTTTCAAAGAGCCTGAACTAGCTCTGATACCATGTTGAAATTATTGGAAATTCGAAGCAACAGTGGAGAGAAAAAACTCTCATTTTCAACACAAAGAAGTTTAAAAAACAGAAATTTCGCTTGCAGACAGAGATGGCATGAAAATGCTTTCTTCTAATTGATTAACAGAACTTAAAAAAAACTGTTACAAATTTTCTTCCTCAATGGAGGGATTCACAAAATAAACTCGACTGCTACAGACGCAGTGCTATACAACACAAATCTTCTCTCTCTGTCTCACAAGAACGCACAAAAAAGTGCTCAGTTCTTCTTACTGTCTTTTCTTTGCCTGCGGGCTCTTCACACAACGATACAACAAAATTACAATACAATGCTCTCTAGCCTTTTCTCCTTTTATATGGCGCGGTGGAACAAAATACGTAAAACAACAATAAAAACAATTACAAAGGAAAATCTTTGCAAAACATAAAACTTTGATATTGGTGCGACGTACGAGTGGGGACCACATCGTAGTCGGCCATCGCAATTGACAGTATTGCGATATGCGATATGGCAGAACAACAAAACTTGCGATCAAACAAAAATGTGACGGTGCGATGATGCGGTGATCGCACATCGCAATATTCAACTTTTGCGATGACATATGGTGGAACACATATAATGAAAATGCGATTTGCAACATTGCGATGGTGTGACGGGCACCCATCGCAACTTTCAACAAAGACAAGCTATTGGAGAAGCGTGGAGAATATGTGGAGATTGGGGCGATGGTGGGAATCGTGTTTAGTTGCTTCTGGGCACTTGTATGCACTCACTGAAGAAGGGTCGTTAATGAAATATGTTGTCCAAACAAATGATTGGATTCCTCAAATTGATCTTCCTTCTAAGAAACTTCGCCCTCCCGTGAATACTACTGAGTGGCGTAGTCATATTTTTGTAATTAAAGCTTCCCTGAGTCATGGCCCTCAATTTTGTTATCTGTTAAAGCTGAAAAGTAATGAGTTGATTGATTTCTACGTACCTTAAAGCCTCATGGGCCAAATTGAATATGCTGCAATGGTAGAGGTCTGAATATTACCCTTCACTGTGTACTACCGTATCAAAAGGATCAGCCTCAGTGAATTCACACAGCTTTCCAATTTTGTCAGATCAGTAAAGGTCCGGAAATATCACTCCGCGGAATGGTCCAATCCATAGACTATTGAATATTTTAATTTGAGTAAAATACCCTAGACTCTTGAATATTTTAATTCGAGTAAAGTGAATTATGAAAAACTTTAAAGCTTCCATTATTAAAGCATGATATTTGCATGCAAATCCATGTGCAGGGCTTTAGCATATTTTGCTTAACATGTTTTTAATTTATCTCAATCGTTAATCTCCTAAATTTTTTTTTTTTTTTAATTCATATATAATTAGTTTGATTGGCCTGCTCACTAATAGCACCTTTTCTTTCATTTCCCCATCCCTGCATTTCATTTAACCTCTGCATTGTCAATAACAACTCGCATTCAACCACGTTGTACCTGATGGAAATTTCTTAATATTTCGAACAAAACAGAGGAAGAAAAGTTCCTCAACTCAACACAAAGAAATGATAGAAATTTGGAAAAACAGAGACAAAGAAATGATAGAAATTTGGACAAACAGAGATGGAGAAAAGCTCTTTTTTATTAACCATAAAAATGACTATTAAAAATACAAACTTCTTCAGAACTACAGTTCTGGAATAATCAAAACACTCCTTACTCTGTTTTACAATTTATGTTTTTACACAGATTTTTGTTTTAGCAACACACAGACAGTTGCTGAAACTCCACACAGTCTGTTGCTGAAACACAAAGACAGTTGCTGAAACACTTTGGAAAATGCATTGCTGCTCCAAAACACAACGAATTTGTTTTTGCTCTGATTTCTCTGCTCTGTCCTCTTCTCTGTCTTTTTCTATTTCTCAAACTCTGTATCTGTTAAAAAATCTACTGTTGTTCATTACATTTATATGTTGAAAAACATATTTGACTTAAAGCATTAAAAAATAAAAATATCTTCTAATATTATCAGCGTCTTAAATGCAGCAAGCGGTGGGAGAATCGTGATGCCTTTTGAAAAATGAAGTTCGCTGTTGCAGAGACATTAACTCTGTAAATTTAATGCACAATGAAGTGCAATAAATCAAGCATCCGATCTTTCTGAAATAATCTGATTTCTGTCGAGCTGTTTTAGCTTGTACTTGGAATTAAATTCCAACACTCCCCCTTAATTTCAACTGATGGGTTTTTTTCTGCATACCCAGGCATCCTCTGAAATGATCAAAGCTTTTCTTTCCCAATGGTTTTGTCAAGATGTCAGCAAATTGATCCTCTGTTCTGCAGTGCTACAAAAAAATCTCACCATTGTTAACCAATTCACGTATGAAGTGAAACTTGGTGTCTATGTGCTTTGTCCTTTTATGAAAAAAAGAATTTTTAGAAAATGATATTTCCAAGATATTTTCACAGTAAATGGTTGTGCCATGTTCTTGTTCATGACACAAATATCTGAGAACTCTTCGCAACCATACTGCTTGGCATGCTACTGTTGTTACTGCCACATACTCTGCCTTTGCTGTTGACAAAGCCACAATTGGTTGCTTGTTGGAAGCCTATGAGATGGCTCTTGATCCCATATGAAACACATATACTGATGTGCTTTTCCTATCATCAACACTTCTAGCCCAATCACTATCAGTGTAACCTGTCAACATGAAACTTTCGGAAGAGGAGTATAAAATACCAAACCCCTTCATTCCATTCACACACGTTAGAATCCTCTTGGTTGCCTGCCAATGAGTCTCTTTCGGTATTTCCATAAATCTGGAGATTAAACTCACATCGTTCATAATGTCTGGCCTAGTTGTAGTCAAGTACATGAGGCTGCCAACTATGCTCTTGTACAACTTTGGATCAAAATCCTTGCTGCTATCTTCTTTGCTCAATTTCAACCCCATTACAGTTGGAGTTACAGCTGCCTTGCTATTCTGCATGTTAAATCTCTTCAACACTGCTTCTACATATTTAACTTGGGAAATGAAAACACCATTTTCACTTTGGTCTACTTCAATTCCAAGAAAATATCTTAAGAAGCCCAATTCAGTCATTTCAAATTCACTTTTCATGACTGCTTTAAAATCAGCAATGAGAGAAGCATCATTGCCAGTAAAAATTAAATCATCTACATATAAAACAACAATAAGAATCTTACCGTCATTCTCCTTTATGTAGAGTGTGGGTTCACCATCACACTTCTCTAATTCATTCTCAATCAGATAAGCATCTATTCTGCTGTACCATGCTCTTGGAGCTTGCTTCAGCCCATAAAGAGCCTTCTTCAGTCTACATATTTTATGCTCTTGGCCTTCAACTTCATAGCCTGGAGGTTGTTCAACATAAACCTTTTCTTTTAACACTCCATTTAGGAATGAAGATTTAACACCCATCTAATAAATCTTCCATTTGTGTTGTGCTGCAATAGACAACACTATTCTGATTGTTTCCTTTCTTGCTACTGGTACAAAGGTTTCATCATAGTCTCTGCCTTGTTGCTGCTTGTAGCCTTTCACAACAAGTCTTTCTCTGTGTCTATCAATCTTGCCTTCAATATTGCTTTTGGTCTTATAGACCCACTTAACTCCAATGGCATCTTTGCCTTCAGGGAGGTCCACTAACTCCCATGTTTTACTCTTCTCAATTGCACTAATTTCTTCATTCATTGCTTTAATCCATTTATCTTCATTTATAGCATCTTCAAAATGAATTGGGTCATCAACATGACAATACAAAGCGAATAATGAATTCAGACCAGTATTGTTACTTACCTCTCCTTGTTCATAAATCTCATTCAGATTTCTGAATCTTGGTCTTCTTCGTGTGCTTGGAGTTCCATTTGAACTTGAGGGTATTTCTGATCCCTGCAGTGTGCTTGGAGAATCACTTCCTTGCTTCTCAAGGCTATTCGAATTCCAGCTTGTGGTGTGGTTTGTTGTACTTGTTGTGGTGGAGGAGGAGCCAGCAAGGAAGGATTACTTGTTGCTGTTCCTTCCTCTTCTTCTTCGTGAGACACAATTGTCTTCACATTCATTGTCTTCTCTAAGCTTCCATCCCAAGCTTCATCTTCAATGAACTGCACATCTCTGCTTACTATCAATTTCTTTGTGGATGGATTATAGAGTTTGTATGCTTTTGACTCATTACAATAGCCAATAAAGACACACTTCTCCCCCTTACTGTCAAGCTTCTTCCTTAGCTGATCCGGTACATGTGCATATGCTACACAGCTGAATACTCTCATGTGAGTGACGGTTTTCTTTTGTCCACTCCATGCTTCTTCTGGTATTTTGTTCATGACAGCTTTAGTTGGGCATCTGTTCAAGATGTAAACTATGCAAGTGATAGCTTCAGCCCAATACTCATGCGGCAAGTGTTTTTCCTTCAGCATAGTTCTGACCATGTCCAGAATGGTCCTATTCTTCCTTCCTGCAACACCGTTTTGCTGAGGTGTATACCTCACGGTGAACTGCTTTTGTATGCCATTCTCTCTGCAAAAACGTAGAAATTCTTTGGAGATGTACTCTCCACCTCTATCTGTTCTGAGCACTTTGATATAATGCCCACACTGCTTCTCAACAAGATTTTTGAAGTGGCGGAATTTCTCAAACACTTCAGTCTTCTGTTTCGGCACATACACCCATGTCTTTCTGGTGTAATCATCAATGAAAGTTAAAACATATTTATTTCCAGCAAATGATGGTATTTGCATCAGTCCACACACATCAGAGTGAACAATTTCTAAGGGTGCTTTTTCCCTTATAGTCTTTCCTACTGGAAAGCTTTCTTTGTGTTTTTTGCCCAAGATGCAGCCTTCACAAAGGCTGTCCGGCTTCTCAATCAATGGCAATCCTTTTACCATTCCCTTTTTGTGCAACAAATTCAAGCCTCCAAAATTGAGATGTCCAAATCTCAAGTGCCACAACCAATTTTCATCTTTCACTTGTTCTTTGAAGACTTCTTGTGTTACAGCTGCAATAGTTCTTCCTTCCTTCAAATCTGCCCTGCGTTTGAGAGGAAACATTCTATTTCTAGTCATCTGCACCTCTGCAATGATCTTCTTACTTGGAGGTATGTCTCTGATTGTACACACATCATTTTTGAAGAACATATTGTAACCTTTGTCAATGAGCTGTCCAATGCTCAAAATATTACATTTCAGACCCGGTACATAGTATACCTCTGGCACAATCATCTGTTCTCCATTTCTTGCTCGGATACTGACTCTTCCTTTACCCTTGACAGATATCTTACTATCAGTTCCTGTTGTTGCCTCAGATTTCACATTTTCATCTAGATTGGCAAACATTGCTATGTTTCCAGTCATGTGATTACTACAACCTGAGTCTAAGAACCAAAAATCTTCTTGTTTGTCTTGTGCAATGTTACATGTTAACAGCACAATATTTGGATTCTTATCTTCTTCATTTGCAAAATTAGTATTTTTCCTATTATTCATGTCATTTTGATTTTTCCTACATTCAATGGCATAGTGCTCATATTTCTTACAATAATGACATTGGACTTGGGATTTGTCATACCTTTGTCCATGAGCTTGCTGTTTGCATGAACCTTCATCTTGGTTCTGATTGCAGCACCTTTTGCTTGTGCTTGCAGGATTATTTCTGCCTCTGTTTTGGCTTCTTCCACGACCTCTGTTATTTGCTCTGCCTCGACCTTTTCCTTGGCTGAAAGACATCTGAGTCTCGAATGCTTGCTCAAAAGAGGAATCTGTTCCTCTACTCAGTCTATGTTCATGAGACATAAGAGAAGCACTAAGTTCATCTACTGTGAACTGTGAGAGATCCTTTGTCTCTTCTATTACTACCACAATAGCTTCAAACCTTGAGGGTAAACTTCTCAAGATCTTCTCTACAATCCTTCTTTCTTCAAGAATTTCACCATGACATATTATCTGGGTTATCAACCCAATAACCTGAGTGAATAATGAATGTACTTTATCAGATTCCTTCATGTTGAGTGTTTCAAAGTCTCTCCTCAACATCTGCAACTTTGCAGTCTTCACCTTCTCCATGGCTTGATAGACAGTTTTGAGAATATCCCATGCCTCCTTGGATTTTGTTGCTGCTGCAATCCATGGAAAAATACTTTCATGTACTGATTGAAAGAGAAAAAAGAGGGCTTTGGCATCCTTCTTCCTGTCGCTCTTCAAAATGTATTTTTCTACTACTGTCAAAGCAGCCAATGCTGCTGCATCTGCAGGTTCAGGGTAGCCAGTTTCAACTAGCTCCCATAATCCTTGAGAAGAAAACAATGCTCTCACAGTTATGGACCAATAACTGTGATTCTTCCCATTAAACTGTGGAAGTTGGGAATTTTTCAAACCAGTTCCAGCATCTGCCATCTTAACTATAAAAATAAAGAAAAGATACTGACTATATAATAAAACAAGCAAGAACTTTCTCTGCTGGAGAAATCTGCTCAATAAGCTTCTTACAACTCCTGAAGTGGAAAAACAAACTCTGTTTTTGTCTCACTGAGTGCCTATACTAGCTCTGATACCATGATGGAAATTTCTGAATATTTCGAACAAAACAGAGGAAGAAAATTTCCTCAACTCAACACAAAGAAATGATAGAAATTTGGACAAACAGAGATGGAGAAAAGCTCCTTTTTATTAACCATAAAAATGACTATTAAAAATGAAAAATTCTTTAGAACCACAGTTCTGGAATAATCAAAACACTCCTTACTCTGTTTTACAATTTCTGTTTTTACACAGATTTGTGTTTTAGCAACACATAGACAGTTGCTGGAACTCCACACAGTCTGTTGCTGAAACACAAAGACAGTTGCTGAAACACTCTGGAAAATGCACTGCTACTCCAAAACACAACGACTCTGTTTTTCCTCCGTTTTCTCTGCTATGTCTTCTTCTCTGTCTTTTTATATTTCTCAAGCTCTATATCTGTTAAAAAATCTATTGTTGTTCATTACATTTATATCTTGAAAAACATATTTGAATTAAAGCATTAAAAAATAAAAATATCTTCTAATATTATCAGCGTCTTAAATGCAGCAAGCGGTGGGTGAATCGTGATGCCTTTTGAAAAATGAAGTCGGTTGTTGCAGAGACATTAGCTCTGTAAATTTAATGCACAATGAAGTGCAATAAATCAAGCATGACTTTGAGGCATCCGATCTTTCTGAAATAATCTGATTTCTGTCCAGCTATTTCAGCTTCCAGTTGAAATTAAATTCCAACACTACTCGCGCTGTTGATGAAACGTGACATCGCCTTTCACTGCCTCTCTTCTCAGACTCTATCCTTGAATCTCTGGAGCATTTATTGTTTCGAGAGTTATTTGTACTAATAATTATTATTTTAATATTATTTTTGCATGGACATATTTAGCTCACAGAGTGCGGGTTTACGGTTTTTTTACCAATATACATATTTATTTTTATTACTAAGCCCATGGAATAGTTAATAAATGCATTTTTAAATTTTCCTTAGATCAAGATTATGAACCATACATATTGAATTGGTCAACTAGTTTTTTAAATAGTAGTTTAATATGTTGTGGGAAGGTTTTGAAGGTATAAGTGAAATATTGTTTTTATTGTGTATAGTTGTCATAAATTTTGGTTTTATTAGAAATAACACTAACAACAATCCATACTTTCTTTTTTCTTTTGTAAATGTATTTTCTCCCATAAAATTAAAAATTAATATTTATATTATTGTGTACTGTGTTATGATTATTTTTCTTATTACTCTATTTCATATTTAGTTTATCTTCCTCATTTTCTACTTTAAGTTCATAAAGTATCAAAGCCAATTTTTTAATAACTGAAACTAAAGGTAGGGAAATATCACTCTTGGAATGGAGGAATACCACAGACTCATGAATATCATCGTTAGAGTCCAGGGAAAAGCTTTAAAACCTCCACTTTTAAAACAGATCCTCCTATCTACGTCTTATCTTTTAATAGCCTTTTATAAATATGTTTCAAATTTATTTAAAATCTTGATCTTATAAGTGTTTTGGTTTTTATTTTGACAAAATTATTGTGAACGACATGCTCTCTTCCACAAGAATAGTCCCTCCTGTTTCATTTCTTGTCTCTTAGTTTTATTATCTATTCTTTGTCAATGGTATTGGCCAGGGGCTTGTGGTGGGATGGTATCTCTACTTGTTCAAATATTTTATTATGATATGTTGGTTTGTAATGTAATTGGGTTAAAATCTCATGTTATAACATTTTTGTTTGTAACCTGATTATCTTTGAGTGTAATTTCATGATCTACCTAGAATAGGTAATTATACCAAATCACTAAAAACATTAAAAAAATTCAAAAATTCACATTAACTTCAAGAAAAATTCAAAATTCTTATTTCCATGAATTATTTCATATGTCTATAGACCATTCAAAAATGATATGTAGGATCAACATGTTTAGCTCCACAAGCTCATTATTCCTACAATCTCTTTTGAATGAAATAACTCATAGGTTTTCAAGAATTACTCTACAATGGAAACCACTAATTTTTTTCTCTACCTAGACTAATTCCCTCTTCTCTATCACCTATAATATAAATGAATTACACAAATTTGTTATTGTCATTGATTCACTGCACTATGCCAAATGATGCCTCTCCACACCTCTCAATTCTAGATGCCCCTTATCTATGATATCTATAGGAGTTGAATATTTATGTAACAATCAGTACAAGGTCACAAGCAAACAAATGTTTTGGGGGATCTTCTATCCTAGTACCATGAAAATATGAATTCTAGGTTTGGATAAACACTAGCCATTATGCATTGTTTGGTATTTCATAGTGATATTCCTCCCAACTGAACCTTTGATACATTATCCCTCCTTCCTGTTACATTGATTTCTTTCACTACTATACTACCCTTACTCCTTTCATGTATTAAGAATGCATGTAGCAAATTGTTAGAAGGACTTCCCTCTTGACTTGGACTTGGAGATGTGTATGGGGTCATGGGGTTGGAACATGTTATAGCCTAAGAAAGGTCATTGGGATACAATTCATTTCTTGTCTTAAGCTACGATTATGTTTTCTTCCTTATTCCTTCTCCCCTAGTTAGGCTATCTCATCTAATTACATTAGCTCTTTTGCCCTATATTCTCTAGGGCTTGTGATAGGCTGATTTCAATTTATTCTCTAACCTCCCTATGGTCCCAACCTTCATTACTATGTTTTGTCCTCCATCTTATACACACATTTTAATAAAAACCTCTTCATTATCCCACCACTATGCCAAAATCTCATCTCATTGCATATAAATTTGCTCACCTCCTCTAGAGGGCTTCCTTCTTGGGTCAATGTGAAATCTCTTATACTCTAGAATCTTAAAAACTTTTATCTCTATGATTGCTAGGCATATTTAGATAATTTTCCCTTCACTTGTTCTTTTACTACATAGCTTGCCTTTGTTTCCCATAAAATCATCATTTGTTTCCCTTCAAAGCATCATTTGGTTAGCCCCTAGTCTCCCCATTGCACAAAATGAAATTTACCCACTCATATTGTTATATTCCAGTGACATAACCCCTTTATTACACAACAACACTTTTATCCATGTGGAAACTTATCTTAGCTATCTTCCTCATCATCCCTTAAGTAAATCCCTTTCAATTGTATTGTATTACTAAGTATGCCCCTACAAAATATTCAATAATATAACCTTCCATCACACTATTCAACCAAACATCAACTATGTGATAAACCTTACTACTTACATAGTTCACTCTCATGATCAATTTGGAGATCCAACAAAGTGGTACAATAGGAAGCCAAGTTACATGGTCTTCTTCCAACCTTTTTAAAACTCGTCCAAAATCATTAGAAAATCCATTAAAACATAGGTATTTGCATCCATTTTTAAGGCATGATTCGTCTATTTGTGGCTTGTTCTACAATTAACTCTTATTATTTCCTCTCGAACCACTATTGTATATCTTCCTTTACATGTCTAGGTATAGGTCTCTACACCCCCTTAAACAGAAGACCTCAATATTGACAACAAAAGCATTTTTTATTCCATGTAATGTGTGAATCTATGGCACATGCATGACATAATTTGTATGTATATGTTTGGTTATATGAATGATGGAATTTCTTAAATAGTTACATTTCATGCATAATACAAATTACCTTTTATAAAATTTCATTGAAAGTTATAAGTAGTTGAATTGATAGAGTCATCCCTAATATGTGAGGTTAAGATAAATTCAGGGATTATTTACTATGCAACAATAGTTACTCTAAAATCCATTTGGACTCCTTCAAAATAATTTAGCTAAGAATGCTTGTGATGTAGCCAGGTAAGTAAGGAAAGCCTCAAACAAAGGTAAAAAAAGATAAAAGAAAGGAATTGGGTAAGAATTTTGCTAAGCTGAATTAGTATATTTTGTTTCAAAATTAATGTATATATTGCCAGCTATATTTTGTTTCTAAATTAATGCATATATTTCATGGACAGGCAAGGAGTATGGTTAACCCAAGAAACTTTAAGTGTGAAAATATTACTACTACTTTTATAATGCATGCAAAAAAATAAACATTAAATTGCTCATGAATTTGAAGACATACATCTCATAGTTTTGGCTCTTTGGGATAATGGAATAAATGTTACATTTCAATTATAGTTTCATTTCAATTTTTTGAATTTAATTTGACTGATAAAATTATGATGACTATCATAGATTGTAGTTCACTTCAAGATGTTTTAAATTTTTGTGATGCAAAGGTTGTATGTATGAGATTTGCAAAATATTTGGTTGAATTAAAGATAATATTGTATGTATAATGGTGAAATGGGGTATGAGAGAGAATCCATCATAATAGAATATCACCACTTCTAGTAAATCCCAACAACAAGACTAAAATTCTCATGTTTATGAAATATGAACTATAAAAGTAAAAGAAGAAAAGTTGGGCAAAAAGTATATAATTTAAAATTTTTGAGCATAACTCAAAGGAAGTGAATGTTGTGGCGCAGGTTGTTGAACACTTGAGGATAGAAACTATGAACAAGGCCATTGTGGTGGCATTGCAACCCTCTGACACATTTTCTACTTGATGGAGATTAAGTCACAAAATTCACTTTGACCATAAGAATCCATGAGTAATGTGGTGGAGCCTACCAAAAAGGAAGTTGGATATAAGACTCCATGGTAAATATAGTATATCATTTCCTAAAGGCACTTGGATATAATACTCTAACAATAATCCCATGTATAAAAACTCATGAGTAAGTATACTACCTGGAAAGGAATTTCTTGGGCTTCAAACTGTGAATTATTAATGGGGGGGCATGCAAGAAAACCCTTCGACTTGTAGACTATCCAAAATGGGTGTTTATTTGGCTAGGAAAGGTGAGTAACACATGGGAGAACAAAATCCCCACACACATAAGGATGTGAGCACAAAAGGGTATGTTCAATGTAGACAATGAAATTATTTATGGAGATAGAGGAAAATAATAATCATAAATTTAATTATTATTTTAAAGCATCACTCGTTGGAATTTCCATCTAATTTTGATTTAGAATTATTATTAATAATATAATTATAATTGTATGATTGTGGTATAGATTATTTGATGAACTATCTATAAAATATACATCATACTTATTGCAAGTGATATCACAGTAGCACGACAAGAGTGTAGTGGACTAACCATTGTGCTGATACTAGGGCCCTGTTATGTGCATTGATCGTCATGCTTTATGTTATGAAAAAATTGTTGTTTTAATAGAGTAAGAAAGTGGGATACCTTCGATGTAAGAATCTATCATGACTATTCTTGTGCGAGGAATCCATTGCATGGAATGGAAAAATTTAAGGATCAGGGAAGCAAAGAAAGGGATGGTTGAGCTTGGAAGGTGTGTGATTTCCAAGAAGCATAGAATTAAATGATATGGTTTTAAAAAATTATGTTATGAAATCAGCTGCAAAAATAGAAGAAAAGAGAGATAAACCCTTTAGAAATCAACCACTTCGACGGGGCAACCTTCAATACATTAAATAAAAGAACAATTCCTAGATGATACAGATGAAAAAATATCCTTCTGTATATAGGATTCAATGGGATCACAATATAATCCTAGTGGACCTAACAATAATAATATAATCCCACAGTAATAACAATAATGGGGTTACAAGGGTACAACAATAACAATAAGGGGGTTACATTAACAACTATAAGGGACTATACTACTAATATAGGGACCTAAAATGGCCCTATTCTTCAAAAAAGTGTTTTCATTAATGCTTGAGTGGCTCTGGATGCTTCCGTATAAAATTATCATCCTCCCATGTAGAAACTTCAGTGGCTAAGTTCTTCCACTTGATGAGACACTCTGAAATTGATCGATTTCGTAGCTTTCAACTTCTTGTTTCCATGATTGCTCTAGGTTCCAATATGTTTTTTTGGTTCCTCATCAAGTTCTGGAAATATTATTTGAACTCGAATTTTTTCACCTATAACCTTCTTTAAGCATGAAACATGGAAAACTAGAGGTACTCGCGAAGAAGGAGGAAGCACCAATTTCTATGCCATAGTACCAATCTTTAGCAACATGTTGTAAGGACCATAGTACTTTGGAAATAATTTATTATCCTTCTTAGCTTGTTTGAGGAACATTTATTTGTATGGTTGTAGTCGTAAAAATACCGAGTCGCCTACATCAAAAATTTTCTCCATTAACTTGTGTCGATGCGTTTTTGGTCTACTTGTTGCTTCATTCGATTTTGTGCCAGATTTAGGTTATCCTATAAGAGTTGGAAAACTTCTTCTTAATGCTTAATGCGATCTTCCACTGCTTGAATCTTATAATATTCTCTTAAATATGATGTGATGTGTTACATCCTTTTTTGGTCATCTAATCCATTGTTATTAGATTAACCCAAGTACACCAAGTAAAACCAATTTTACCCCAAGTAAAATCGCATTCACTGTGAAAAATGACTAAATAAACCACCTTTATTAAGTTGTTTATGGTCTAAACACGAAACCCCATGAGGAAATATTAAATAAATCTATATTTGTTTGATTTTCCTCATAGAATAATTAATTAAACAACAGTTTGATTAATATTCTCGGTTATATTTAACCTAAAACAAGGAAATTAATTAGATAAATCATTATTTATCTTATTATTTCCTAAAGATTAGTTATTTAAACCTTATTAAATAATATTCTTTGTTAAATTTAATTAAATCACCCATAAATAATTAAATAAATCATTATTTATTTGATTATCACTCAACCACATCCTTAAAATGATAAATAAATCATTTATTTATTTATTATTTACAAATAAATGGATTTGACCCAAGTCAAATTCCTTCTCCCTCCAACAAATATAATAAAATATTCCATAAAAGTTGGATCTTGATTTGGTTAATAATATTTAATTATGCACCAATATCTAGACTAACTCAATATTTTGTTATAAATAGAAGGGTTTTCCCATTCATTTTTCACCTTTTGTTGCCTAAAGATCCCACTAGATCTAAAATTTTGGTCTCGGTATTGATCCACCATCATAGTCATATTTTTCTACCATTTTTGTCTCGGTTTTCTACACCATCAAGAGAGAAGAATTATAGATCTGAACTGCTGAAGACTTACAAGAACCCATCCCATTGAGGAGATCTGGGAACACCCTCTTGTTTTTTCCTCCGAGGTGCCATTAATACAAAATTCATTTGATATATTCTTGTCTTGTCTATTGGATGCATGGAGTAAATCTTGTTTTTTCCACTGTTTAATGTTTTCTAATGCATAGATCTAGCTTTTATTAGCATTTATCTTGATCACCTAACTATAGATTTGAAGATATTAGCAGTCATTTATGCTACTAGGGCTGTTTGTTATGTGCATCTAAAGTGGTCCTTTTTTGTACGCTTGGAATTAAGATTCATACTAACAACTGGCGACTCCACACGGGTTTACGATTAAGACAACTATCGTTTTCCTGATCCTTGCATATCCAGTTGGTTCGAACCCTAGGATTTCTCTTCAGCCCCTTGTTTTGATTTTTCTAGATGTTGTTTTTAACCTATAAAACCCTAAAACGATAAAAATTCTGACTTCTGTTTGTTTTTGGACCTATTGCACATGTGACAGACATCGGCCACTGTTGAGATGGCAACTCTTTCTGAAACCTGCCGCCGAGAGTGCCGGAAGTGCAAGTCGCACTTTTTGACCCAGAACCTGTGACTTGGACCTTCACGACACTTCAATTGTGAAGATTTCATCCTTAAAGCTTGTGATTTAAATGAATCATTGAGTGAATGAGTTTGGAAAATAAAATGGAAAGCTTTTCAAAAAGCCACACTTTAAGAGTATTTGAAAAATAAAATGATAAAACTAAAAATAAATAGGGAGGAGTCTTTAGAACTAATTGATAGGGTTGAAATTCAAATGAAGTAACCATTAGAAGAAAAACAATAAAATAATAAAAATCAAAAGCAAAAGTCTATTAAGAGAAAAATAAAAACAAAATAAATACGATAATTAGCTAAAAATTCAACATAAGATTTTTTTTATATAAATAATAATAATAATGGTTAATAACTAATGAGATTAAATCATGTGAAAGAAATTAATAATAATATACACAAAGAGAAAATAGGAAGGAAATAAATAAGATATAGTAATACATTTAAATTTATTCTTTGAATGTCATAAATATTTACATTTTTCATAGTCATTTTGATCATTTAATTTTTAAATTTGTGTTTCAATGTTAAAGCCATATAGATTTTTATTTTTTATTTTTTATGAGTTAATTTTTATTTTTACTTTTATAACTTTTTTTTAATTTAATAATATATATATATATATATATATATATATATATATATATATATATATATATATATATATATATAATCTTTATTTGGTTTTTGGTTTTATGTTTTAATATTTTGTTTGAATAAAATATTATATTTTTTATTTATGTTACATCGTATTTGTTGTATTTCTATTGTATTTATTTGTTCACTTGGATCATATTAACTATCTTTGTAGTAATGATGAACTACACTAAGTGTTTAGAAACACATTGATTTTAAAAATTATCTATAATTTATATAGAAAAAAAACTTTTATAAATGATAAATCATCATTGGTCACATTTAGAAATAATAATAAAATTAGTAAGAAATTAAAATTATAAGAAATAAACAAATAAATAATTAATAATATTTAGATAATTTAATAGGAAATAATAGTAGTACTATTAATGATATATTTAAATATATGTTAATATTTATACGAACCAAATATATTAAAATAAATATTAAAAATAATATTAACATTAATAAAATATATATATTAATATTGATATTATAACTAAATACTTATACGTGGTTAAGAGATTGTTGTAACCGCTACAACACCACCCAAAATTTTGGGTATATTTAAAATTTCGGGTTCCCCCTCTGCTCGCCTAGGCGTTAAAGTCTTTTTGCCTGACCTGCAGTCAATGACATCCCGCCGATCTATCCTCAACCCCTCACGAGTTGTCTCATCACCATGACTTGATACTGTCGCCGCAATCATGCCATATGTGGGAGGGATCATCTAGCGCGGGCGTGAACATTCTTACCGTAGTCGCGCCATGTGTAATGAGATTGCCATGCATATGTTTGAACAAAAACCTTTTGTGTATTGATGAGTAAAAGCCCTCCTGCTATAGGTCATTGAGCATATTGTTTGGTTTCTTCTCTTAAGCTTGTTAGCTTCATGTGTTTTATCTGTGGTTATCATTATTGAAGAGTAGTTATGATGTCGTAATGTTCCACAGGTCGACCCCACGGGTGACAGATTCCTCATTCAGGCCACGACATCAAGGGGAAATAAATTGGGCTCAACGACGAGGCCAAAGTTGCGGAACAGGGGAGGATCAGGAGAAAAACCTTTCAGTCACACAAAGAGCCAGAGTCTTCCTCAGCAAACAAGGGGACCTTCTCAAAACAGGTCACATATCGGCTGAGGTCGCAGGTCGCAAATCTGACTAGGTCGCGAGGTCGCAAATCCAAGGAGGTCGCAAGGTCGCACATCTCCAAGGTCGCGATGTCGCACAACTTCCCAAGGTCACAGGTTGCAACATTTTCCGAGGTCGCAGGTTGCAAATCCAAGGAGGTCGCAAGGTCGCAGGTCGCGAGGTCGCACAACTGCCCAAGGTCGCGAGGTCGCAAATCCAAGGAGGTCGCAAGGTCGCAGGTCGCGAGGTCGCACAACCGGGGCTGCAGCTCAGCACCGCCGAGGTCGTGTGCTCCAACCAATGAGGTCGCAGGTCGCAAATCTGTCTAGGTCGCGAGGTCGCAAATCCAAGGAGGTCGCAAGGTCGCAGGTCGCAAGGTCGCACCACTGCCCAAGGTCGCAGGTTGCAAATTCAAGGAGTTCGCAAGGTCGCACATCTCCAAGGTCGCGAGGTCGCACAACTGCCCAAGGTCGTAGGTCGCAACATCTGCCGAGGTCACAGGTCGCAAATTCAAAGAGGTCGCAAGGTCGCACATCTCCAAGGTCGCGAGGTCACACAACTGCCCAAGGTCGCAGGTCGCAACATCTGCCGAGGTCGCAGGGCGCAAATCCAATGAGGTCGTAGGTCGCAAATCTGCCTAGGTCGCGAGGTCGCAAATCTAAGGAGGTCACAAGGTCACAGGTCGCGAGTTCGCACAACTGCCCAAGGTCGCAGGTCGCAAATTCAAGGAGGTCGCAAGGTCACACATCTCCAAGGTCACGAGGTCGCACAACTGCCCAAGGTCGCAGGTCGCAACATCTGCCAAGGTCGCAGGTCGCAAATCCAATGAGGTCGCAGGTCGCATATTCACTAAGGTCGCAGGTCGCACATTGCCCTGGGTCGCAAGAAAGCCCAACTGTCGGGAAGCTGAAAAGTCAGGAACCCCAGAGGGCAAGCTTTTCCCTATAAATACTTCCTTCGGGAACTTGTAAAGGGGCTTTTTCTTTTTGGAATACTCAAGACCTACATTGTATTGTATTGAAAGACCATATTCTTAGACATATGAATACGAATACTTGCTAAAACCCCTTTGTCGGATGATGTATGTTGCTGTGACAGCACTATGTGTATTTCTTGAACAGTTTCAGAACATCATATGATTAATGAAACTGCATTTTCTAATAATATCATTTATACATCATGTTTATCTATGCTTGTGTTAATGATGTTCAGTTTTATCACTTTGCAAATGAATTTTAATACCTTTGTCTATTAGCATTTCGTTTTATCTTTCAGAAGTAAGAAGGAACCTTGCCATTAAGAACTATTTCTTCTGTGGTAAGATACCTTGCAAGCATGACCCCAAAGACGTGCCGTTAACTGCATCTCTTCGGGCGTATGTGTCTTATTCATTCTCTTCCTACGCATAGTGTTGTAGACATGTTCCATGCATCAATCATGTATTTCGTATCCTATGGATAAGTATGTGTCCGCAGGTTTAATCAGGTTCTTTTGAGACCAGGAGGGAAGGCGTCTTAAGCGGTAGCCGGACCCACACCCCGGATGGGATCCCTACTCCAAACGGTTTAAGGTCTAATTGGGAGTTTTTACCGGGGAGATCCCCTACTGTTGGCTGGACAAATTTTCCCGTCAACAGAATTGGCGCTAGAAGGAGGGCCTAACCTCCGACCATATGTTTAACAAGAAGGGGGGCCAGATGACAAGCTGAGCCCTTAGAGCCTGCAGTTAATCTCATAGCTGTAATGGCTCATTCCCAAATCATTCTCCCGAGATGTTTGTCTGAGCCTGGATACTACATCTCCAATGAACTTATGTATCACTTGTCCCATTTAAAATTTGATGGTGAAAATGGGGTGTCCATAACCCAACACTGTTCAGATTTTTGTGACTTTGGTGAGTGCTATGAAATTGACAATGAGGGTTTGTTTTGTTTGCTTTTCTTCCTCACCCTCAAAGGTCGCGCTAAGCAATGGTGCTGCACTTTGCCGGAATCTTCCATCCATTCATTTGAACAACTCGCCAGTGAATTACAACAAGCTTTTCACAGGTATGATTTTCATAACGTTTTACTAAAGATAAATGACATCAGAATGGAACCTCAAGAATCTTTAGATGAGTTCTCTATCAGATTCGTTCATTATTGTTTTGAGTTCCCTAAAAAGGATGTCGATTGGAGGTTGCTAAGAGAACAGTTCGCGTATGCAATTCTCGTTTCCCTTGAATCATTTCAGTTAGCAACCCGACCTGAGCCTAGTGTTCCCTATGACAACCCGCAGGTCAACAATCGTTCTGACTTTGAGTCTTTCACGTACCATGTCGAATCTGAACACCCCAGTGGCTCATTATCTCTTTTGGCTCATGAAACCTACCCCGAGCCCACTCAATGTCTCCCTGGACTTAGTCCTAAATCTGGTTCACATTCAGATTATGAATCTAGTTCACACTCGGATTATGAATCTGGTTCAGATTCGGATTATGAATCTGGTTCACATTCGTGTTATGAATCTAGTGCATATTTGGATTATGAATCTGGTTCAGATGCAGATGATGAATCTAGTTCACATTCGGACTATGAATCTGGTTTACATACGTATTATGAATCGACTCCTACCCCGCATAAAGTTTATTCCCTTCCAAGGCCTGTCAAATCATTGTGTCCTCTGAACGACACGGATGTGTGTGTCGAAAACCCTCGTATGGTTAACACCCCTGCGATTCAATCTTTTCGTTCATTATTTCCTAGTTTGTTTCTCGATCCCGCCACACCAGTAATTTCTTCGAGACATTCAAAATTGCCTTATACTGGTATTGGCGACAATCATAATCACGCAGATGGTGTTTCACAATCACAGTCTAAAGTCGATGAATCTTTTAAATCTGATCTGTCTCACTCAGAATCTTTAGACAACCATGGGAGTGATTTCCTATCTGGGCAACTTCAAGATGTCCCAGTTATCGATCTATCCCAGTTGGTAAACCCCAGGGAGCCTAACTTGCCAAGTACCGAACTTGACCAAACCAATGGTTGCAGCGATCACTCCTTATCTGAAAACATATTCAATCATACCGCTGACGACCGTCACTCAAATCCCTTTGCTGACTATACGAAGACACCTGAATTCGATGATCCGATTTGGGAAGATTCAAATACCCACTAGAAAATCGAAACGCGTCAACTGCCGCCGAACGTTTCTGAAATGACAATTCCCCAGTACCATGCTCCTTCCAGCATAAACGTGTCAAATCCACCCCATCCTGGCAAATCTGGAGAATCCGACATTTTGGATTATCAATCTGTCAGTGCGCAAACATTCGACCAAATTGATACAAAGCCCACTGACATCTTTCAAATCACTACAATTGATGATCATGCCCATTTGCCTGTTAATCTCGCCGAGCAGTCAAAGTTGGAAAGCCCCTTGCTCGAAGGTCCAGATTTTGTTCAAAGTAGTGAGGAATTTCAGGCTCCTTTAAACGTGGATTCAGATCCCCATACCCTTAACCAAACCCAGGAGCAACCCCGGACTAGAGTTTTTGAAACTAGAATTTCTACGCTTGGATGTGCATGCATCTATAATTCACCTGGCACTTGCGTATTGTTTCCATTCCATAAAACTGATGGTCCCCAACACCAGGATGAGATTGTCGATCAACTCAACCGACCCCATTCGGTGAATGTGCTTGCAAATAGAAATTGGCTTACCCATCACCCCTCAAATCCAAGATCATGCATGAATGATTTTATGTCATTTATCCATAATGTTGAGTTTCAACAACATATTGTTGGTTACCAAGATAAGAATGGGATTCAGCTTGCACAATCTGTTATGGCATGTTCTTTGGTAAGTATCTCTGATCATCTTACCGTGGCACCTGCTCCTCAAGTAATTTTTGTTGCTACTGCACTTTTTTGGATGCTAGCCCTGATCCTGATCATTGTTGTTCTTGCAGGACAGGAACTAATGCGGTGGCTGCACTGGAAAGCTGATTTTACATAACCCGACCGCATCATTGGTTAAACTAGGGTTTAGGTGTAAGCTAGCTAGGACCTGCAATAAAAAATTTTAGTTTCACAGTTAATTAGGTTTACTTGAAAAAAATTTACTTCATAGTTTAAAAGTGTGTTTGTTGTTTTTGTTTACGATTAATATTTTAGGCATCATCATGTTAAAAGTATTTTCCTTTCAATTCCTTTTCAGTTGCTTGTTGTTGCATAAATAATCACTGATTTTAGTTGCACTTACAACTGGTTGATCGTTCTTGCACATGGCGTTGCATTGCACCTTGAGCCTCGCTTATTACATTGCATCGTACTCTCTCTCCCTCACATCATTTTTTGTCATATCGCCTACCACTTCATGAGCCCTCATTGCAACCCTATCACCTTGCAGTCTTGTTTTGCCCCGATTGCTGAAACAATAACCCCATTGTTTTGTGTGAGGTTGCGGTGGCTATCTCAAGAGGCAGCTTTCTCTTAGGACCATTCATCGAAGTCGCATTATCAACAAGAGGCCTATGAGTCTAAACTTATTATCTAGGGAGATACGAGCCGGTTGTCTGTAGGAGACCTGATGAGTTGAAATGACCCCTACCCGTAGCCTAAGCCTTGTGCCCAACATAGTCTTGGATGTCTTAATGATCTGTTTTGCACACTTCACCTATTGTGGTAGATGGGATGTGAAGGTTCGACACAAGGGCAAACCCAAATCAGGACATCTTTCAGTTTCTGTAACACAAGAAACAACCTCTCTTGATCGTAAAATAAGTCGGGATCCCTCATCCGCCCATGAAAAATAAGTGCCATGAGCACATGAAAATAAGTGCCATGAGCACATGAAAATAAGTGCTGTAAGCACATGAAACAAATAAGGGTAAAGGATCGAGAAAGGCTTCCTACGCAGAGAGGTAATGCAACGACTCCGCCGGGGTACTGACCAGGCTCGCTGGCAGCGGAGCAACGTTTGTGATTTCTTGAAGTGACTCCGCCGGGGTACTGTCCAGGCCTGCTGGCAACGGAGCAACACCAGAAACTTACTTTAAAAAATCCTGAAAATAATAAACCCAGTGCCTTGCTCTTCACATCGTCAACAAACTACTGGCGTCTGTGAGCTTTCTCTTTGATGTGTTTCTGATTAACGAGACTTAGTTGAGGCACAAGGATTAGGCATACCTATAAAGGGCCAGAGTAATACGAAGCGGTACCCGTGAAACTTGTTCAATATTCCCTTGCATCACTATCTTGGCTCAGACCTTTGTTGTGATATGAACAGAGATGCTGGATTCTACCCAGTGGTTCGCCATTTGTTGTAGCCGCTACAACACCACCCAAAATTTTGGGTATATTTAAAATTTCGGGTTCCCCCTCTGCTCGCCTAGGCGTTAAAGTCTTTTTTCCTGACCTGCAGTCAATGACATCCCGCCGATCTATCCTCAACCCCTCACGAGTTGTCTCATCACCATGACTTGATAATGTCACCGCAATCATGCCATATGTGGGAGGGATCATCTAGCGCGGGCGTGAACATTCTTACCGTAGTCGCGCCATGTGTAATGAGATTGCCATGCATATGTTTGAACGAAAACCTTTTGTGTATTAATGAGTAAAAGCCCTCCTGCTATAGGTCATTGAGCATATTGTTTGGTTTCTTCTCTTAAGCTTGTTAGCTTCATGTGTTTTATCTGTGGTTATCATTATTGAAGAGTAGTTATGATGTCGTAATGTTCCACAGGTCGACCCCACAGGTGACAGATTCCTCATTCGGGCCATGACATCAAGGGGAAATAAATTGGGCTCAACGACGAGGCCAAAGTTGCGGAACAGGGGAGGATCAGGAGAAAAACCTTTCAGTCACACAAAGAGCCAGAGTCTTCCTCAGCAAACAAGGGGACCTTCTCAAAATAGGTCACATATCTGCTGAGGTCGCAGGTCGCAAATCTGCCTAGGTCGCGAGGTCGCAAGGTTGCACATCTCCAAGGTCGCGAGGTCGCACAACTACCCAAGGTCGCAGGTCGCAACATCTGCCGAGGTCGCAGGTCGCAAATCCAATGAGGTCGCAGGTCGCAAATATGCCTAGGTCGCGAGGTCGCAAATCCAAAGAGGTCGCAAGGTCGCAGGTCGCGAGGTCGCAAATCCAAAGAGGTCGCAAGGTCGCAGGTCGCGAGGTCGCACAACTGCCCAAGGTTGCAGGTCGCAACATTTGCCGAGGTCGCAGGTCGCAAATCTAAGGAGGTCACAAGGTCGCAGGTCGCGAGGTCGTACAACTGCCCAAGGTCGCGAGGTCGCAAATCCAAGGAGGTCGCAAGGTCGCAGGTCGCGAGGTCGCACAACTGCCCAAGGTCGTAGGTCGCAAATTCAAGGAGGTCGCAAGGTCGCACATCTCCAAGGTCGCGAGGTCGCACAACTGCCCAAGGTCGCAGGTCGCAACATCTGCCGAGGTCGCAGGTCGCAAATCCAATGAGGTCATAGGTCGCAAATCTGCCTAGGTCGCAAGGTCGCAAATCCAAGGAGGTCGCAAGGTCACAGGTCGCGAGGTCTCACCACTACCCAAGGTCGCAGGTTGCAAATTCAAGGAGGTCGCAAGGTCGCACATCTCCAAGGTCGCGAGGTTGCACAACTGCCCAAGGTCGCAGGTCGCAACATCTGCCAAGGTCGCAGGTCGCAACATCTGCCAAGGTCGCAGGTCGCAAATTCAAGGAGGTTGCAAGGTCGCACATCTCCAAGGTCACGAGGTCGCAAAACTGCCCAAGGTCGCAGGTTGCAACATCTGCCGAAGTTGCAGGTCGTAAATCCAATGAGGTCGCAGGTCACAAATCTGCCTAGGTCACAAGGTCGCAAATCCAAGGAGGTCGCAAGGTCGCAGGTCGCGAGGTCGCACAACTGCCCAAGGTCGCAGGTCACAAATTCAAGGAGGTCGCACATCTCCAAGGTCGCGAGGTCGCACAACTGCCCAAGGTCGCAGGTCGCAACATCTGCCGAGGTCGCAGGTCGCAAATCCAATGAGGTCGCAGGTCGCATATTCACTGAGGTTGCAGGTCGCACATTGCCCTAGGTCGCAAGAAAGCCCAACCGTCGGGAAGCTGAAAAGTTAGGAACCCCAGAGGGCAAGCTTTGCCCTATAAATACTTCCTTCGTGAACTTGTAAAGGGGCTTTTTCTTTTTGGAATACTCAAGAGCTACATTGTATTGTATTGAAAGACCATATTCTTAGACATATGAATATGAATACTTGCTAAAACCCCTTTGTCGGATGATGTATGTTGCTGTGACAGCACTATGTGTATTTCTTGAACAGTTTCAGAACATCATATGATTAATGAAACTGCATTTTCTAATAATATCATTTATACATCATGTTTATCTATGCTTGTGTTAATGATGTTCAGTTTTATCGCTTTGTAAATGAATGTTAATACCTTTGTCTATTAGCATTTCGTTTTATCTTTCAGAAGTAAGAAGGAACCTTGACATTAAGAACTATTTCTTCTGTGGTAAGATACCTTGCAAGCATGACCCCAAAGACGTGTCGTTAACTGCATCTCTTCAGGCGTATGTGTCTTATTCATTCTCTTGCTACGCATAGTGTTGTAGACATGTTCCATGCATCAATCATGTATTTCGTATCCTATGGATAAGTATGTGTCCGCAGGTTTAATCAGGTTCTTTTGAGACCAGGAGGGAAGGTGTCTTAAGTGGTAGCCGGACCCACACCCCTGATGGGATCCCTACTCCAAACGGTTTAAGGTCTAATTGGGAATTTTTACCGGGGAGATCCCCTACTTTTTGCTGGACAAATTTTCCCGTCAACAGAGATATAATATAATAAATTATATAAATATTTTAATTGTATTATTTGTTAGTTAGATAATAAATATAATAAATATATGTTAGTTAAATATAACTAACTAGTATATGATATGTGTAGAGTTAGTTAATGATTATTTTTCTTATTACTCTATTTCATATTTTGTTTATCTTCCTCATTTTTTACTTTAACTTCAGAAAGTATCAAAGCCAAAGTTTTAATAACTAAAACTAACGGTAGGGAAATATCACTCTCGGAATGGAGTAATACCGCAGACTCATGAATATCATTGTTAGAGTCCAAGGAAAAGCTTTAAAGCCTCCACTTTTAAAACATATCTTCCTATCTACGTCTTATCTTTTAATAGCCTTTTATAAATATGTTTGAAATTTATTTGAAATCTTGATCTTATAAGTGTTTTGGTTTTTATTTTGATAAAATGATTGTGAACGACATGCTCTCTTCCACAAGAATAGTCCCTTTTGTTTCATTTCTTGTCTCTTAGTTTTATTATCTATTCTTTGTCAATGGTATTGGCCAGGGGCTTGTGGTGGGATGGTATCTCTACTTGTTCAAATATTTTATTATGATATGTTGGTTTGTAATGTAATTGGGTTAAAATCTCATGTTATAAAATTTTTGTTTGTAACCTGATTATCTTTGAGTGTAATTTCATGATGTACCCAGAATAGGTAATTATACCAAATCACTAAAAACATTAAAAAAATTCAAAATTTCACATTAACTTCAAGAAAAATTATAAATTCTTATTTTTAAACAATTATTTTCAGTATACATATGAATATTCAAAAATAGTGTATTAGGGTCAACGTAACAGCTCTCTCGCTCATTATTCCTACAATCTCTTGGAATGAAAATAACTGGTAGGTTCAAAGAACTATACAAATGGCAGTCACAATTTTTTTTCTTCTACTAGACTAATTCCCTCTTCTCTATCTTTCTAATATAAATGAATTACACAAATTTCTTATTTGTGTTCCAATTATTCCACTATGCCAAATGATGCTCTCCACCTCTCAATTTCTAGATACATATCTGTGATGTCTATGGGGGTTGAATATTTGTGTAACAATCGGTACAAGCTCACAAGCAAGCAAAATGTTGAGGGGATATTTCTATCCTAATTTTAATGTAGATTAGGTTTGGATAAACACTAGCCATTATGTATTTTTTGGTATTTCCTAGTGATATTCCTCCCAACTGAACCTTTAATACATTATCCCTCCTTCATGTTACATTGATTGTTTTCACTACTATACTACCCTTACTTCTTTCATGTATTAAGAATGCATGTAGCAAATTGTTAGAAGGACTTCCCTCTTGACTTGGACTTGGAGATGTGTATGGGGTCATGGGGTTGGAACATGTTATGGCCTAAGAAAGGTCATTGGGATACAATTGATTTCTTTTCCTGAGCTAAGATTATGTTTTCTTCCTTATTCCTTCTCCCCTAGCTAGGCTATCTAATCTAATTTCATTAGCTCTTTTGCCCTATATTCTCTATGGCTTGTGGTAGGCTAATTTAAACTTATTCTCTAACCTCCCTATGGTCCTAACCTTCATTACTATGTTTCCTCCTCCATCTTCTACACACATTTTGATGAAAACCTCTTCATTATCCCACCACTGTGCCAAAATCTCATCTCATTGCATATAATTGTGCTCACCTCCTCTAGAGGGCTTCCTTCTTGGGTCAATGTGAAATCTCTTATACTCTAGAATCTTAAAAACTTTTATCTCTATGATTCCTAGGCATATTTAGATCATTTTCCCTTCACTTGTTCTTTTACTACATAGCTTGCCTTTTTTTCCCATAAAATCATCCTTTGTTTCCCCTCAAAGCATCATTTGGTTTGCCCCTAGTCTCCCCATTGCACAAAATGAAATTTACCCACTCATATTGTTATATTCCAGTGACATAACCCCTTTATCACACAACAACACTTTTATCCATGTGGGAACTTATCTTAGCTATCTTCCTCATCATCCCTTAAATAAATCCCTTTGAATTGTATTGTATTACTAAGTATGCCCCTACAAAATATTCAATAATATAACCTTCCATCACACTATTCAACCAAAAATCAACTATGTGATAAATCTTATTACCTACATAGTTTATTCTCTTGATCAATTGGGGGATCCAACTAAGTGGTACAATAGGAAGCCAAGTTACATGGTCTTCTTCCAACCTTTGTAAAACTCGTCCAAAATTATTAGAAATCCATTAAAACATAGGTATTTGCATCCATTTTTAAGGCATGATTCGTCTATTTGTGGCTTGTTCTACAATCATCTCTTATTATTTCCTCTCACGCCACTATTGTATATCTTCCTTTACATGTCTAGGTATAGGTCTCTACACCCCCTTAAACAGAAGACCTCAATATTGACAACAAAATCATTTTTTATTGCATGTAATGTGTGAATCTATGGCACATGCATGACATAATGTGTATGTATATGTTTGGTTATATGAATGATGGAATTTCTTAAATAGTTACATTTCATGCATAATACAAATTACCTTTTATAAAATTCCATTGAAAGTTATAAGTAGCTGAATTGATAGAGTCAACCCTAATATGTGAGGTTAAGATAAATTCAGGGATTATTTAATATGCAACAATACTTCCTCTAAAATCCATTTGGACTCCTTCAAAATAATTTAGCTAAGAATGCTTGTGATGTAGCCAAGTAAGTAAGGAAAGCCTCAAACAAAGGTAAAAAAAGATAAATGAAAGGAATTGGGTAAGAATTTTGCTGAGTTGAATTAGTATATTTTGTTTCCAAATTAATGTATATATTGCCAGCTATATTTTGTTTCTAAATTAATGCATATATTTCATGGACAGGGAAGGAGTATGGTTAACCCAAGAAACTTTAAGTGTGAAAATATTACTACTACTTTTATGATGCATGCAAAAAAAATAGACATTAAATTGCTCATGAATTTGAAGATATACATCTTACAGTTTTGGCTCTTTGGGATAATGGAATAAATGTTACATTTCAATTATAGTTTCATTTCAATTTTTTGAATTTAATTTGACTGATAAAATTATGATGACTGTCATAAATTGTAGTTCACTTCAAGATGTTTTAAATTTTTGTGATGCAAAGGTTGTATGTATGAGATCTGAAAAATATTTGGTTGAATTAAACATAATATTGTATGTATAATGATGAAATGGGGTATGAGAGAGAATCCATCATAATAGAATATCACCACTTCTAGTAAATCCCAACAACAAGACTAAAATTCTCATGTTTATGAAATATGAACTATAAAAGTAAAAGAAGAAAAGTTGGGCAAAAGTATATAATTTAAAATTTTTGAGCATAACTCAAAGGAAGTGAATGTTGTGACGCAGGTTGTTGAACACTTGAGGATAGAAACTATGAACAAGGCCATTGTAGTGGCATTGCAACCCTATGACACATTTTCTACTTGATGGAGATTAAGTCACAAAATTCACTTTGACCATAAGAATCCATGAGTAATGTGGTGGAGCCTACCAAAAAGGAAGTTGGATATAAGACTCCATGGTAAATATAGTATATCATTTCCTAAAGGAACTTGGATATAATACTCTAACAATAATCCCATGTATAAAAACTCATGAGTAAGTATACTACCTGGAAAGGAATTTCTTGGGTTTCAAACTGTGAATAAATAATGGGGGGGCATGCAAGAAAACCCTTTGACTTGTAGACTATCCAAAATGGGTGTTTCTTTGGCTAGGAAAGGTGATTAACACATGGGAGAACAAAATCCCCACACACAGAAGGATGTGAGCGCAAAAGGGTATGTTCAATGTAGACAATGAAATTATTTATGGATATAGAGGAAAATAATAATCATAAATTTAATTATTAGTTTAAAGCATCACTCGTTGGAATTTCCATCTAATTTTGATTTAGAATTATTATTATTAATATCATTATAATTGTATGATTGTGGTATAGATGATTTGATGAACTATCTATAAAATATACATGATACATATTGCAAGTGATATCACAGTAGCACGACAAGAGTGTAGTGGACTAACCATTGTGGTGATACTAGGGCCATGTTATGTGCATTGATCGTCATGCATTATGTTATGAAAAAAAAAAAAATTTACTAGAGTACGAACCTTCGATGTAAGAATCTATGAAGACTATTCTTGTTCGAGGAATCCATTGCATGGAATGGAAAACTTTAAGGATCGGGGAAGCAAAGAAAGGGATGGTTGAGCTTGGAAGGTGTGTGATTTCCAAGAAGCATAGAATTGAATGATATGGTTTAAAAAAATTATGTTATGAAATCAGTTGCAAAAATAGAAGAAAAGAGAGATAAACCCTTTAGAAATCAACCACTTCGAGGGAAACCTTCAATACATTAAATAAAAGAACAATTCCTAGATGATACAAATGAAAAAATATTCTTCCATATATAGGAGTCAATGGGATAACAATATAATCCAGTGGACCTAACAATAATAATTTCAGCCCACAATAATAACAATATTGGGGTTACAAGGGTACAACAATAACAATAAGGGGGTTACATTAACAACTATAAGGGACTATACTAGTAATATAGGGACCTAAAATGGCCCCATTCTTCAAAAAAGTGTTGTCATTAATGCTTGAGTAGCTCTGGATGCTTCTGTATAAATTTATCATCCTCCCATGTAGAACCCTCAGTGGGTAAGTTCTTCCACTTGATGAGACACTCTGAAATTGATCGATTTCGTAGCTGTCGACTTCTTGTTTCCATGATTTCTCTAGGTTCCAATATGTTTTTTTTTTGTTCCTCATCAAGTTCTGGAAATATTATTTGAACTCGAAGTTTGTCACCTATAACCTTCTGTAAGCATGAAACATGGAAAACTAGAGGTACTCGCGAAGAAGCAAGAAGAACCAATTTGTATGCCATAGTACCAATCTTTAGCAACATGTTGTAAGGACCATAGTACTTTGGAAATAATTTATTATCCTTCTTAGCTTGTTTGAGGAACATTTTTTTGTATAGTTGTAGTCGTAAAAATACTGAGTCGCCTACATCAAAAATTGTTTCGATTAACTTGTCTCAATGCGTTGTTGATCTGCTTGTTGCTTCATTCGATTTTGTGCCAAATTTAGGACATCATTTTGAGAGTTGGAAAACTTCTTCTTAATGCTCAATGCGATCTTCCACTGCGTGAATCTTATAATATTCTCTTAAATATGATGTGATGTGTTACATCATTTTTTGGTCATCTAATCCATTGTTATTAGATGGACCCAAGTACACCAAGTAAAACCAATTTTACCCCAAGTAAAATCGCATTCACTATGAAAAATAACTGAATAAAACACCTTTATTAAGTTGTTTATGGTCTAAAAACGAAACCCCATGAGGAAATATTAAATAAATCTATATTTGTTTGATTTTCCTCAAAGAATAATTAATCAAGCAATAATTTGATTAATATTCCTGGTTATATTTAACCTAAAACAAGGAAATTAATTAGATAAATCATTATTTATCTTATTATTTCCTAAATATTAGTTATTTAAACCTTATTAAATAATATTATTTGTTAAATATAACTAAATAACCCATAAATAATTAAATAAATCATTATTTATTTGATTATTACTCAACCACATCCTTAAAATGATAAATAAATCATTTATTTATTTATTATTTACAAATAAAGGGATTTGACCCAAGTCAAATTCCTTTTCCGTCCAACAAAAATAATAAAATATTCCATAAAAGTTGGATGTTGATTTGGTTAATAATATTTTAATTATGCACCAATATCTAGAATAACTCAATATTTTGTTATAAATAGAAGGGTTTTCCCATTCAATTTTCACCTTTTGTTGCCTAAAGATCCCACTAGATCTATACTTTTGGTCTCGCTATTGATCCACCATCATAGTCATATTTTTCTACCATTTTTGTCTCAGTTTTCTACACCATCAAGAGAGAGGAATTATAGATCTGAACTGCTGAGGACTTACAAGAACCCATCCCATTGAGGAGATCCGGGAACACCCTCTGTTTTTTCCTCCGAGGTGCCATTAATACAAAATTCATTTGATATATTCTTGTCTTGTCTATTGGATGCATGGAGTAAATCTTGTTTTTTCCACTGTTTAATGTTTTCTAATGCATAGAGCTAGATTTTTGCAGCATTTATCTTGATCACCTAACTGTAGATTTGAAGATAATAGCAGTCATTTCTGTTATTAGGGTTGTTTGTTATGCACATCTAAAGTGGTCATTTTTTGTACGCTTGTAATTAAGATTCATACTAACAACTGGCCACTCCACACGGGTTTACGATTAATACCACTATCGTTTTCGTGATCCTTGCATATCTAGCTACTTCGAACCCTAGGATTTCTCTTCAGCCCCTTGTTTTGATTTTTCTAGATGTTGTTTTTAACCTATAAAACCCTAAAACGATAAAAATTCTTACTTCTGTTTGTTTTCGGACCTATTGCGCAGGTGACAGACATCGGCCACAGTTGAGATGGAAACTTTTTCTGAAACCTGCCGCCGACAGTGCCAAAAGTGCAAGTCACACTTTTTGACCCAGAACCTGTGACTTGGACCTTCACGACACTTCAATTGTGAAGATTTCATCCTTAAAGATTGTGATTTCAATGAATCATTGAGTGAATGAGTTTGGAAAATAAACTGGAAAATTTTTCAAAAAGCCACACTTTAAGAGTATTTGAAAAATAAAATGATCAAACTGAAAATAAATAGGGAGGAGTATTTAGAACTAATTGATAGGGTTGAACTTCAAATGAAGTAACCATTAGAATAAAAACAGTAAAATAATAAAAATCAAAAGCAAAAGTCTATTAAGAGAAAAATAAAAACAAAATAAACAAGATAATTAGCTAAAAAATTCAACATAAGATTTTTCTATATAAATAATAATAATAATGGTTAATAATTGATGGGATTAAATCATGTGAAAGAAATTAATAATAATATATACAAAGAGAAAATAGGAAGGAAATAAATAATATATAGTAATAAATTTAAATGTATTCTTTGAATGTCATAAATATTTACTTTTTTCATAGTCATTTTGATGATTTAATTTTTAAATTTGTGTTTCAATGTTAAAGCCATATAGATTTTTATTTTTTATTTTTTATGAGTTAATTTATATTTTTACTTTTATAATAATTTTTTAATATATATATATATATATATATATATATATATATATATATTTGGTTTTTGGTTTTATGTTTTAATATTTTGTTTGAATAAAATATTATATTTTTTTATTTATGTTACATCTTATTTGTTGTATTTCTATTGTATTTATTTGTTCACTTGGATCATATTAACTATATTTGTAGTAATGATGAACTACATTGAGTGATTTAGAAACATATTGATTTTAAAAATTATATATAATTTATATAGAAAAAAACTTTTATAAATGATAAATCATCATTGGTCACATTCAAAAATAATAATAAAATTAATAAGAAATTAAAATTACAAGAAATAAACAAATAATTAATTAATAATATTTAAATAATTTAATAGGAAATAATAATAGTACTATTAATGATATATTTAAATATATGTTAACATTTATATTAACCAAATATATTAAAATAGCTATTAAAAATAATATTAACATTAATAAAATATATATATTAATATTGATATTATAACTAAATACTTATACATGGTTAAGAGATATAATATAATAAATTATATAAATATTTTAATTGTATTATTTTTTAGTTAGATAATAAATATAATAAATATATTAGGAATTAAGCTTCTGTGATCCATAAAATGTGTGTAAAAATTTTTCAGTGAAAATCACATAAAAGAAATTTATGTCGATGCGTTTCGAACCAGCCAGTGTGGTTCATCATCAGGACAAGATGAGAAATCTGATCAGGAAACCAGTCAGTTTAATTAGAACAGGACTGCTCCAGCTAGCCATTGGAAAAATGGCTAGTTTGACTAGAATAGGAAAGTTATTATTATTATTATTATTATTATTATTTATCTATTTATTTATTTTAAATTTGATTATGTTTTTATTATAAATTGTATATAAATATAAATCAAATATAAAATCAAATCAAATAAATAAATAAGTAATAATAATAATAATAATAATACTAATAAATCAAATAATTTAATATTACTAAAGAGGTAAGATTAAAATAAAAAATAAATAAATAATAGAAATAATAAAAATAAAAAATAATAATAATAATAAAAAAAATAAAAATTAAAAATTAAAAAAAAATTAAAAATTAAAAATTAAATTAAATTCAAATAAAAATTAAAATTAAAATTAAAAATAATACAAAAATAAAAATAAAAATAAAAATATAATAATTTAAAATTAAAAATAAATAAATAAATAAATGATATATATAATAAAATAAAATAAAAACAAAACAAAAATCCTAACCAAAACCAAATTAGAAAAATAAAAGGAGCACATCTGGATAGAGGAATCAAGATCGACTAAGAGTGAAGAGCAGGAATCTAGCATCTGCTAACATTCCACCCATCATCCCTATTAAGGTTAACTGGCCTCTTTTCTATTTCCAAGGCCTCCATCAACTTTCGGTGGTGGAAGTGGTCAATAGTTGCAATAACCTTAGTATCTTCAATACAAATATGGTGATTTGTTTTTTCAGCATGCTCTGCTAAGGCAGAGGACCAAGATCTACCATGTCTAAGGTCAGCGACATGTTCATGAATTCTTTGGTTAATAGATCGACCAATTTCACCAATGTAAGGGGTCCCACAGGAACATGGAATCAAATAAACACCCTTAACATCCATCGGGCAAATCAGGGCTTTAACCGATCTAAGAGAACCACGGATAGTGCGGAGAGGCTTGAAAGTTGAAGAGACATTGTGTTTCTTAACAATATTATTAAAGATAATAATATTGATAATATTATTAAAAGTAATCATAACATTAATAATAATAATATTGATATTATTAACAATAATAATATTGATAATATTATTAACAATAATCATAACATTAACAATAATAATATTGATATTATTAACATTAGTAATAGTAATAATATGATTAGGAGGAACCATGACAGTAATAATAATAGTACTGAGTTTATTAACAATAATAATAGCAATAATAGCAATAATAATAGCATTATTAGTGGTAATAATATTATAAATAACATTAATACCAATTCTCCTTTAAAGAGGATTGTTATAAATCTTTCTTCTTTTTCCTTTGATCGTCATGTCTATAGTTTATTGGAGAGGGGCCTTAATTTTTCTCTTGCTCCTAAAAAAATTCCTATTCATGACATCATTTGTGATATTGAATACGGGATTAGAGATTTTCCTGATGCTACTAAAGACATCATTAGGCAATATTGTTATGTGATCCTTAGAAAAGCTAAGCCTCCTAAGAGCAACATTAGCAAGCATGAGTTTGAGGCTCTAAAATCCTTAAACAATAACCAGGACATTGTCGTTCTTAAGGATGATAAGGGAGGTGCTACGGTTATTTTAAACAAGGATGATTATCCGAATAAGATGTTGGATCACCTTCAAAATAGCGGTAGCTACAAGAAGCTTGACAAAAATCCCCTTAAAAAAGTGTCTAAAGTTGTTGCTCTGGCGATAAAATCCAGTAGCACTGTTGGCTCCCTTAGTAAAAAGCTTATTGAAAGTAATCCCCTTACCCCGAGGATTTATGGTCTTCCTAAGATTCATAAGGAAGGTGTTCCCCTTTGCCCCATTGTCAACACCATAGGTGGTCCGACTTATCTGCTCGCTAAATTTTTAGCTAGTAAGTTGAAGGCCCTTGTGGGTTGCACCAACTCCTTTGTCAAAGATTCTTCCTCCTTCATTAATGAATTGAAAGACATTAAGTTGGATCCAAATGATAGGTTTGTGATTTTTGATGTTGTATCATTATATACTTGCATTCCCATTAAGGAAGCCATTGATGTCATCTCTCGTATCACAGATCCTGATACTGCTCATCTTGTAGAGATTTGTCTTACCTCGACCTTGTTTAGTTTCGAGGGTGTTTTCTTTGAACAGACCTGTGGTGTGGCCATGGGTTCCCCCCTTTCCCCTGTTGTTGCTAATCTTTTCATGGAACACTTTGAATCGAAGGCCCTTTCCTCTTCCCTTTTTCAACCGAAGCTTTGGAAAAGGTTTGTTGATGACACCTATGTATTATGGCCCCATGGTAAAGAGAAATTAGACCTTTTCTTCCAGCATCTTAATGATCAATATGACTTCATTAATTTTACCATGGAATTCGAAGTTGATGGTAGCCTGCCCTTTCTGGATGTCCTTCTTTCGAGAAATGATGATGGTTCCTTCCCTCATCAATTTTTTAGAAAGAAGACCCATACTGAACAGTATTTACATGCTAGTTCTCATCATTTCCTGGCTCAGAAGCTTGGGGTTCTCAGCACCATAGCAACTAGAGCCTTTAGAATCTCAGATGTGAACCACTTTGAAGGTGAAAAATCGCATCTCCTTAATGTCTTCTGTAAGAACGGTTATAGAAGGGCTCAGTGTCTTAGAGCTTTTCAAAAAGATGAGAAAGGTCCAAAGGTTAAGAAAGATCCTTACGATAGGTATTTGCATCCATTTTTAAGGCATGATTCATCTATTTTTGGCTTGCTCTACAACGAACTCTTACTATTCCTCTCAAGCCACTATTGTATATATTCCTTTACATGTCTAGGTATAGGTCTCTACACCCCCTTAAACAGAAGATCTTAATATTGACAAAAAAAACCATTTTTTATTGCATGGAATGTGTGAATGTATGGAACATGCATGACATAATGTGTATGCATATGTTTGGTTATATGTAATGTTCCCAATTTTTAGCCTCAAGCTAAAAGGAACATTATAGTTAGCATATTTTTATTTTTTTGAGTAAAATGGGTAAGGAGACCCCTTAACCCCCTTAGATGGAGAAATAACACTCATTGTGTGAAAGGAGGGTGAATAAGGAGTTGGATTAAGCACCTAAGGGTGCGAATATGATCGGGATCACTTTGATTTAGTCATCTTTGACTAATTCAATAGCGTTGTCTAAGAGAAGGAATCTCAATGACAAAGCAACATATTTTTATAGGAGGCTCCACTTGCATGAGCTAGGTGGTAAGTGTGGATGAGACCCATGGTGAGAGGAGTTCATTTGCTTTATAAAGAGGAGATGGAAGCCCATTTTCATTATGCATTATCTTATCATTTTCGTAGGGTCTGCTAAGGCTTGCATCCCCGACCTATTTGGCAGGGTTGTAGTGTTCTTGAGCACTAGGGTGTTCCTGGTCAAGAATCCCTACCTCATCCTCAGGGAAGGAGAGGGTTTGTGCTATGTTTCCTCATTCCAGCATTTGGCCAAAGCTACCTCCTTCAATATAGCATTTTCCTGTTGGGTAGAAAATGTTGTGTTGTTAGGTGCAGCAACAAAGGAAATCATAGAGTCATTCTTTGGCTTGTTCTTTGGAGGAGATATTGTATATTCTTTGGAGGAGCAGAGGAGATTCCTAGGGATCCTTTCAGATCTTTGGCACTAGGCCAATCATTCATCATCTCTCACAGCACATTCTAGGGCTAGAATTGTGTTATTTTCATGTATCCAGTGTTGGGAGAGTTCATTGAGCTCATCGGGAGGATTGTTCTTGAGTAGAGGGATCAGCCTTCTACTAAAAAGCACCATTGGAGGAGGGAAATCCATATTTCAGATCTGCCATATCCTCATCATATGTATTCAGTTTTGCAGTGACATATTGACCCTAGAAATTAATTGTCACATTGTATTTTATCCAGCATTTCTAGAAACCCCTCCTGGATTGGCTAGAAATCTTGTATTGGAGCCCATCTTTCCATTTTGGGGCATTTCTTCATATCATCTCCAAGCATCATCTCCACACTATGAAAAATAGGAAATAAAGACATATGGGTTGACATGTGAAATTTCAAACCATACTCTCTCAATAGAAACCACCGCAACAATGCCTCATGCTGCCACATCACACCATCATCATACCAATTATGGTGACCATAATCTCTTAATAGAAGACAACGTAGTAAGGCCTCTTGTTTCCATCCTGCATCTTCATCATGAAAAGTATGGAAATCTTGTTGCCACCTTACATCATCATGATGCAAATCATAGAGAAAAAATATATTGATTGACATGTATAATATCACATTAGACCAACATAATCAAGCTCCATGTTGCCACATCATGTGAGATTCATGCAACGTCCCAAACAAAAACACATACCTGGACATGTGATATGTCATGTGATGGACAAAATATCTCAAGAGTAACCAATGCCTCCATGCCTCATGTTACTGCATCACAAAAATACTATGCAAGGTATGGATCAAACCAATGTGAAATGTCTGCTAGTAACCAACCATGCCTTCTGCTGCCCCATGTCATAGATCTACAAGTAGCATTCCAATCACTTGCTCATCATCCTCACCCATCCATCCAACTATGGTTGATGACTCCTATCATGCTCCATCTTGGTATCCACCCAATGGAGAATACCATCCTCCCCAATTCGATGACAATATTTTCACTCCATGATATGTTGAAGTTCATCCTCCTTGAGGTATCTCCATGAAAGCCTCTCATTTATGGCCCAATAGAACCTATGAGGTTCTGAATATACTGTAGGTAGAAACGTCTCTTTGAGTTGTGAGATTATAATCAAGAAGGCTCTATCTTGATAATGGAAGATGTCACCCATCACAAGATGTTTATAATCTACCATCTGCCCATCCAATGCTTCCTAAGTGAAGCGGTCATCAGAATGCTCCAGGAATAATTGGCCCCCGAAATTATCACTGCTCCTCAGTGACACCATTGCGTATCTCCATGATGGTGCATTTTTTTTCTCATGGCCCTCTCCATACACAATGTTGAACACATAGTCCCGCATTGTATTGATCCACCATTGTTGCCTCTCCTACACCTATTTCTCCTCCTTATAATGATGTTAGAGACCATGGTGGTTGGTCTTCACCTAACTCTATTGTCAATAAAAAATTGGCAGAATTTTACCAATACATGCATAATGGACAATATCTCTTTGTCGTAAATAGAATACGACAATTCATGTGACAGTAATCTCTGACTCCCAAAATCTATTGTATATATCCCCTACAATAGGACTATGCTAATCCCATCCTCTGAAACTCCACACTCCAACAAAAAGTGTTGTGTGAAGCTCAACAATGTAAAACTGGGAAAGCTATACATCTCCTCCTTGAACAAGTCAAGGGTCCTCTGCGTAGTGAAATTCTGCTACTCCAAATCAACAATGTGCTCTAACCCTTGGTTATGCAATTTCCTTGATGGAATGACACCAAAAATCTCAAGATGTGGTGTTGAAATAATAGGGGATGGAAATTCTTGTAAACCTAGGATCAGCTAATACTTGGGAACATCTTTCAAGGCTACAAGAGTTCCTCCAACAAGTGCAATGACTTCTCCAATTGCTGGTTATGGTGATGAGTGCTCCTCTGCTGCTGCATCAATGCTGGTATCTACCTCCTCCTCCTCATAAATCTCTTGAATCATGCATGGCACTATCAATGTCAAGTTCTCAATACCATCTTGTAAACATGCGAGTGCTCTTTCTCCTGATGCAAGTACTTTTGCAACTGGTGGTGGTGGAAGTTTCTCCTCTTCCAGAGTGATAGTGCTAACATCTTCCCCTGGCTCCTTGTTTGATTTATGATCAATGTCGAGAAATGTATCAATAGAAATTACCTCTCATTTTCTTCTATCAAACTTATTTATCAGCCTTTGAGTGAATTATGCATAAGTAGTCACTTTGCATGTTTCATATGGCTTAACAGCCAATCCTTTTCTTGACCCTCAAGGCGTCATGCTGCAATCTCAACAACCTCTCTTTCTGCCACTGGGTGTAGTTGGAAGAAATCAGCTAACTCCTTCATTCAAGCTTTTTTTGTACTTGTGGATGATCCATCTAATATTGGCAAGAACAATCTATCATGTATGTGCCTTTTTCTTCTATTGCCACTGCGGGATCTCTGATTTTCTTTGCTCTGGAAAAACTATTGGATAGTTATATTATCCTTGAATGCTCTAGACTGAGGTTTTCACTCCACAACAAAATTACTCAGAGTCTCATGCTCTAAGTATGATCCATCTCCATGCCATTCATCTCCTTCTGCAAGGAAATGTTGGCAATATGATTCTTATGTCCTAGTATGTTGTCCTTGATGGAAAATCTCTGGTAAAAGATGAAGTATATGTATTCTAGAGAGGCTTAGTAATTTCTCAGAAGAAATGTGTAATGTCTAGTAGAAGATTGGTTAATTTTCATTTTGTAGGTTCTATACACGATTTTGTACATTCCAAGACACGTATACATGCAGATAATAATGATCCAAGTCGCATATACCTTTTGCGCTCTAAAAAGATGATACCATGGGGCATTGCCATGGTATTAGCCCACAGTATTGACTGTTGTGTTATCTATTTGATTCCTTCCAAGAATACCATCGGCAGTTGTGTGGTTTTGACTCGTGGTATTGGTAAAAGCTAAATCTATATAAGGAGAAGAAGATCATAGTGCAGGGGTGTTCATGTGTAAGGGCTGTCACTGAATACTTCTCTCTGAAGTATACCTACATGAGGATCAACTCTGTTTTATTGGTTGATCTTAATCTATGATGTACCCTTGTATATAATTATGGATCAAGATTTCTAGACCCTAAATGACTATGTTATTGCATGATATATTGAAGAAATGATTAGATCTGTGATCTGGCACATGTTTGGTGAAGTGAACTGAAGAAATCCGGGTAAGTTCTATAGATCTGACACATTCTACAAAGTTGATATTTACACATCTATATGCTAGTTTGTCTTGGTAAAAGCACTTATATATGCATCTTTGTCTCAGAAAAGGCCTATATGGAAGTCATGGTTTTCTGAAGCTTATTACAAAGGTTTTCTGTTTATTTCTGTTGTCTTTCAATGAAGTATTCATGTAGATCTGTGTTTATTGAATGATGTATATGCCGCTAAGTTGATTATGTACAAATCTGATCAATGAGTGAGTGAATATGTTTTATGATGTCTGAATCATCAAGGGTTCTACAATACTGAAAAGATATATGATTTAAAGCCTTATATCTGGATCTGAGACTGACCATATTATAGAAGATCAGTATTCATAGATCTATATGTTGGTTGGTGTGAAGGAAAGCATGTATACACGCGGGTTCAGTAAAGCAAAGTAGTGTATGCATTTTAAGATAATGAATTTTCAAGGTTTAGTTTGATTCTACATACTGACTATAAAATTTAGGTTATTACTGTGTTCTAGTTATAATGCTATCACTGTTCTGATTGAAGTATTGGGTGAAGTCTATTATTGTTGTAATTTATGAAGAGTTGTGTTGAAGTTGTGTGATCCAATATGAAAATTGATGAAATGTGATCTGCAGTGGTTCTGAGGGTTGAAGCCTTCAGTGTGGAAGTAGAAGCTTCCTGCCAGTAGAAGTTGGTGTTCTGATTAGGGGATTGAAGCTCCCTTCCAGTAGTGGTTGGTAAATGAGAATAGGGGATTGTAACTCCCTCCCAGTAGCAGCCGGAGAACAATTGAAGGTTGAAGCCTTCTGCAGGTAGATGACTACGTATTGATATCAGTCTACATGAGTACAATATTGTAAGCATTTTTCCATATAATAAATATTGAATACATGGATGAGAGCAGCGGTGGTTTTCTACCGAATTGGGTTTCCACCTTAAATCTTGGTGTTCATGTGTGATTCTCTTATGTGATGATTTATTCTGTTGTTACTACACATATTTACTGCTTAACTAATAGATGCATAACTAATAAGCTAAGTTAAAGATTGTTTCTGAAATTTTATCTAACGATAAAATTATAGCAGTATACACAAGTTTATGTTGGTATATTTGCATGTATGCGCGAGCTGGTTTCATTAAATTTGCATATGGAATTTAGTAAAGAAAAATGAAAAGTTATCAGTAAGCTCTAATTACTGATTGAGCCCCCCTCTCAGTATCTTTCCCAACAATTGGTATCAGAGCAGGTCCTTTTGAAGAATCTCAATCACTAGAAGGAAGATCAATGAAGATGAGCAGTCAAGATGGGACAACATCTATCAGGCCTCCTCTCTTTAACAGAAGAAATTTAATCTTCTAGAAAACAGGGACAAGATCATGTCTTCGTTCTCTTGGAGCAGATGTATGGGCTATAGTTGAAGGAGGTTATCAATATCCAGCTTTAGTTCAAATAGATGCAACAACAAGAATGAAGTACGAAACCAATGCAAAGGTGGTCAATGCATTATTGGGAATTTTGACAGAATCAGAATTTGTCAAAGTCATGCTGTTTAATACAACAAAGGAGATATGGGACAAAATCATTCTAATCTATGAAGGTGATGCCAAGGTAAAATGTACCAAACTCCAAACTCTCATAATTTAATATGAAAAACTCATAATGCATAGTGAGGAAAGCATTTCCAGTTTCTTTTTATGTCTAGATGATATTGTAAGTCGTATGAGAAATCTAGGTGAAACCATAACTGACACTACTATGGTAGAAAAGGTTTTAAGTTCTCTAACTCCCAAATTCAAGTCAAAAGTGCCTGCTATTGAAGAGAAGCAGGATCTACAAACTCTTACTATTGTTCAACTTCATGGGATTCTAACTGCTTGTGAAATGAGAAAAGGAGGTCCATCTAAGGTCAAAGAAGTTGTCTTCAGAGCTGCTGCAAAAGGAAAGGAGGTTGAAGAACAAGAAGAATCAGGGTATGTTTTATAACAAGATGAGATAAATTTTGTAAAGAAGCTACAACTTGGCACTGGAAGGTTCAGAGGTAAGCTTCCTTTTAAATGTTTTTCTTCTGGAAGAGTTGGTCATTATGCTGCTAAATGTCCCCATAAAGATAGTCATGAAAAGGGAAAGGAAGTGGCTAAAGGAAATAAGAAAAAATTTATGAATAGAAAAAGCTATTATACTCATGAATATAGTGATGCTATATCAAATAGTGAAGAAGGAGAATCTGATAAAGATATTATACTACCCATGCCTTTTGAAAAAGACTCTAGTGAGTCTAAAGATAATTTTATTGATGCATTAGAAGAAAATTATTTTCTTGAAGAAATAAATCATCTCAAAATATGTTTGGAAGAAAACAAAATTTCCATAGATACTATAAATAATCAACTTATAGAAAAGGAGAAGCACAATGAGTAATTAGAATTTGAAATAGTGAGTCTAAGAAATGAAATTGAGAAAGTGAAAACTTTAAATCTTAGATTTTCTAAGAGATCTGAAACCTTAGATGAAATTATCAAGGTGCAAAACTCTCCTCTTATAAAAACAGGTCTTGGATATATTGGAGAATCGTCTCATTCTTCAACACCAAGCTATCTAAATGCAGCTAAAGCGAGCCAGCAACATTTTGTCACTCAACAAAAGAAAAAAGAGAATACATAGGTAAAGCATGACACTTCAATACAAGAAAGAAAAACAACAGAAATATCAATCAGCAGGTAAACATAAATAGAAGGTTTCATGATCGCAGACATTTCTTCTTTAATGGAGAATGCTTTTCATGTCATAATTTTTGACATCAAGCTACTCAATGTGTTGCATACAAAACCATCATGACCAGAGAAGCAAGAAAGAAAAGAAATGAGACTGCAATAAAGAAGAATACTTATAACAACTTTTGTCCTCTTCAAAATGAAATTGAATGTGCTTATTGCAATAACTTTTTACATGAAGAATATGAATGCAGGAGAAAACTTCAGCCAAAACAACATATACCATCAAATTCCAAGGTATGGAAAAAGACGAACTTACAGGTTGAAAGCTGTGGCATAGTTTTGTTTGTAGAAGGGGCATAAAATCAATGGTATATTGATAGTAGATGCTCAAAAAACATGACAGGAAATAAAACTAAACTCATTTCATACAATGCTCTAGAGAAAGAAAAGAATGTTGCCTTTGGAAATGACTCTCTTGTTTTCATTAAAGGAAAACGTGTTATTTTTCTTAAAGAAAAGTTGAAAGCTAACAATGTTATGTATGTGGATGGAATAAAGCATAACCCGTTGAGTGTGAGTCAAATGTGCGATCAAGTAAATGAAGTTGTCTTTAGTTCAAAACAATGTGTAGTAAGTGAACTTGAGCAGGAAAAACAATAATAAAAGTAACTAGAACACCAAGAAATTTATATGTATTGAAGGTGGCCAAGAACAATGCTACTTGGGTAAATATTCAGAAAAATGGTTATGGCACAGAAGTTTTGGAAATTCGAGCTTCTCTCAAATAGGAAAATCAAGCAGACTCAAAGCTAATCGTGATCTTCCCAGCATCACTCTACCTAAAAGTATGATATGCAAATCATGCCAATTTGGTAAGCAAACCGGGGTGAAATTCAATGCTAAAGAAGGATTAGCAAGTAAGCTTAGTGAACTTATACATACTGATCTCTGTGGTGTTGTAAGGAAAACATCATCTCGTGGAGAACAATACTATATCTTATTTATCGATGACTTGTCTAGAATGGGTTGGATTGGGTTACTAAAACATAAAGATGAAGTATTTAAGAAATTTAAAATCTTCAAAGCTTTGGTTGAAAATGAATTAGATCTAAAAATCAAATGTCTTAGATCTGATCAAGGAGGAGAATATATATCAGATGAATTCTTTGAATTCTGTGAACATCATGGCATAGAAAGACAATTCTCTGTAGCTGGAACCCCACAACAAAATGGCATGGCAGAAAGGATGAATAGAAAATTTCAACAAATGGCTTGGGTTATTCTTGATGAATATGGAACTCACGACACGTTTTGGGGAGACATAACACATACTACAGTAAATATTCTTAACAAGGCTTATGTTCGAGTAAACAATCATAAAACTCCTTATGAACTCTGGTATGGAAATCTTCCCACTATAAAGCATTTTAGAGTTTTTGGAAGAAAATTATTTATCAAGAAAAATTATGAAAAACTTGGTAAGTTTGAACCTAGAGCAGATGAAGGAATATTTCTTGGTTATTGTTCAAGAAGTAAAGCATATAAGTGTTACAATAAAATACTTTGGGAGATTTTTGAATGTATTGACGTTGTAATTGATGAGTCTCTCTCAGCTCCTAAAAATGAAATAAAAACAGCAAATGAAGAAGATGATGACGTATATTTTCCCTCATAAAATAGAAACATTATAGAAGGTGAACCCAATGAAGCACTAGAAGAAGATCTATTTGAAAAATCTCCATCTAGGTATGTTCAAAAGATCATCCAGAATCTCAAATTTTGGGAGAAAATGGATTAGGTGTCCAAACAATAAGAAATCTCAAAAAGAAGGTATAGACTTTTTTTTAAAGGGTATTCTCAAAAAGAAGGTATATACTTGGAAGAAATATTTTCTCGTGTAGCTACACTTGAAGCCATACGAATGTTTCCTTCTTTTCAAGCTTTCAGCAATTTAAAGATTATCAAATGGATGTTAAATCTTCTTTCCTTAATGGTGATCAAGAAGAAGAAGTTTATATAGAAAAACCAGAAGGATTCATGCTGGGAAATGATGAAAACCTTGTTTGCAAACTTAAAAAGGTTTTATATGGTCTCAAACAAGCTCCTAGGGCATGGTACTATCGTCTTGAAAAATATCTTCATCAACAAGGTTTTTCAAGGGGATCCGCTGACAGTAATTTATATAGAAAAATTGAGAATGATAAACTATTGATTGTAGTTGTATATGTTGATGACATCATTTTTGGAAGTAATGAAGAGTCCATGAGTCAGAAATTTTCTTCTGTTATGCAAAAAGAAGTTGAAATGTCTCTACTTGGGGAACTAACATTTTTTCTTGGCTTACAAGTACAATAGGAAACATATGGAATATTTTTATCACAAGAAAAATATCTTAAGAAAATTCTATAGAAGTATGGGATGGAAGACTGCAAAACTGTGAGTACGCCAATGGTAACAGGATGTAAGCTCAGTTCTCATAATGATTCTCCCATGGTGAATCAACCAAAATATAGATCCATGATTGAAAGTATGCTTTATCTAACCGGGACATGACTAGACATTATGCATGCAGATGTCATTGTTGGATGATTCAAAGCTAATCCAAAAGAGTCTCACCTTTAGGCTACAAAAATAATATTCAAATATCTACAAGGGACTCAAGAATTTGGTCTATGGTAAGCAAATAATGTTGATCTCACTCTTTATGCTTAAACTGATGTGGATTGGGCTGGAAATGTTGATGATCGAAAAAGCACTAGTGGTGGTGCATTCTATATGGGGCCTCAATTAGTATCTTTGTTCAGCAAGAAACAAAGTTCTATTGCCTTATCTACAATGGAAGAATAATATGTAGCTGCCGCAACATGTTGCACACAACTCGTTTGGATGATGCAGAATCTACAATAAATTCAAATCAAATGTTCACCTCTGTCACGCCTCCCAATTTATTTTTTTTTTTTTTTTTTTTTTTTTTTTTTTTTATAACCTCTAAGTTTTCTCCATTCTCCAAATATTTAAATATTCATTTGAGTCAAGCGATAATAACCCCCTTTTTAATCTATGTAGGCTAGTACCACCTTGTTTCTTAAAATTGAAGCCTTTCGTTATCACTTTAGAACTCTATACATATATAGTCATTATAAAAAAACCCACAAGGTTTGTAGCATATGATTTATGTAATACAAAATCATTATATATATATATATCTAACATTATATATCAGCACCAACTCGTGATATATATATTTAGCATTATATATCGGCACAAAATCGTTATATATATATATATATATATATATATATATATATATATATATTTAACATTATATATCGGCACAAAATCGTTATATATATATATATATATATTTAACATTATACATCAGCGCTGTATGTAATGTATGAGTGGGCTTACCCATTATATCATCATTGTTATACAACTCGATTTCTAAAAGTGATAATGATGATCGTCAAAGTATATATGTTGATCGTGAAGGTCGATAGGGACCAGTCCAGTTATATCTGATTTATCTAACCCTAATATTCACGTAACTCTACATGCGCGATTTTTTTTTTTTCACGTACCGTGACATGTTATGCACCCATACACCCGTATCGAAACTTCACTGTTTTAGGTAGGGATTTCCTGATTATTTTAACTCTTCGCTTGGTTGCTTGCTATGCCAGCGTTCGCGTGCGAGGTTGGAGGGTTTGGTACACAGCATTACGCCGTCTTCTTGGCTGGAAGAAATGCAATCGTACAGTTCTCCTGCGCTGCAAATTTTCCTGATTTCAAGTTTTCGTGTTCCTCGCTCACGATTCAGGAACCCGCGTTTCAACAAATGTACTCCTGCCTATGAGAAAATGACATGTCTCATCCCTAGCTGGAGACGCAGTCGGGAAGGTCACTTTGACAGGTTTAAATTCAGAACTTCACCGATAATTGGACTGTCGGGTACATTGGAGTGTGTTGAATAATATTAAAAATTCTTCCGAACAGGACTCATGGTGCGGTTTGATTTGATCCATACAATCGCCCTCGGGATTTCGTAAGGATAGCGGTTGTTGAGGGTTAATGCGCAGATCTAATATCTGAATTTCGCAGGGCAGAGTGTCGATTTTGGACTAGGGTTCTTGTTTCCTATTTTAACCCTCCATCGCCAAGACTCATCACTGTTCGTCTCGCCCTCTCGTTTATTTATTTTTTTCTTCCAAGCTTCAGGGGTTTAAATGTCCGGATGTACATGGTAGGCTATAGTTTATTCCTATGATGCATTTCAGTATTTGCTGCTCCACTGCGTGGTATATTTCAGGGTTAATTAGAGTATTACGATTTTTTTTTATTTAATTAAATTCATTTACAGTCTCTTCTTATTCCTGACGCGTCGGTTTTGTTTTGTTTCAGGTGCATAGATGGCTCTCGGCCTTTTTCGTCTATGCTTTTCCATCTCAACTTTCAGACATCTTGAGTTCCAGGTTTCTGTCGTTATCAATTCTTTATAGGTGCGATTGAGACACAGCTACGGTTGCCGAGTTTTGTTTTTTTTTTTCATTTGTTACTGTATGTGTGTTGGAATCCGGTGCGCACGTCTGTGTGAAAATGTTAGGGGTTTCAGTTATTCCATTGTAGCGACCCCTAGTTCAATGATTTATAGTTTTGCTGCTATTACACTAATCTATCCTTATTAACTGGGGAGAATCTGTATAATAACATGTCTACAGTAAGAGGGTTTTCATTCGGTTTCGGTCTTCTGTTGGTAGCCGGTCGACGTCATAGTTCTGAGTAATAATACTTGTGCCGGAGGACTCGGCTATAGCCCAACCTATTCATACTCATACGCCCTTCCTTCGCTTTCGTTTTTTTTTTCTTTCCATGATGAAGCGTAATGTTATATCGTTTGTCACATAGAAACCCTGCATGTTAAATTAATGTGGTAATTTTAGTTTAAAAGCCCCAATTTCATACTCAGCGACACAAATCATGTTCACAGTTTCAGGATCCCTGTTGTATTCAAGTTACAGGAAAATTTTTTTTCTTTCTATGCCGCGGGGAGTGACCAGGGTATCACCTCTGCATATCATATTCCATGAATTTCTTTCAGCTATTGAACTTCTGCTAAATCTATGTCTTACCTATATTTTCTAGGCTCGACGTTTATATTGTATGTTTGGAAAAGTAGCAGAGAAAACATATTTAAATCTAGCCATTTCTCTTTGCTGTTTGTACAGGTACATACACTGTATCAATCCTAAATAAGGGTTCCGCCTGGAGGGTATCACGCGGTAAATAAATGGGTCACCCCTGAACGTATACGCCGTAACTCCCTCGTATCATGCAGTTATATTAATGTTTTGATATATCGCTCCACTCGATTTTTATGGTAATGATATAACAACAAGAGTGTAAATATACGCCAGACATAACTATATCACATATTCTCACCGTTATATATATAACTTGTGCATAACATTTCTCGATTGTGCTTGATCTAAAATTTCTGGTAGTAGTAGTCTATAAATGTCATTTCATTTTTCAAAATATTCTAATACATATGATTCGAGTTATGGTACACAACTATGAGGGTAGTAGTATCTATGAAAAGTTTTTATGGAAATGGCACTAATTATTCTTTCTACTCTAGCTACTTGGATATACAATTAAAATCAACTCATCCAATTTGCTGTCTCCACAGTAGTATAACGACTTAAATTTCTCTTTCCTATGTATGGATATATTTTGATTATTTTATGAGACAGACACAAATTGAAACTAACACATCACATTTTTCTGTGGAGATAAGTATTTTTAGATTTGAACCAATCATAGTCTAGAGGTTTTATAAAATTCTACTCTACATGTTAGTATTCTACAACCATGCATAATGACAAGGTGCACCTCTTGGTGTTCATTCTGCTAAAAGTAGGACTGATCATGAATATAAAATCAAGTAATTTTTTTTTTTTTTATATGTAGCCAATTCATACTGATTTAAGTAAATAAAACATTTCATTTTCAAGACATACCACTCATGCAGTAGACCAACCTCCCAACCGTAGAGTTCTATTTTTCTCCCAGAACTCACCCCCGAGCTAAGACCACCTCCACCACAGATCAACCTCTGATCTGTTTAGGAGCAGCTTATTTAAGCTAATAATTCCCCAAAGCCTGTTTCTAATTCTGCGTCCAGAATAGCAGGATGCTTTTCTTCCTGTTGGCCTAGGCTTCCCATTTTTAGGATTCTTTAAAGCTATTTTATGCTTTTCCTCAGCTTTTCCAGCTTTTCACCTCTTCCCAACTACTTTCCTCATCATTGGGGAAATTTAGATTCTTCCTCAAAATCTAAATTAGAAATAATTCCTTTCAAGGATTTCTGAAGGATTTTAGGGGAGTACTTGCCTTATCTATCCTCATGGATTTAGCAAGTGGTCTCTAAATCTCATTCTTGGTCCATATGCACACCAGACAGTTTATTTATTTCCTCAACTAAAATATTGAATTACATCCATAATTTATTTATCCTTTGGGGTCCACTCCCCTTAGGATTAAAGTTCAAATGTCAAACTTTAAAATTTCAACACATAAATTGGGGGTGCTACATATTCCCCCTCTGAAAATAAACACCGTCCTCAGTGTTATTATTTAACTACTAGAGTTCACTTAAACAAAAATGGATATTTTTCCATCATTTCAGCTTCCCTTTCCCAGGTAGCTTCTTCAGCAGTAAAGTGCTTCCACTGCACTTTTACTCTGGCCACTGTTCTGTTTCTCAATTCAATTTCTTCCCGCTCCAATATTTGAAGCGGTTTTGGCAGAAACTCCCCTTCTGGTTCCACCTGTACAACATTCCAATCAACTATGTGAGAAGCATCATGCACATATCTTTTTAATAATGAAACATGAAACACATTATGCACTCTAACATGGGGGGGTAAGGCCAGCTTGTAAGCCACTGGTCCCACCCTTTCTAATACTTCAAAAGGACCACAATATCTAGGAGCCAGTTTCGCACAACTTCCGGCATAAAGTGTGCTCTTTTTGGGTTTAATACGCAAATACACATGGTCTCCCACTTTGAATTCTCGGTGCACTCATTTCTTATCAGCATAATTTTTCTGGCGATCTTGTGCTGTCTTGATGTTACCTTGTATCCGTTTCAGAATTCTTTCCATCTCTTGTAGTGCATCTGGTCCCAACATTAGTTTATCCTCTGGTTGGCTCCAACTCAAAGGAGTACGACACTTTCTTCCATATAGTGCTTCAAACGGACTCATTTTAATAGAAGATTGGTAGCTGTTATTATACGCAAACTCAGCTAAATGCATATACTCTTCCCACTTTGATGGTCTATCCATCACATACATTCTCAACATATCCTCCAAAATTTGATTAGTCCTTTCTGTTTGCCCGTCAGTTTGAGGGTGATAGGCAGTACTAAAATTCAGCTTAATACCCATCCCTCCAAACAATCCTTTCCAAAACGCTGCTGTAAACTTAGCATCTCGATCTGAGACAATTACCTTGGGAACTCCATGAAGCCTTACTATCTCCTTCAGGAAAACATTTGCTACTTGAGTTGTTCCAAAGGTAGATTTCACTGGTATAAAGTGGGCAGCTTTTGTTAAAGTGTCTACTACTACCATTACAGAATCATGTTGATATTTGTTTTTGGGTAATCCTGTTATAAAGTCCATGGAAACTGTATCCCATTTCCATTCTGAAATTGGCAAAGGGTTCAAAAGTCCTGCTGGATGTTGATGCTCTGCCTTGACTAATTGACATTCCATGCACCTACTTAAATATTCTGCTACATCTCTCTTCATTCCTGGCCAGAACAACTTCTTTTTTAGTGTTGTTAACATTTTCTGATATCCTGGATGTCCTGCATATGGCTGTTTGTGATATTCATCCAGAATCTCTCTTTTTAAAGACTCTACATTGGGAATATACAACCTGTTTTTATAGCAGAACAACCCTTCTTGGTTTTGAGTGAAATCATTTTTCTCCTTTTTTTATAATTTCACTAAGAGTGTTTCATAGTTTGAATCTTGATTGGCTGCTTTTCTCACTAATTCTTCTACTTCAATCTGGGCACTACTTCCAAGGCTGTTTATATTCTGACAAGCATTCCTGCTTAATGCATCAGCAACTTTATTTTCTTTTCCCTTGATATTTTTTATATCCATATCAAATTCACTTAAAAAAGACAGCCATCTGGCTTATCTTGCATTCAGATTAGTTTGGGAAAAGAAATATTTGAGACTAATGTGATCAGTCATCAATGTAAACTTTTTCCCAAGAAGATAGTGCCGCCACATTTTCAAAGCATGGATAATGGCTGCTAGTTCTAAATCATAGGCACTATAATTCTGTTCATGAATTTTTAGTTTTCTAGATTCATAGGCAATAACTGAATTTTCCTGCAATAGGACTCCTCCCAAACCCTCTCTACAAGCATCTGTACATATCACAAATTCCTTATCAGGATCTGCAATTTTCAGGATAGGGACTGTAATGATTTTTTGCTTTAATTGCCCAAAACTGTTTTGGCATTTTTCAGTCCACACAAATTTAACACCCTTCCTTTGTAATGAGGTTATGGGATATGCTATAGCAGAAAATCTCTCCACAAATCTGCGATAATAGCCTGCAATTCCCATAAATGATCTTACTGCTGAAACATCAGTTGGGACTGGCCATTCTTTAATGGCTTTTATCTTTTCAGGGTCAACCACCAACCCTTTTTCAGAAATAATATGACCCAGATATTGGATTTTATCTTTTTAAAATTCACATTTGCTGAACTTGGCATATAGTTGGTTTTCTTTTAAAGTCTGCAACACTATTCTCAGGTGTTCCTTATGTTCATCCTCATTTTTGGAGTAGACTAAGATATCATCTATGAACACAAGAACAAATTTATCCAAATACTTATTCAACACACTGTTCATCAGGCACATAAGTGTGGCAGGGGCGTTCATCAAACCAAAAGGTAGGACTACAAATTCGTAATGCCCATACCTGGTTCGAAATGTTGTTTTGCTGATGTCTTCTTCTTTAATTCTAAGCTGGTGATAACCAGTCCTTAGGTCAATCTTGGAAAAGACTGAAGCTCCTCTCACTTGATCAAAAAGATCATCAATTCTAGGCAAAGGGTATCTATTCTTAATGGTTAACTTGTTCAGTTGACGATAATCAATGCACATCCTAAAGTTCCATCTTTATTTTTCACAAATAAAACCGGGGCTCCCCAAGGAGACACACTGGGTCTTATATACCCTTTATCTAACAATTCCTGCAATTGCATTTTCAGTTCCATGAGCTCCGGAGGACTCATTCAATAAGGCGCTCGGGAAACAGGTGTTGCTCCTGGTACCAGATCGATTGAAAAATCAATCTCTCTTTTGGGGGGAAGATGAGGGATTTCCCTAGGAAAGACTTCCTTAAATTCTCTGATCACTGGTACAGCATCCAGTAATTCTTCCTTAGTTTTCTGTTCTATTTCTTCTACATGCACTGCATAAACTTGGTATCCCTTCCTAGCTGATCTTTTCAACTGCAATGCTGAAATTTTCCTTACAGAAATAGGTTTTTGTTTCCCTTTGAGAATAAAAGGTTTCCCTTCCTCATCTACACAATGCAGAGTCTTATCCCAGCAATTCATCAAGACTTTCTTCTTTTCCAGCCAATCCATTCCTATCAGCAAATCATAGGATCCTAACGGCAATATGTTCAGATTTACTTCTGTTGGAAAACCATTTAATTGTATTGTTGTTTTGGGCAATTTATGTGTTACTTTTCTCTTAGTCCCAGTGGCTAGCTGTACCAACCATGACTGCTGAAATTTTTCAGGTTTAATTTTACATTTTTCTACGATTCCAGGACTAATGTAACTCAAAGAAGCACCTGGATCAATCAAAACAGTAATAGGTAGGTCATAAATCTTACCCTCCATTTCCACCATGGTTTCTTGATGTTCTGCTTGCCGATTTTCCAAGGCTGCACTGATAGTTGGTATATTTCTGGCTATGTCATTTACTGTTGTCGCCTCTCACTCTCTGCTGATCATATGAATATTTCGATGGGGGCAGTCCCTCAAAATATGGGGTTCTCCATAGCCCCAACATTTCAAAGGTTCCTTCATTCTGACTGTCCCTTCCTTTTTATTGTTCCCTTCTACTTGTTTTGAAGCCACTTGGGACTGAGCAGTTTGGCTTTCCTTTGGTTTATTAAATTTTTTCCGCTGATGATCCCTGCCAAAATTCCTTAGATATGCTGGTTTTTGTCTCTTCCCCTTGAACTCACCCTTGTTCAACCAGCTCTTCCCTTGTTCAGCCTTTCCTTTAAACTGCTGATAGCATAATCTTGCTTTTCTAACAGCTTCGTCCATGGTTTTTGGGTTGTCAAACTCGATTTTCTCCTTGTATGCAGTAGGCAAACAATTCAAAAATCTTTGAACTTTTGCCTTCTCTTCCCTTATGTAGGGTACATATCTTAGTAGATTTGTAAACTTAGTAACAAATTCATCAATAGTGAGTTGTCCCAGCCTAAGTTCATGAAATTCTTTAGCTTTGTCATCATAGTAACGCTCATTCAAGTAGCGATTTTTGAACTTAACCTGGAAATCTTCCCAAGTAACTGTCTTTTCATCAATGGCATGGACCATTTTCATCTCCTCCCACCACAATGTAGCTTTTCCTTGTAACTGGTAAACAGCTAATCTGGCCTTCAAATTACTTTCATATTCATAGACCTGGAAATACTTGATCATGTTCAATAACCAAGCTTATGCATCCTCCTCCTTCTCCCCATCATATGAGGGAGGTTTGATCTTCTGGAACTCTCCCTGCAATTCCTTTTTCTGTTTTTGCTGTTGTCTAGTAGCTTCCTCATCATCAGACTCATCCATCTTTCTCTTTCCGGAACCTTCGCCTTCTTGGCTGTTCCGGGAAGTTAATTCTCTGATGAGTTTTTCCTGCTCCTTGCTGGCCGATGACAACCTGTCATTCTGGCTCCCTAGTTCAGCCAATTCTCTTTGCAACCTGTGCAACATGGCCATCATCGTAGCGTTGGGATCTGGTGTAGCAAACTCATCCCACAGATCCACATAAATCCCTTCACCTTCAGCCATTTCAACTGTACACACTCATAACATAGATTAGCAAAATTTTATAAAAATAAAAATTTCCTCAAAAAAACATGTAACAACGGTGAGCACAATAACGACAGCCCAAGTTTTTTGTAACTGGTGCTCCGATACCATTTGTCACGCCTCCCAAATTTTTTTTATTTTTATTTTTTATTTTTTTATAACCTCTAAGTTTTCTCCATTCTCCAAATATTTAAATATTCATTTGAGTCAAGCGATAATAACCCCCTTTTTAATCTATGTAGGTTAGTACCACCTTGTTTCTTAAAATTGAAGCCTTTCGTTATCACTTTAGAACTCTATACATATATAGTCATTATAACAAAACCCACAAGGTTTGTAGCATATGATTTATGTAATACAAAATCATTATATATATATATCTAACATTATATATCAGCACCAACTCGTGATATATATATTTAACATTATATATCAGCACAAAATCGTTATATATATATATATATATATTTAACATTATACATCAGCACCAACTCGTGATAAATATATTTAACATTATATATCGGCACAAAATCGTTATATATATATATTTAACATTATACATCAGCGTTGTATGTAATGTATGCGTGGGCTTACCCATTATATCATCATTGTTATACAACTCAATTTCTAAAAGTGATAATGATGATCGTCAAAGTATATATGTTGATCATGAAGGTCGATAGGGACCAGTCCAGTTATATCTGATTTATCTAACCCTAATATTCACATAACTCTACATGCGCGATTTTTTTTTTTTCACGTACCGTGACATGTTATGCACCCATACACCCGTATCCAAAATTCACTGTTTTAGGTAGGGATTTCCTGATTATTTTAACTCTTCGCTTGGTTGCTTACTATTCCAGCGTTCGCGTGCGAGGTTGGAGGGTTTGGTATACAGCATTACGCCATCTTCTTGGCTGGAAGAAATGCAATCGTACAGTTCTCCTGCGCTGCAAATTTTCCTGATTTCAAGTTGGCGTGTTCTTCGCTCACGATTCAGGAACCCGCGTTTCAACAAATTTACTCCTGCCTATGAGCAAATGACATGTCTCATCCCTAGCTGGAGACGCAGTCGGGAAGGTCACTTTGACAGGTTTAAATTCAGAACTTCACCGATAATTGGACTGCCGGGTACATTGGAGTGTATTGAATAATATTAAAAATTCTTCCGAACAGGACTCATGGTGCGGTTTGATTTGATCCATACAATCCCCCTCGGGATTTCGTAAGGATAGCGGTTGTTGAGGGTTAATGCGTAGATCTAAAATCTGAATTTCGCAGGGCAGAGTGTCGATTTTGGACTAGGGTTCCTGTTTCCTATTTTAACCCTCCATCGCCAAGACTCATCACTATTTGTCTCGCCCTCTCGTTTATTTTTTTTTTTCTTCCAAGCTTCAGGGGTTTAAATGTCTGGATGTACATGGCAGGCTATAGTTTATTCCTATGATGCATTTCAGTATTTGTTGCTCCACTGCGTGGTATATTTCAGGGTTAAGTAGAGTATTACAATTTTTTTTTATTTAATTAAATTCGTTTACAGTCTCTTCTTATTCCTGACGCGTCGGTTTTGTTTTGTTTCAGGTGCATAGATGGCTCTCGGCCTTTTTCGTCTATGCTTTTCCATCTCAACTTTCAGACATCTCGAGTTCCAGGTTTCTGCCGTTATCAATTCTTCATAGGTGCGATTGAGACGCAGCTACGGTTGCCGAGTTTTGTTTTTTTTTTTTCATTTGTTACTGTATGTGTGTTGGAATCTGGCGCACACATCTGTGTGAAAATGTTAGGGGTTTCAGTTATTCCATTGTAGCGACCCCTAGTTCAATGATTTATAGTTTTTTTGCTATTACACTAATCTATCCTTATTAACTGGGGAGAATCTGTATAATAACATCTCTACAGTAAGAGGGTTTTCATTCGGTTTCGATCTTCTGTTGGTAGCCGGTCGACGTCATAGTTCCGGGTAATAATACTTGTGCCGGAGGACTCGGCTGTAGCCCAACCTATTCATACTCATACGCCCTTCCTTCGTTTTCGTTTTTTTTCTTTCCATGATGAAGCGTAATGTTATATCGTTTGTCACATAGAAACCCTGCATGTTAAATTAATGTGGTAATTTTAGTTTAAAAGCCCCAATTTCATACTCAGTGACACAAATCATGTTCACAGTTTCAGGATCCCTGTTGTATTCAAGTTACGGGAAAATTTTCTTTCTTTCTATGCCGCGGGGAGTGACCAGGGTATCACCTCTGCGTATCATATTCCATGAATTTCTTTCAGCTATTGAACTTCTGCTAAATCTATGTCTTACCTATATTTTCTAGGCTCGGCGTTTATATTGTATGTTTGGAAAAGTAGCAGAGAAAACATATTTAAATCTAGCCATTTCTATTTGCTGTTTGAACAGGTACATACACTGTATCAATCCTAAATAAGGGTTCTGCCTAGAGGGTATCACGCGGTAAATAAATGGGTCACCCTTGAACGTATACGCCATAACTCCCTCGTATCATGCAGTTATATTAATGTTTTGATATATCGCTCCACTCGATTTTTATGGTAATGATATAACAACAAGAGTGTAAATATACGCCAGACGTAACTATATCACATATTCTCACTGTTATATATATAACTTGTGCATAACATCTCTCGATTGTGCTTGATCTAAAATTTCTGGTAGTAGTAGTCTATACATGTCATTTCGTTTTTCAAAATATTCTAATACATGTGATTCGAGTTATGGTACTCGACTATGAGGGTAGTAGTATCTATGAAAAGTTTTTATGGAAATGGCACTAATTATTCTTTCTACTCTAGCTACTTGGATATACAATTAAAATCAACTCATCCAATTTGCTATCTCCACGGTAGTATAACGACTTAAATTTATCTTTCCTATGTATGGATATATTTTGATTATTTTATGAGACAGACACAAATTGAAACTAACACATCACATTTTTTTGTGGAGATAAGTATTTTTAGATTTGAACCAATCATAGTCTAGAGGTTTTATAAAATTCTACTCTACATGTTAGTATTCTACAACCATGCATAATGACAAGGTGCACCTCTTGGTGTTCATTCTGCTAAAAGTAGGACTGATCATGAATATAAAATCAAGTAATTATTTTGTTTTTTATATGTAGCCAATTCATACTGATTTAAGTAAATAAAACATTTCATTTTCAAGACATACTACTCATGCAGTAGACCAACCTCTCAACCGTAGAGTTCTATTTTTCTCCCAGAACTCACCCCCGAGCTGAGACCACCTCCACCACAGATCAACCTCTGATCTGTTTAGGAGCAGCTTATTTAAGCTAATAGTTCCCCAAAGCCTGTTTCTAATTCTGCGTCCAGAATAGCAGGATGCTTTCTTTCCTGTTGGCCTAGGCTTCCCATTTTTGGGATTCTTTAAAGCTGTTTTATGCTTTTCCTCAGCTTTTCCAGCTTTTCACCTCTTCCCAACTACTTTCCTCATCATTGGGGAAATTTAGATTCTTCCTCAAAATCTAAATTAGAATTAATTCCTTTCAAGGATTTCTGAAGGATTTTAGGGGAATACTTGCCTTATCCATCCTCATGGATTTAGCAAGTGGTCTCTAAATCTCATTCTTGGTCCATATGCACACCAGAAAGTTTATTTATTTCCTCAACTAAAATATTGAATTACATCCATAATTTATTTATCCTTTGGGGTCCACTCCCCTTAGGATTAAAGTTCAAATGTCAAACTTTAAAATTTCAACACATAAATTGGGGCCATCTCCATTTTATGTGATAATACAAGTACCATTAGTATCTCAAAGAATCCTATTATGCATTCAAAGAGCAAGCACATTCCTATCAAGTATCACTTCCTACGTGAACATGTGCTTGAAAAAAGGCTAAATTGGAGTATCTTCCCTCCAAAGAAAAAGTTGCTGATATTTTAACTAAACCTCTTCCGAGGGAAGCACTCGAATATCTCAGACAGAAGCTAGGAGTTCGCTCTACCTCTCTCATCAAATCTGCTTAATTTGAGAAGTTTATATTCAATATGGTAGTTTCATAAAGGCCAATAGAATATATACGTGAGTTTCCTTGAAGACCAAAATGAGAAATGCCTTGAAGAAATTCTACAAAACGCTGGTGAAAACCATATTTTTACACCCAAAATGGTCTTTGTAGTTAAAACCTCACGCTTCTCACCATCACCATGACTTGTGTATAGCGTTGGAAGTGTGATAATTAAAGTGAAAAAATGCGCTAGTGCTCTTTAGGTAGGTTCTCCAAAAATGGAGCAGAAACTTCTCTTACTAAAAGGCTCCAGAACGAAAGTTTCGTAACAGTTGGGTGAGGGTTGGGGTGAAGGCTCCTATTTCAGGCCTTTGATCCTACCTTTAGGCATCTCCTCCTTAAGATATAGACCTTCCTCCCTCTTTTTTGCATCCTTAACCTCTCCATGCTTTCCCCAAATGGTTGGTCATTGTTGGCTGCCTTTCCAGTGCTCGAATGAGCCTAAATTATGTCGAATTTCTAAGGAGGAGTGCTTGAATAATTTGGAAAGGATTCAAAAACTCACCTGAAGCTGGTCTCCGACATCAGAGCAAAAATAGTAGTAAGATTCATTTGTTTATAATAATGATACATTATATGTTTATTTTCCATAAATGTCTAGATGATTATGCATTTAGTGTGTTACTATTTGATCTTTCACATGATTTTTTCTGAATGTATTATGTTATCCATGTTATTATTTTATTGGTTATATCATTCTTGCAGGTTTACATATGCGAATACATAAAGAAGATTGAACCTAGGTGTGAGACGATTTGGAAAACGACTCTAAGAAGCTTTAGCATCCGAGTGGGGTAGGAAATCTATCTCGTTTTCTATTTTTGGAAATAAGCTAGGAGGGTTTGCGTTTATTTGCCTAGATTGTTACTATATCCTCTTTTTATGACTAGATAGATCGCTTGTTTTCGTACAAGGTACTGTCTATACAATAGAATCCTCTTAGAATTTTTCACGAGTTGTCCCACATGAAAATGGACCCTACCAAAGAAGTTAAAAAATTAAATAAATATATTTTTTTACATAGAAAGAAAACCCTTGAACTCAAGCTTGTGTGATTCATAATGTTTATGGAAATAACTCTTCTGGATCAATCACATGCATATTCTAGGGTCGTTGTGTTTCAAACCAAGCAATGTGGTTCATCATGAGGATAAAAAGATGAAGAGAATCAAATCCAACTGGTGTATAAATTGAGAGGAGTCTTGAAAACTAAATGATAAGGAAAAAATTTAAATGAAGTAATTTTTAGAAGAAATATAGTAAAAGGAGTTGTCTTTAATGAAAAATTTTGGAGTTTCCAGTGAATTTTCTAACGAGAAACCAACAGAAAAAATTTGAGGTGAAATCTTAAAATTTGTTATTAAAATGGTTTTTTGACTACATGTATGGATTCAACACCTTCAAAAACCCATAGGGAACTTCGATTATGCATAGTGTACCCATCAAACTTGTGATTTCAATGAATTCCTATTGTATTTTTACACACAAATTAGATCGAGAAATAAATGAGAAAACTTTTCAAAAAGTCACATTAAATATAACTCAATAATAAAATAATCAAAATCAAAAGATCGTTTGGAGAAACATATAAGAAGTTCTCTTTAAGTCTAATGTTTTAGAGTTCTCCGTAGATTTCTCCCCTGAATCCGATGAAAAAATTGTGGTCAAATCTTGATTTGTGGTGTTTAAAATGATTTTTTGACTCCATATATGGATTCAACACCCTCAAAAACCCCGACGACACTTCAATTGTGAAGATTTCATCCTTAAAGCTTGTGATTTCAATGAATCATTGAGTGAATGAGTTTGGAAAATAATCTGGAAAACTTTTCAAAAAACCACACTTTAAGAGTATTTGAAAAATAAAATGATAAAACTAAAAATAAATAGGAAGGAGTCTTTAGAACTAATTGATAGGGTTGAAATTCAAATGAAGTAACCGTTAGAAGAAAAACAATTAAATAATAAAAAGCAAAACCAAAAGTCTATTAAGAGAAAAATAAAAACAAAATAAATACTATAATTAGCTAAAAAATTCAACATAAGATTTTTTTATATAAATAATAACAATAATGGTTAATAACTTATGGGATTAAATCATGGGAAAGAAATTAATAATAATATATACCAAGAGAAAATAGGAAAGAAATAAGTAAGATATAGTAATGAATTTAAATTTATTCTTTGAATGTTATAAATATTTACTTTTTTCATAGTCATTTTGATGGTTTAATTTTTAAATTTGTGTTTCAATGTTAAAGCCATATAGATTTTTATTTTTTATGAGTTAATTTTTATTTTTACTTTTATAATATTTTTTTAATTTAATAATATATATATATATATATATATATATATATATATATATATATATATATATATATATATGGTTTTTGGTTTTATGTTTTAATATTTTGTTTGAATAAAATATTATATTTTTTATTTATGTTACATCTTATTTGTTGTATTTCTATTGTATTTATTTGTTCACTTGGATCATATTAACTATCTTTGTAGTAATGATGAAGTACACTAAGTGGTTTAGAAACACAATGATTTTAAAAATTATATATAATTTATATAGAAATTTTTTTTTATAAATGATAAATCATCATTGGTCACATTCAGAAATAATAATAAAATTAATAAGAAATTAAAATTATAAGAAATAAATAATTAATAATATTTAAATAATTTAATAAGAAATAATAATAGTACTATTAATGATATATTTAAATATATGTTAATATTTATACTAACCAAATATATTAAAATAAATATTAAAAATAATATTAACATTTATAAAATATATATATTAATATTGATATTATAACTAAATACTTATACATGGTTAAGAGATATAATATAATAAATTATATAAATATTTTAATTGTATTATTTGATAGTTAGATAATAAATATAATAAATATATGTTAGTGAAATATAACTAACTAGTATATGATATGTGTAGAGTTAGTTAAAAAGTAGTTATGGAGTTTATTTGGAGAAATTTAGGGGTTTATTTTCACTATCTAATTTGTCTAGAAGTGTGAAGGATTCATTGAAATCATAAATTTGGGAGTAATTTTTTAAAATAAAAGTAGCTCGTGGGTTTTTGAGGATCTTGAATTCATATATGTAGTCAAAAGAACTAATTTAAACAATGTGAATAACAATTTGACTATAAACTTTTTTACTATCACAAATCTGCTAAAAATTCTAAAAAATCTGATTTAAACACCACTATTATTATTATAATAAAAATATATTTATTAATATTTAGAATTAATTATTGTTTAGTTGAACTCACATATTTTTTAAAATCACTATGAGACTATTTTATTTAATTTTATTATAGGCTTTTTGAAATATATTTTATTATTTAAATTTTACTAATTATATATATATAATTATTATTTTAAATTTAAATATATTTAAATATATATTAAATTATCTTTGAACATTAAAATGGTTGTATATTTTAAGAAATTTGTAAATTAAGTAAAATGACTGTTGGTAAGGTTTCATTTTTTTTAGTAATGAATTTACAAAGTACTTAGGTCAAACCCTTGTAGTGGTAACATTTTTTATAATGTTTATATTTTTTTCATTAAAATGAAAATAAATTTATTAGATAACTCAAAATCGTTTCCAACGTTCAACAATTTTTAATAATGGTTAATTTTTCTTATATAATACTCAGTATTCTACCTAAAATTCATAATTTTTCCCATGTACCTTTCATGAACAGCATGGTAACACAAATTCTCTTATTCTTTTCTTAGGAGATTGTGATTTCAAATACTTCATTATTTTATTATTTTTTTTAAGTAGATTATGAAAATACATTGATATCTTCCAAAAAAAATCTTTATACAATATTCTTCATCTTTTGTTCAGTTTCAGGAGAAAACCAGCATGGCATTGCGTAGGTCAAAGTGGCTGGCACAGCTGCGAGAGGAGAAGACTACAATTCTTAGTAGTCATCTTAGTAGGCCAGTGTTTGGTGAGAGTGCCTTACAAATGGCATGCTGCCCTCAAACTTGTTTGCAAAAAATGGAGAGATATGGTGTGTGGCCCTTAGTTTCGCAAGGACAGAATAACCGCTGGAACAAGTGAGCAGTTGATCTCTCTGGTTCAGTATTTCAGTCTCGCCTACACTAATTATGAGCAGCGTAAATATAAAACTCAATGGGCCGGCCGCATAATAGTATTCGAGCCTATCACGTATACTTAGCAAACGCTAAGTCAAATTCCAGATTTCTGCATTGGAATTCCATTTGGATGTAAGATCGCTTGCTTCAATGGAAACTTATTTCTCCTGGGGGACTGCATCCAGAAAAACTAGAAGAGCTTCAAACTGTTTACATTTTCGATTTTTCATCTGCCAAATGGTGGCACGGAGCCGAAATGCCTATGAGAAGGTCTTACTTCGCCTGCTCTATATGTGCCTCAACAGGGCATATCTCTGTTGTGGGAGGCCGAAATTCTTTTCCCGCAGTAGAGGCCTATAACGTGGAAGAAAATAAGTGGGAAACTCTGCCTGCAATGAGGAATGAAGTAGGTACTGTCATGGAGTTTTTCTGAAAGAAGAATTAGTCATATTTGGTGAAAATGGAAGCAATGCACAAATTTATGATCCAAAGACAAGCTGTTGGAGAAGCGTGGAGAATATGTGGAGATTGGGGCGATGGTGGGAGTCATGTTTAGTTGCTTCTGGGCACTTGTATGCATTCACTGAAGAAGGGCCGTTAATGAAATATGTTGTCCAGACAAATGATTGGATTCCTCAAATTGATCTTCCTTCTAAGAAACTTCGCCCTCCCGTGAATACTACTCAGTGGCGCGGTCATATTTTTATAATTAAAGCTTCCCTGAGTCGTGGCCGTCAAGTTTGTTATCTGTTAAAGCTGAAAACTAATGAGTTGATTGATTTCTACGTACCTGAAAGCCTCATGGGCCAAATTGAATCTGATGCAACGGTAGAGATCTGAATATTACCCTTCACTGTGTACCACCGTATCAAAAGGATCAGCCTCAGTGAATCCACACAGCTTTCCAATTTTTTCAGATCAGTAAAGGTCCGGAAATATCACTCCGCGGAATGGTCCAATCCCCAGACTATTGAATATTTTAATTTGTCTAAAATACCCTAGACTCTTGAATATTTTAATTCGAGTAAAGTGAATTGTGAAAAACTTTAAAGCTTCCATTATTAAAGCATGATATTTGCATGCAGATCCGTGTGCAGGGCTTTAGCATATTTTTTTTAACATGTTTTTAATTTATTTCAATCCTTAATATCCTAAACTTCTTTTTTTTTTAATTCATATATAATTAGTTTGAATGGCTTGGTCAATAATAGTCCCTTCTGTTTCATTTCCCCATCCCTACATTTCATTTAACCTTTGCATTGTTAATAAAAACTCGCATTCAACCACATTGTACCTGATGGAAATTTCTGAATATTTTGAACAAAACAAAGGAAGCAAAGTTCCTCAACTCAACACAAAGAAATGATAGAAATTTGGACAAAAAGAGATGGAGAAAATCTCTTTTTTATTAACCATAAAAATGACTATTAAAAATACAAACTTCTTCAGAACTATGGAATAATCAAAACACTCCTTACTCTGTTTTACAATTTTTGTTTTTACACAGATTTGTGTTTCAGCAACACACAGACAGTTGCTGAAACTCCACACGGTTTGTTGCTGAAACACAAAGACAGTTGCTGAAACACTCTGGAAAATGCATTGCTGCTCCAAAACACAACGAATTTGTTTTTCCTCTGTTTTCTCTGCTCTGTCTTCTTATCTGTCTTTTTCTATTTCTCAAACTCTGTATCTGTTAAAAAATCTACTGCTGTTCATTACATTTATATGTTGAAAAATATATTTGACTTAAAGAATTAAAAAATAAAAATATCTTCTAATCTTATCAGCGTCTTAAATGCAACAAGCGGTGGGAGAATCGTGATGCCTTTTGAAAAATGAAGTCAACTATTGCAGAGAAATTAACTCTGTAAATTTAATGCACATTAAAGTGCAATAAATCAAGCATGACTTTGAGGCATCCTATCTTTCTGAAATAATCTAATTTCTGTCCAGCTATTTCAGCTTGCAGTTGGAATTAAATTCCAACACTCCCCCTTAATTTCAACTGCTGGGTTTTTTTCTGCATACCCAGGCATTCTATGAAATGATCAAAGCTTTTATTTCCCAATGGTTTTGTCAAGATATCAGCAAATTGATCCTTTGTTCTGCAGTGCTGCAAAACAATCTCACCATTGTTAACCAATTCACGTATGAAGTGAAACTTGGTGTCTATGTGCTTTGTCCTTTCATAAAAAAAAGAATTTTTAGACAATGCTATTGCCGAGCTATTGTCACAGTAAATGGTTATGCCCTATTCTTGTTCATGACACAAATCTCTGAGAACTCTTCTTAGCCATACTACTTGGCATGCTACTGTTGTTGGTACCACATACTCTGCCTCTGTTGTTGGCAAAGCCACAATTGGTTGCTTCTTGGAAGCCTATGAGATGGCTCCCGATCCCATATGAAATGCATATCCTGATGTGCTTTTCCTATCATCAACACTTCCAGCCCAATCACTGTCAGTGTAACCTGTCAACATGAAACTTTCGGAAGAGGAGTATAAGATACCAAACCCCTTCATTCCATTCACATACCTTAGAATCCTCTTGGCTGTCTGCCAATGAGTCTCTTTCGTTCTTTCCATAAATCTGGAGATTAAACTCACAGCATGCATAATGTTCGGCCTAGTTGTAGTCAAGTACATGAGGCTGCCAACTATGCTCTTGTACAACTTTGGATCAAAATCCTTGTTGCTATCTTCTTTGCTCAATTTCAACCCCATTACAGTTGGAGTTACAACTGCCTTGCTATTCTGCATGTTAAATCTCTTCAACACTGCTTCTACATATTTAACTTGGGAAATGAAAACACCATTTTCACTTTGGTCTACTTCAAATTACAAGAAAATATCTTAAGAAGCCCAAGTCAGTCATTTCAAATTCACTTTTCATGACTGCTTTAAAATCAGTAATGAGAGAAGCATCATTGCTAGTAAAAATTAAATCATATACATATAAAACAACAATAAGAATCTTACCGTCATTCTCCTTTATGTAGAGTGTGGGTTCACCATCTCACTTCTCAAACTCATTCTCAATCAGATAAGCATCTATTCTGTTGTACCATGCTCTTGGAGCTTGCTTTAACCCATAAAGAGCCTTCTTTAGTCTGCATATTTTATGCTCTTGGCCTTTAAATTCATAGCCTGGAGGTTGTTCAACATAAACCTCTTCTTTTAACACTCCATTCAGGAATGCAGATTTAACATCCATCTGATAAATCTTCCATTTGTGTTGTGCTGCAATAGACAACACTATTCTAATTGTTTCCATCCTTTCCACTGGTGCAAAGGTTTCATCATAGTCTCTGCCTTGTTGCTGCTTGTAGCCTTTCACAAAAAGTCCTACTTTGTGCATGTCGATCTTGCCTTCAATATTGCTTTTGGTCTTATAGACCCACTTAACTCCAATGGCATCTTTGCCTTCAGGGAGGTCCACTAAATCCCATGTTTTACTCTTCTCAATTGCACCAATTTCTTCATTCATTTCTTTAATCCATTCATCTTCATTTATAGCATCTTCAAAATTAATTGGGTCATCAACATGACAATACAAAGCGAATAATGAATTCAGACAAGTATTGTTACTTACCTCTCCTTGTTCATAAATCTCATTCAGATTTTTGAATCTTGGTCTTCTTGGTGTGCTTGGAGTTCCATTTGAACTTGAGGGTATTTCCAATCCCTGCGGTGTTCTTGGAGAAGCACTTCCTTGACTTCTCAAGGTTGTTCGAATTCTAGCTTGTGGTGTGGTTTGTTGTACTTGTTGTGGTGGAGGAGGAGCCAGAAAGGAAGGATTATTTGTTGTTGTTCCTTCCTCTTCTTCTTCGTGAGACACAATTGTGTTCACATTCACTGTCTTCTCTAAGCTTCCATCCCAAGCTTTATCTTCAATGAACTGCACATCCCTGCTTACTATCAATTTCTTGGTGGATGGATTATAGAGTTTGTATGATTTTGACTCATCACAATAGCCAATAAAGACACACTTCTCCCCCTTATTGTCAAGCTTCTTCCTTAGCTGATCCGGTACATGTGCATATGCTACACAGCCGAATACTCTCATGTGAGTGATAGTTTGCTTTTGTCCACTCCATGCTTCTTCTGGTATTTTGTTCATGACAGCTTTAGTTGGGCATCTGTTCAAGATGTAAACTGCGCAAGTGACAGCTTCAGCCCAATACTCATGCGAGAAGTGTTTTGCCTTCAGCATACTTCTGACCATGTCCAGAATGGTCCTATTCTTCCTTCCTGCAACACCATTTTGCTGAGGTGTATACCTCGCGGTGAACTGCTTTTATATGCCATTCTCTCTGCAAAAACGCAGAAAGTCTTTGGAGATGTACTCTCCACCTCTATATGTTCTGAGCACTTTGATATAATGCCCACACTGCTTCTCAACAAGAGTTTTGAAGTGGCGGAATTTCTCAAACACTTCACTCTTCTGTTTCAGCACATACACCCATGTCTTTATAGTGTAATCATCAATGAAAGTTAAAACATATCTATTTCCAGCAAATTATGGTATTTGCATCAGTCCACACACATCAGAGTGAACAATTTCTAAGGGTGTTTTTTCCCTTATACTCTTTCCTGTTGGAAAGCTTTCTTTGTGTTGTTTGCCCAAGATGCAGCCTTCACAAAGGCTGCCTGGCTTCTCAATCAATGGCAATCCTTTTACCATTCCCTTTTTGTGCAACAGATTCAAGCCTCCTAAATTGAGATGTCCAAATCTCAAGTGCCACAACCAATTTTCATCGTTCACTTGTTCTTGAAAGACTTCTTGTGTTACAGCTGCAATAGTTCTTCCTTCCTTCAAATCTGCCCTGAGTTTGAGAGGAAACATTCTATTGCTAGTCATATGCACCTCTTCAATGATCTTCTTACTTGGAGGTATGTCTCTGATTGTACACACATCATTTTTGAAGAACACATTGTAACCTTTGTCAATGAGCTGTCCAATGCTCAAAAGATTACATTTCAGACCCGGTATATAGTATACCTCTCGCACAATCATCTGTTCTCCATTTCTTGCTCGGATACTGACTCTGACTTTACCCTTGATAGATATCTTACTATCAGTTCCTGTTGTTACCTCAGATTTCACATTTTCATCCAGATTGGCAAACATTGCTATGTTTCCAGTCATGTGATTACAACAACCTGAGTCTAAGAACCAAAAATCTTCTTGTTTGTCTTGTGAAATGTTACATGTTAACAGCACAATATTTGGATTCTTATCTTCTTCATTTTCAAAATTAGCATTTTGCCAATTATTCATGTCATTTTTATTTTTCCTACATTCATTCACATAGTGCCCATATTTCTTACAATAATGACATTGGACTTGGGATTTATCATACCTTTGTCCATGAGCTTGTTGTTTGCATGAACCTTCATCTTGGTTCTGATTGTAGCTCCTTCCGCTTGTGCTTGTAGGATTATTTCTGCCTCTGTTTTGGCTTCTTCCACGACCTCTGTTATTTGCTCTGCCTCGACCTTTTCCTTGGCCGAAAGACATCTGAGTCTTGAATGCTTGTTCAAAAGAGGAATATGTTCCTCTACTCAGTCTGTGTTCATGAGACATAAGAGAAGCACTAAGTTCATCTACTGTGAACTGTGAGAGATCCTTTGTCTCTTCTATTGCTACCACAACAGCTTCAAACCTTGAGGGTAAACTTCTCAAGATCTTCTCTACAATCCTTCTTTCTTCAAGAATTTCACCATGAAATGTTATCTGGGTTATCAACCCAATAACCTGAGTGAAGAATGAATGTACTGTATCAGATTCCTTCATGTTGAGTGTTTCAAAGTCTCTCCTTAACATCTGAAACTTTGCAGTCTTCACCTTCTCCATGCCTTGATAGGCAGTTTTGAGAATATCCCATGCCTCCTTGGATTTTGTTGCTGCTGCAATCTGTGGAAAAACACTTTCATGTACTGATTGAAAGAGAAAAAAGAGGGCTTTGGCATCCTTCTTCTTGTCGCTCTTCAAAAGTTATTTTTCTACTACTGTCAAAGCAGCCAATGCTGCTACATCTACAAGTTCAGGGTAGCCAGTTTCAACTAGCTCCCATAATCCTTGAGAAGAAAACAATGCTCTCACAGTTATGGACCAATAACTGTGATTCTTCCCATTAAACTGTGGAAGTTGGGAATTTTACAAACTAGTTCCAGCATCTGCCATCTTAACTGTAAAAATAAAGAAAAGATACTGACTGTATAATAAAACAAGCAAGAACTTTCTCTACTAGAGAAATCTGCTCAATAAGCTTCTTACAGCTCCTGCAGTGGAAAAAAAAACTCTGTTTTTGTCTCACTGAGTGCCTAGACTAGCTCTGATACCATGATGGAAATTTCTGAATATTTCGAACAAAATAGAGGAAGAAAATTTCCTCAACTCAACACAAAGAAATGATAGAAATTTGGACAAACAGAGATGGAGAAAAGCTCCTTTTTATTAACCATAAAAATGACTATTAAAAATACAAACTTCTTCAGAACCACAGTTCTAGAATAATCAAAACACTCCTTACTCTGTTTTACAATTTATATTTTTACACAGACTTGTGTTTCAGCAACACACAGACAGTTGCTGAAACTCCAGACAGTATATTGCTGAAACACAAAGACAGTTGCTGAAACACTCTAGAAAATGCATTGCTACTCCAAAACACAGCGACTCTATTTTTCCTCTGTTTTCTCTGCTCTGTCTTCTTCTCTGTCTTTTTATATTTCTCAAACTCTATATCTGTTAAAAAATCTATTGTTGTTCATTACATTTATATGTTGAAAAACATATTTGACTTAAAGCATTAAAAAATAAAAATATCTTCTAATCTTATCAACGTCTTAAATGTAGCAAGCGGTGGGAGAATCGTGATGCCTTTTGAAAAATGAAGTCGGTTGTTGCAAAGACATTAAATCTGTAAATTTAATGCACAGTGAAGTGCAATAAATCAAGCATGACTTTGAGGCATTCGATCTTTCTGAAATAATCTGATTTCTGTCCACTTGTTTCAGCTTGCAGTTGAAATTAAATTCCAACAATACCCGCGTTGTTGATGAAACGTGACATCACCTTTCACTGCCTCCGTTCTCAGATTCTATCTTTGAATCTCCGGAGCATTTATTGTTTCAAGAGTTATTTGTAATAATAATTATTATTTTAATATTATTTTTTCATGCAGATCTTTAGCTCACAGAGTGCGGGTTTACGGTTTTTTTACCAATATACATATTTCATTTTATTACTAAGCCCATGGAATAGTTAATAAATGCATTTTTAAATTTTCCTTAGATCAAGATTATGAACCATACATATTGAATTGGTCAACTAGTTTTTTAAATAGTAGTTTAATATGTTGTGGGAAGGTTTTGAAGGTATAAGCGAAATATTGTTTTTATTGTGTATAGTTGTCATAAATTTTGGTTTTATTAGAAATAACACTAACAACAATCCATATTTTATTTTTTCTTTTGTAAATGTATTTTCTCCCATAAAATTAAAAATTAATATTTATATTATTGTGTACTGTGTTATGATTACTTTTCTTATTACTCTATTTCATATTTAGTTTATCTTCCTCATTTTCTACTTTAACTTCATAAAGTATCAAAGCCAAAGTTTTAATAACTAAAACTAAAGGTAGGGAAATATCATTCTTGGAATGGAGGAATACCCCACACTCATGAATATCATTGTTAGAGTCCAGGGAAAATATTTAAAGCCTCCACTTTTAAAACAGATCCTCCTATCTACGTCTTATCTTTTAATAGCCTTTTATAAATATGTTTGAAATTTATTTGAAATCTTGATCTTATAAGTGTTTTGGCTTTTATTTTGACAAAATTATTGTGAACGGCATGCTCTCTTCCACAAGAATAGTCCCTTCTGTTTCATTTCTTGTCTCTTAGTTTTATTATCTATTCTTTGTCAATGGTATTGGCCAGGGGCTTGTGGTGGGATGGTATCTCTACTTGTTCAAAAATTTTATTATGATATGTTGGTTTGTAATTTAATTGGGTTAAAATCTCATGTTATAACATTTTTGTTTGTAACCTGATTATCTTTGAGTGTAATTTCATGATCTACCCAGAATAGGTAATTATACCAAATCACTAAAAACATTAAAAAAATTCAAAAATTCACATTAACTTCAAGAAAAATTCTAAATTCTTATTGCCATGAATTATTTCATATGTTTATAGACCATTCAAAAATGATATATAGGATCAACATGTTTAGCTCCACAAGCTCATTATTCCTACAATCTCTTTTGAATGAAATAACTCATAGGTTTTCAAGAATTACTCTACAATGGAAACCACAAATTTTTTTCTCTACCTAGACTAATTCCCTCTTCTCTATCACCTATAATATAAATGAATTACACAAATTTCTTATTGTCATTAATTCACTGCACTATGCCAAATGATGCCTCTCCACACCTCTCAATTCTAGATGCCCCTTATCTATGATATCTATAGGAGTTGAATGTTTATGTAACAATCAGTACAAGCTCACAAACAAACAAATGTTGTGGGGGATCTTCTATCCTTGTACCGTGAAAATATGAATTCTAGGTTTGGATAAACACTAGCCATTATGCATTTTTTGGTATTTCCTAGTGATATTCCTCCCAACTGAACCTTTGATACATTATCCCTCCTTCCTGTTACATTGATTGTTTTCACTACTATACTACCCTTACTTCTTTCATGTATTAAGAATGCATGTAGCAAATTGTTAGAAGGAATTCCCTCTTGACTTGGACTTGGAGATGTGTATGGGGTCATGGGGTTGGAACATGTTATGGCCTAAGAAAGGTCATTGGGATACAATTCATTTATTGTCTTGAGCTACGATTATGTTTTCTTCCTTATTCCTTCTCCCCTAGTTAGGCTATCTTATCTAATTTCATTAGCTCTTTTTCCCTATATTCTCTAGGGCTTGTGGTAGGCTGATTTCAACTTATTCTCTAACCTCCGTATGGTCCCAACCTTCATTACTATGTTTTTTCCTCCATCTTATACACACAATTTGATGCAAACCTCTTCATTATCCCACCACTATGCCAAAATCTCATCTCATTGCATAGAATTGTGCTCACCTCCTCTAGAGGGCTTCCTTCTTGGGTCAATGTGAAAGCTCTTATACTCTAGAATCTTCAAAACTTTTATGTCTATGATTCCTAGGCATATTTAGATAATTTGCCCTTCACTTTTTCTTTTACTACATAACTTGCCTTTGTTTCCCATAAAATCATCCTTTGTTTCCCTTCAAAGCATCATTTGGTTAGCCCCTAGTCTCCCCATTGCACAAAATGAAATTTACCCACTCATATTGTTATATTCCAGTGACATAACCCCTTTATCACACAACAAGACTTGTATCCATGTGGGAACTTATCTTAGCTATCTTCCTCATCATCCCTTAAGTAAATCCCTTTCAATTGTATTGTATTACTAAGTATGCCCCTACAAAATATTCAATAATATAACCTTCCATAACACTATTCAACCAAAAATCAACTATGTGATAAACCTTACTACTTACATAGTTCACTCTCTTGATCAATTTGGGGATCCAACAAAGTGGTACAATAGGAAGCCAAGTTACATGATCTTCTTCCAACCTTTGTAAAACTCGTCCAAAATCATTAGAAAATCCATTAAAACATAGGTATTTGCATCCATTTTTAAGGCATGATTTGTTTATTTGTGGCTTGTTCTACAATGAACTCTTATTATTTCCTCTCGAGCCACTATTGTATATCTTCCTTTACATGTCTAGGTATAGGTCTTTACACCCCCTTAAAAAGAAGACCTCAATATTGACAACAAAAGCATTTTTTATTGCATGTAATGTGTGAATGTATGGCACATGCATGACATAATGTGTATGTATATGTTTGAATATATGAATGATGGAATTTCTTAAATAGTTACATTTCATGCATAATACAAATTACCTTTTATAAAATTTCATTGAAAGTTATAAGTAGTTGAATTGATAGAGTCATCCCTAATATGTGAGGTTAAGATAAATTCAAGGATTATTTAATATGCAAAAATAGTTACTCTAAAATCCATTTGGACTCCTTCAAAATAATTTAGCTAAGAATGCTTGTGATGTAGCCAGGTAAGTAAGGAAAGCCTCAAACAAAGGTAAAAAAAGATAAATGAAAGGAATTGGGTAAGAATTTTGCTGAGCTGAATTAGTATATTTTGTTTCCAAATTAATGTATATATTGCCAGCTATATTTTGTTTCTAAATTAATGCATATATTGCATGGACAGGCAAGGAGTATTTTTAACCCAAGAAAATTTAAGTGTGAAAATATTACTACTACTTTTATAATGCATGCAAAAAAAATAGACATTAAATTGCTCATGAATTTGAAGATATAAATCTCATAGTTTTGGCTCTTTGGGATAATGGAATAAATGTTACATTTCAATTATAGTTTCATTTCAATTTTGTGAATTTAATTTGACTAATAAAATTATGATGACTGTCATAAATTCTAGTTCACTTCAAGATGCTCTAAATTTTTGTGATGCAAAGGTTGTATGTATGAGATCTGAAAAATATTTGGTTGAATTAAAGATAATATTGTATGTATAATGATGAAATGGGGTATGAGAGAGAATCCATCATAATAGAATATCACCACTTCTAGTAAGTCCCAACAACAAGACTAAAATTCTCATGTTTATGAAATATGAACTATAAAAGTAAAAGAAGAAAAGTTGGGAAAAAAATATATAATTTAAATTTTTTGAGCATAACTCAAAGGAAGTGAATGTTGTGATGCAGGTTGTTGAACACTTGAGGATAGAAACTATGAACAAGGCCATTGTGGTGGCATTGCAACCCTATGATACATTTTCTGTAACACCCCCAATTCATGTGATTGAATTTTAAAGTTAGATACTTGAACTTTAATCCTAAGGGGAGTGGACCCCAAAGGATAATTATTTTGTGAATGTAATTAAACATTTAAATGAGGAAATGAATAAATTATTGTGGTGCAGATTGACCAAAATGAGATGATGAGATCACTTGCTAAATCTATGAGGATGGATGAGCCAAATATTTCCATACAAACTTTCAAAAATCCTTGAAAGAAAGTAAGTTTTAAATTTAGATTTTTGAGGAAAAATCTGAATTTCCCCAATGATGAGGAAAGTAGTTGGGAAGAGGTAAAAAGTTGGAAAAGCTGAGGAAAAGCATAAAACAGCTTTAAAGAATCCCTAAATTGGGAAGCCTAGGCAAACAGGAAGAAAAGCATCCTGAGATTCTGGACGCAGAATTAGAAACATGCTTTGGGGAACAATAGCTTAAATAAGCTGCTCCTGTACAGATTAGAGGTTGATCTGTTCCAGGAGGTGATCTTAGCTCGGGGGTGAGTTCTGGGAGACAGAAGAACTATAAATTTGGGAGGTTGGTCGACTGCACGAGTGGTATGTCTCTGAGTTAAATTGTCTTCCTGTTTATTATGGTATGAATTTGGCTACATATAAAAACAAAAATTGTTTCTAAGGTATTAAATTTTACTAGTCTACATTTAACAGAATTTAATCACCAGGCAGTAACCTAATAATTCTGTATAGTTGTAGAGGAAGATCTTGTAAAGTAGAATCCCGCAGAAAGTCTAAACCCAGGGTTGGTTTAAATCTGAGGAAACCTTGTTCTTTCAGGAAAAAGTTGTGAAATTGTTTTAATCTACTTCTGTTTCCTAGCATAATTTTTATTATAGCTACCATAGAGAAAAATTGAATTCACTATAGTATACTGGAATAATAGCAGGAAATGAATTAAAATTTATATTGTGTATGAAAGAACGGAATGAGAGACTCAATAGACTGACCTCAAGTTCAGCCAACCATTCCATTATAATTCCAGAAAATTAAATGGTCTAAAACAACAAGGTTATATATAAGCCACACTTAGTCTAGTGGAGGGAAGGAGTAAATATTTATAAAAAAAAAAGTTATCAGAAACAATGGCCTCATGAAACTACTCTAACATCATAGCACTGAAAATGATTACATAGAGTGCGGAATTTATGAGTAAACAGTTGAGAAGTATAGGAGCAAAGAGTAAATGATTTTCAACAGTATACACAGTAACATTTATGTAACCACTATTTCCCTTGACCAAGAGGAAAAAGGGAATGAGTTCCAATCCCATAACCAGCTCTTCAGAAATATCTACCACCAGACACATAGGTAGACAAGAGTTGTAACTAGATATAAGAAAATGAGAAGAAACTGGCGAATAGAAATATATATATACAACTTTGGAAAATAGGAGAATATAAATTCTAGACTTTCATACATATTAACCATATGTTTATAAAAGAGAATGGACTCATAATTTCCCGCATGCCATTCATATGTCTAGACAGATAATGGTAAAACAAGTTCAATGTAACCATGAACAGAGGAAACTGTAATTATGATACAAGTACCAGAGTGAAGATTCCTAACCACAGAAAATAATGAACGAAATACATCAGAAGAAGAGATAAAAATTTAATATAACTTCCTGAAAATTCTAATGAATGTAACCAAGGAATCTGGAACAACATTAGTATTACCGAGAACCAAATACTGTTCTGACGAGCAAACTAAACAAAGAGAAATTCCATGGTATGAAATCATATACACGATTCAGACAGTCCATGTAAATTTATACTGTAGCGTCATATATTGAATTCGACCTAAGACAATAGGGAGTATATATATATATATATGTCCAAAAATATCGAAATACATGCTGAGCCTATCAGGCTGGGGTATAAAACTCACAACCCCTATCTCAATAGAACAAATTTAAATGAGCACCATCCAAGAGTGACAACGATAACCAAAAAAAAACAAAAGCACGACTCTAATAGAGTCTCGTTCCTCAAGGAACACTTCACAACATCACAAGAGAACAATGTTTCGATGCCCATGAAACAACACAACAGGAGAGGGGAAGTAATCCCATAAGTATACCGACCTGGACGACAAGGAGACCTATGTTAGCATCCATAACGATTGAAAGGGTTACGGACTGCGTTCATAAGCATGCCAGAAATCTTCGGTTACCTGTAGAAGACAAATTCAAACCAAAATGGGAATTAGCCATTTGCGCCATCGTGGGGAAACAAGTGAAGGAAGAAAATGCTCATGGTGTTAAAACACTACCTGTGAAACGCAAATCTCAGATGCGCCGAGCCCCTGGAATCGAAATTTAAACAGAGAGGGATTAATACGAAACACCCTCGAATAGAATAAGGAGGAAATAACAATTATATGCGGAGATGGGACGAAAAAAAACCCACCTCATAAAGATCCACTAAATAGTATACGTCTGCCTGAAGGGATGTGAAGCACGCTACACAGGAGGCATAAAACAAATTAGTCTCATTTTATGAAATCGCCAGAGTAGGGTCGACGATAACCCTGAAAATGGAAACCAACCACACTTTGCGCTGAGAGTATAACTCGAAAATCTTAAAACAAGATGCATTCACCTTAATAATGATTGAATATATACTCAGGACCAGCATATGGCCAGTTACGAGAAACTTTCTGAATCATTCAAACCTACAATAGGCAAAAATGAGCGCGGAGGTAATTACCTGATATTGTGTTGGTGAAACAGGTGCACCATGATTCTTCTCTGCAACGGAGAATCGCAAACCCTCGGCAGAAGTAGAATTGCGCAGACACAGAGGTGCACAACAAATTTATTAACGCGGAAAACCGACTTAACTCTACACCAAGGGCTTATATAATTCTTCGACAAACATCTGAACCCTAACCGGAATTGATCGCCATCGTCCACTTGGCAGAATCGTAGAAGCCAAGACACGGATCGAAGGGTAGCAGTGGAGAGTTAAGACTGTCGTATAACATTAATGGGGTGTAGATCCGAATTGAATTCAATATGTCCTGTGCATATACCGGCGTGAGGGTGGTACACCACGTAAGCCGAACAAGCCCAGCGACGTGGATTCACCATGTAAGCAAACGAAGGGGTATAGAGAATGACATAAACCATACAACACTCATTTATTTATCATGACGCCTGACGTGGATAAAAATTTCACCACGGCGATGCACATAGAAAACCAAATCAATTGTGACTATACGCTCTACGTGTAGAATGATCTCAACTCCAAGTACCATATCTTAAATCGATTAAAAATCTTATGTACAATGATGTGTGGTCATATCAACCCAGGCGTATATATATGTTAATTCCAAATGCATGAAAAAGTCAATTCATAATATTATGTACATCGAATTATATGAAAAATCGATACCCCAAAGTCTATACCAATATACATGGCCGAAAAATCGTAGCTATGGATAGTGGAAGGGTCAAAAATTCCCCTGGGCAAAGGCTCATTCAAATCATGTTATATAATACATGTTAAGGGACCATATGGTTTATTTTAGATTCAATAATTAAATGAATGAGATATGTGACCATTAAGTCAAAGGTGAGTTCGCGAGGTTATGCGAGACCTGTGTAAAGAATAAAGTCATATAAAATATCTTCACACTTGGAGTAAAAATAACATAAGGTAAGAGGTAGTGGTAGAGGGTTTAATTGCGACATGATGTGATGATGAAAAGTATCATGGTGAAAAGATTTGAAATGTCATAATAAACCTATGCTTAAAAGTCTGAATTTGTGAAGAAAATTTTTTTTCTGTGTGAAATTTGGAGGTGTGACATTTTCTACTTGATGGAGATTAAGTCACAAAATTCACTTTGACCATAAGAATCCATGAGTAATGTGGTGGAGCCTACCAAAATGGAAGTTGGATATAATACTCCATGGTAAATATAGTATATCATTTCCTAAAGGCACTTGGATATAATATTCTAACAATATTCCCATGTATAAAAACTCATGAGTAAGTATACTACCTGGAAAGGAATTTCTTGGGCTTCAAACTGTGAATAATTAATGGGGGGCCATGCAAGAAAACCCTTCGACTTGTAGACTATCCAAAATGGGTGTTTCTTTGGCTAGGAAAGGTGAGTAACACACGGGAGAACATAATCCCCACACACAGAAGCATGTGAGCGCAAAAGGATATGTTCAATGTAGACAGTGAAATTAATTATGGAGATAGAGGAAAATAATAATCATAAATTTAATTATTAGTTTAAAGCAACACTTGTTGGAATTTCCATCTAATTTTGATTTAGAATTATTATTATTATTATCATTATAATTGTATGATTGTGGTATAGATGATTTGATGAACTATCTATAAAATATACATGATACTTATTACAAGTGATATCACAATAGCATGACAAGAGTGTAGTGGACTAACTATTGTGGTTATACTAGGGCCCTATTATGTGCATTGATCGTCATGCGTTATGTTATGAAAATTTTTTTGTTTTACTAGAGTAAGAAAGTGGGATACCTTTGATGTAAGAATCTATGATGACTATTCTTGAGCGAGGAATCCATTGCATGGAATAGAAAACTTTAAGGATCGGGGAAGCAAAGAAAGGGATGGTTGAGCTTGGAAGGTGTGTGATTTCCAAGAAGCATAGAATTGAATGATATGGTTTTAAAAAATTATGTTATGAAATCAGCTGCAAAAATAGAAGAAAAGAGAGATAAACCCTTTAGAAATCAACCACTTCGACGGGGCAACCTTCAATACATTAAATAAAAGAACAACTCCTAGATGATACAGATGAAAAAATCTCCTTATGTATATAGGAGTCAATGGGATCACAATATAATCCTAGTGGACCTAACAATAATAATATAAGCCCACAGTAATAACAATATTGGGGTTACAAGGGTACAACAATAACAATAAGGGGGTTACATTAACAACTATAAGGGACTATACTAGTAATATAGGGACCTAAAATGGCCCTATTCTTCAAAAACGTGCTGTCATTAATGCTTGAGTAGCTCTGGATGCTTCCGTATAAAATTATCATCCTCCCATGTAGAAACTTCAGTGGGTAAGTTCTTCCACTTGATGAGACACTCTGAAATTGATCGATTTCGTAGCTTTCGACTTCCTGTTTACATGATTTCTCTAGGTTCCAATATGTTTTTTTTTGTTCCTCATCAAGTTCTGGAAATATTATTTGAACTCGAAGTTTTTCACCTATAACCTTCTTTAAGCATGAAACATGGAAAACTAGAGGTACTCGCGAAGAAGCAGGAAGCACCAATTTCTATGCCATAGTACCAATCTTTAGCAACGTGTTGTAAGGACCATAGTACTTTGGAAATAATTTATTATCCTTCTTAGCTTGTTTGAGGAACATTTGTTTGTATGGTTGTATTTGTAAAAATACTGAGTCGCCTACATCAAAACTTGTCTCCATTAACTTGTGTCGATGCGTTTTTTATCTGCTTATTGCCGCATTTGATTTTGTGCCAAATTTAGGTTATCCTTTAAGAGTTGGAAAACTTCTTCTTAATGCTTAATGCGATCTTCCACTGTTTGAATCTTATAATATTCTCTTAAATATGATGTGATGTGTTACATCCTTTTTTGGTCATCTAATCCATTGTTATTAGATGGACCCAAGTACACCAAGTAAAACCAATTTTACCCCAAGTAAAATCGCATTCACTGTGAAAAATAACTAAATAAACCACCTTTATTAAGTTGTTTATGGTCTAAACATGAAACCCCATGAGGAAATATTAAATAAATCTATATTTGTTTGATTTTCCTCAAAGAATAATTAATTAAACAACAGTTTGATTAATATTCCTGGTTATATTTAACCTAAAACAAGGAAATTAATTAGATAAATCATTATTTATTTTATTATTTCCTAAAGATTAGTTATTTAAACCTTATTAAATAATATTCTTTTTTAAATATAACTAAATCACCCATAAATAATTAAATAAATCATTATTTATTTGATTATTACTCAACCACATACTTAAAATGATAAATAAATCATTTATTTATTTATTATTTACAAATAAAGGGATTTGACCCAAATCAATTTCCTTTTCCCTCCAACAAATATAATAAAATATTCCATAAAAGTTGGATCTTGATTTGGTTAATAATATTTTAATTATGCACCAATATCTAGACTAACTCAATATTTTGTTATAAATAGAAGGGTTTTCCCATTCATTTTTCACCTTTTGTTGCCTAAAGATCCCACTAGATCTAAACTTTTGGTCTCGCTATTGATCCACCATCATAGTCATATTTTTCTACCATTTTTGTCTCGGTTTTCTACACCATCAAGAGAGAGGAATTGTAGATCTGAACTGCTGAGGACTTACAAGAACCCATCCCATTGAGGAGATCTGGGAACACCCTCTTGTTCTTTCCTCCGAGGTGCCATTAATACAAAATTCATTTGATATATTCTTGTCTTGTGTATTGGATGCATGGAGTAAATCTTGTTTTTTCCACTGTTTAATGTTTTCTAATGCATAGATCTAGCTTTTTGCAGCATTTATCTTGATCACCTAACTGTAGATTTGAAGATATTAGCAGTCATTTCTGCTACTAGGGCTGTTTTTTATGTGCATCTAAAGTGGTCCTTTTTGTACGCTTGGAATTAAGATTCATACTAACAACTGGCGACTCCACATGCGTTTACGATTAAGACGACTATCATTTTCCTGATCCTTGCATATCCAGCTGCTTCAAACCCTAGGATTTCTCTTCAGCCCCTTCTTTTGATTTTTCTAGATGTTGTTTTTAACCTATAAAATCCTATAACGATAAAAATTCTGACTTATGTTTTTTTTTGGACCTATTCCGCAGGTGACAGACATCAGCCACTGTTGAGATGGCAACTTTTTCTGAAACCTGCCACCGAGAGTGTCGGAAGTGCAAGTCGCACTTTTTGACCCAGAACCTGTGACCTGGACGTTCACGACACTTCAATTGTGAATATTTCATCCTTAAAGCTTGTGATTTAAATGAATCATTGAGTGAATGAGTTTGGAAAATAAAATGGAAAACTTTTGAAAAAGCCACACTTCAAGAGTATTTGAAAAATAAAATGATAAAACTAAAAATAAATAGGGAGGAGTCTTTAGAACTAATTGATAGGGTTGAAATTCAAATGAAGTAACCGTTAGAAGAAAAACAATAAAATAATAAAAATCAAAAGAAAAAGTCTATTAAAAGAAAAATAAAAACAAAATAAATACGATAATTAGCTAAAAAATTCAAGATAAGATTTTTTTATATAAATAATAATAATAAGAGTTAATAACTAATGGGATTAAATCATGTGAAAGAAATTAGTAATAATATATACAAAGAGAAAATAGGAAGGAAATAAATAAGATATAGTAATAAATTTAAATTTATTCTTTGAATGTCATAAATATTTACTTTTTTCATAGTCATTTTGATGATTTAATTTTTAAATTTGTGTTTCAATGTTAAAGCCATATAGATTTTTATTTTTTATTTTTTATGAATTAATTTTTATTTTTACTTTTATAATATTTTTTAATTTAATAAGATATATATATATATATATATATATATATATATATATATATATATATATATATATATATATATATATATATATATATATATATAATCTTTATTTGGTTTTTGGTTTTATGTTTTAATATTTTGTTTGAATAAAATATTATATTTTTTATTTATGTTACATCTTATTTGTTGTATTTCTATTGTATTTATTTGTTCACTTGGATCATATTAACTATCTTTGTAGTAATGATGAACTACACTAAGTGGTTTAGAAACACATTGATTTTAAAAATTATCTATAATTTATATAGAAAAAAACTTTTATAAATGATAAATCATCATTGGTCACATTTAGAAATAATAATAAAATTAATAAGAAATTAAAATTATAAGAAATAAACAAATACATAATTAATAATATTTAAATAATTTAATAGGAAATAATAATAGTACTATTAATGATATATTTAAATATATGTTAATATTTATACTAACCAAATATATTAAAATAAATATTAAAAATAATATTAACATTAATAAATATATATATTAATATGGATATTATAACTAAATACTTATACATGGTTAAGAGATATAATATAATAAATTATATAGATATTTTAATTGTATTATTTGTTAGTTAGATAATAAATATAATAAATATATATTAGTTAAATATAACTAACTAGTATATGATATGTGTAGAGTTAGTTAGTGATTATTTTTCTTATTACTCTATTTCATATTTTGTTTATCTTCCTCATTTTTTACTTTAACTTCAGAAAGTATCAAAGCCAAAGTTTTAATAACTAAAACTAAAGGTAGGGAAATATCACTCTTGGAATGGAGGAATACCCCAAACTCATGAATATCATTGTTAGAGTCCAGGGAAAAGCTTTAAAGCCTCCACTTTTAAAACATATCCTCCTGTCTATGTCTTATCTTTTAATAGCCTTTTATAAATATGTTTGAAATTTATTTGAAATCTTGATCTTATAAGTGTTTTGGTTTTTATTTTGATAAAATTATTGTGAACGACATGCTCTCTTCCACAAGAATAGTCCCTTTTGTTTCATTTCTTGTCTCTTAGTTTTATTATCTATTCTTTGTCAACGGTATTGGCCAGGGGCTTGTGGTGGGATGGTATCTCTACTTGTTCAAATATTTTATTATGATATGTTGGTTTGTAATGTAATTGGGTTAAAATCTCATGTTATAACATTTTTGTTTGTAACCTGATTATCTTTGAGTGTAATTTCATGATCTACCCACAATAGGTAATTATACCAAATCACTAAAAACATTAAAAAAATTCAAAAATTCACATTAACTTCAAGAAAATTCTAAATTCTTATTGCCATGAATTATTTCCAATGTCTATAGACCATTCAAAAATGATATGTAGGATCAACATGTTTAGCTCCACAAGCTCATTATTCCTACAATCTCATTTGAATGAAATAACTCATAGGTTTTCAAGAATTACTCTACAATGGAAACCACAAATTTTTTCTCTACCTAGACTAATTCCCTCTTCTCTATCACCTATAATATAAATGAATTACACAAATTTCTTATTGTCATTGATTCACTGCACTATACTAAATGATGCCTCTCCACACCTCTCAATTCTAGATGCCCCTTATCTATGATATCTATAGGAGTTGAATATTTAAGTAACAATCAATACAAGCTCACAAACAAACAAATGTTGTGGGGGATCTTCTATCCTAGTACCATGAAAATATGAATTCTAGGTTTGGATAAACACTAGCCATTATGTATTTTTTGGTATTTCCTAGTGATATTCCTCCCAACTGAACCTTTGATACATTATCCCTCCTTCCTGTTACATTGATTGTTTTCACTACTATACTACCCTTACTTCTTTCATGTATTAAGAATGCATGCAGCAAATTGTTAGAAGGACTTCCCTCTTGACTTGGACTTGGATATGTGTATGGGGTCATGGGGTTGGAACATGTTATGGCCTAAGAAAGGTCATTGGGATACAATTCATTTCTTGTCCTGAGCTAAGATTATGTTTTCTTCCTTATTCTGTCTCCCCTATTTAGGCTATCTCATCTAATTTCATTATCTCTTTTGCCCTATATTCTCTAGGGCTTGTGGTAGGCTGATTTCAACTTATTCTCTAACCTCCCTATGGTCCCAACCGTCATTACTATGTTTCCTCCTCCATCTTATACACACATTTTGATGCAAACCTCTTCATTGTAACACCCCCAATTTGTGTGTTGGATTTTTTTAAAGTTAGACATTTGAACTCAAATCCTAAGGGGGTGGACCCCAAGGGATAAGTGTGGTGTGAATGTAATTGCATATTTTATTTGAGGAAATAAATAAAATGATGGTGCATTTTGACCAAGATGAGAATTAGAGATCACTTGCCAAATCCATGAGGATGGATAAGGCAACAAATCCCCAAAATCTTTCAAAAATCCTTGAAAGAAATCAATTTAGATTTGAGGAGGAATCTAAATTTCCCCAATGAAGAGGAGTAGTTGGGAAGAGGTGAGAAAAAAAAGTTGGAAAGCCGAGAAAAGCTTAAAGCGCCTTTAAAGAATCCCAAAATGGGAAGCCTAGGCTAAACAGGAAAGAAAGCATCCTGCTATTCTGGACGCAGAATTAGAAACATGCTTTGGGGAAATATGAGCTTAAATAAGCTGCTCCTAGGCAGATCAGAGGTTGATCCGTTCTAGGAGGTGATCTCAGCTCGGGGGTGAGTCCTGGGAGACAAAGAGGACTCTAAGGTTGGGAGGTTGGTCATTTGCAGATTGTGGTATGTTTTGAAATTTTTGTTATTCTATTTGGTATGAATTGGCTACATATAGAAAAATTAATTAAATGGTGTGATTGATGTTAGTACTACATTTAACAGAGTCCATCCGGTATGTTCCACCTTCCGTGACTCGTTAGTTTAAGACCCAAATCTACGAGGAGATCATCCTATAGAATTCTAAACCAAGGTCGGTTTAAATCTGAAGTTACTTAGCCTATATATATGATTAATTATTGTTGTGTCCCCTGTAGACACAAAAGTGATATTATATGCTTATGTGTATGCTAGAGAAACATTATAGCAGAATTCAAGTTACAGGTTGTAAATCTAAAAGAAGAAAGTAAGAACATTAGAATACGACATTCGAAATTGTGCCAGAGAAAGAGTAACCCTACCTTATATGATTTTTATAATACTTATAAGTGTAATAAGTTCATTCATGTCTATTTTTGGTCTTGAACCAAGTGACACAACCAAAGAATTTATTAAAATTAAGGACTTCTATTTAAGCACCAATCGAATAGCTATATATGCATAACAAAGATATATATATAGACCTTTTATAGGCAATACACTACATCTACTTTTTAACTTTGTCAATAAATAGCCTAGCAACATTATTAAATCTAAGTAAGGTAATCATCAAATATTGACACGAAACTTATTCCGCACGTGAAAAGAAAAGAGACACAATACAAATAATCATGATGTTGCCGAGAGCTAAAAAGAGACACAATATAAATAATCATGACAACGCCGAGAGCCAAAAAGAGACACAATATAAATAATCATGGAAGCGCCGAGAGCTAAATAATGGCTCGTCCGATCTTGGTTTCCATACATGTGTAGGCTAGTGAAATAAAAACAATGATATCAGTACCGTGAGAAAATAAACAAATCGCAGTTCTTATTTAATATCAAAGCCATAGAAAGGGCGCGACGAAAAAGATTCTATGCGGCCAGTTAGGGTTCGGTGAATTTATGATCAGACAATAGGGTTATAAAAATATACAAACTATGTAAACCAACAGAGAACGTGGGCGCGACAGGAGCACGTCCGTTCATGTACGTGACAAGAAGCAACCACAGTATTTAATAATGCATCAATAGACAAGACCAAATGTATATATGATTACGCGCTGGTTACTAAGTCCGTGCCATTTGTTTTAATGATTTTTATATGATGGAGGTATGGTATAAAAACTTCAAAACCAGAGTATAAAACGTATATATGATTACGCGTGGAGGAGTGCTATCATTATTAAAGAAAATAGGAATAAGGCAGAAATAAGAATGACCGCAATAATAGTCTGCACAGATCATGAGTTAGTATCATCTGCCTATCGAAACAATACGAACTGGTCAAGATTTGACGTCTTGAGTCTAGCCGGTGAATACAGTCTAATATAAATATACAATCGTAACCAGAGATTTGGGTACATAGTTAACTGTTGATCTCGAAGCATAGCAGAATGGTAACACCGCATCTCAACAAAGTTGAAGCATAAACAGATACGATAGAAACAAAAAAAATCTGAAAGTTACCTAGGAAGGGTAGGGTTCCTTCCCACCCTCGCGGCGTGTAGAAGCACAACAAAACGAGCCTCCTATGCGATGCGCAAGGAAATCTGAACGGCCGTAATGTAGATATTGTTACAATCTGGGCGTGTAGAGACAACCTAGGCGTTCGCCCTTTGACATCGGAAAAACAAAACATAGATTAATGAATGCCTCAGGGCATAGCCAACATGAAATACTGCGGATAAATCTCTGTCCTAGAAAGCGTGTTGAATACAACAAGGATAAATCGGTAACACCCAACTATTACAGGTAATAGAACCAGAAGCCGATTGTAAACAAAATAAAAATATATCAATAGTAAGTATAACTCAGTTAGAACGCAGCTAGGATCCACGCAGACTAGAAAACGCGTTCGACTCCGGCCCTCTGTCACCAGGATTGGTATGTCGAAAATATTCCCTCTCTACGCAAAACACAACAGCAGATGATTAGAAGGCATTATTGGTTAAAATCAATACAAAACAAAAGGAACTACTTGAAAACGCAGGCCGACCTGGTTACACCCTCCCCCAACAGGCGATGGAAGCAGGGAAGAGCATGACTTTGTAGTTCCGATTTGTACAGGAAGAGTCAAATAAATAGATCAGCGTAAGAGTCTCGAATAAAAAGAACTCTTGAAAACCCTAATGCACCCTGCCCCAGAACTGCAGAAAATCACGATATTGATTTAGCAAATGCTGCCACGGCAAGAGGAGGGTACCATACTGGACTAAGGTGCACCGAGGAGGACGAGGGGCGCCGGCAGAGGTACGTTGCTCCCGGTAGCTACACCCCGTCTCTGCCTGCAAAGACATTGAAAGAGAAAAAAAAAACCCAAACGCACACGTTAGGTCAGACCGAGCAAAAGGCAGGGCGACACAGACGTTATCAACTCTAACTAGTATGCGTGTTCCTGCCTCTGCGTAGGAAAATCACATCAATTATGAACTGGATCAGAGTAGTCATAATGACAAGCCGCCATAAGATGAAAGAGCTCAGGTATTTTATGAATTCCTGTCACGCCGATCCGCGACCGGGACAATATGCGTGAGATACAATGTTTATAAATTACAACTGTTATGGCGGCCATATCAGGATGCGAGCCTTTAATGGCACTAAATCACTGTCACGGAAGGCCAGATTAATATCTAAATCCATGCAGAAGAAGTATATCAAGGCTACTGACCGTCATGCTAGCAAATAAAATGTCCTGATCCTTTAGTACACCCTCTTCATAATGGCGGCTTACGTGGATGTTGCAGCGGCTATAAAAATATATATATGGTTAATGGATCGGTATGGGAGGTGTCACGGTTATAAAGCGAGATACCCAAGTACTACCCACGAACTCGGCCAAGGAAACTCCCATAAAATTTTCAAAAGATTTACATATATATATATGTCGTTATTGTATATGCATACATCTACTTGGACATCCAACGAAATGATCAAAGGGGTAGGGAACTTATAAATATATGTGATAAATAGATATATATCGAAGTGCGCCTCCCCATAGTTTTATTATAGTGGATATAAACACATATATATGGTTATTGTATATATATATGGGTTGTGCATAGGGGTATTCCATTGTTAATTAACTCTATCCAATGATATACCTATAGAGAATGTTTAAGGGCTACGAATATGCTTTATAATTATATATATATATAGATCATATATATATATATTGGGCCCTAAATAGTATAGGTATGATCGAAGGAGGTGTTATACGTATGGACATCAAGAGCGGCAGGGTAAACTGTACACATGGAAAATATTAGATGTTATTAAAAAGGGATAGGAAAAAAAAAAGAGATATTAAATTGTAAAGGAGAAATTGAAGGAGTAGAGGAAGATATAACAATAGATGAAAATAAATACTCCATTTCTGAACATGGTATTCAGCCAACCTGTCCATAACAATGAAAAAAAAAAAAATGTCCTTAAACTGGAGGTGTGACAAATGGTATCGGAGCACCGGTTACAACAATTTGGGCTGTCAAGTTTGTGCTCACTGATTATTACATATTTTGTTTTTCTGAAATTTTATAAAATTTTACTAATCTGTGTTGAGAGTGTGTACAGTTGAAATGGCTGAAGGTGAAGGAATTTATGTGGATCTGCATGATGAGTTTGCGACTCTAGATCCCAATGCCCTGGTAATGGCTATGTTGCACAGGCTGCAACGAGAATTGGCTGAACTGAGAAGCCAGAATGACATGTTGTCATCAGCCAGTAAGGAGCAGGAAAAGCTCATCAGAGAACTAACTTCCCGGAACAGCCAGGAAGGCGAAGGTTCCGGAAAAAGAAAGATGGATGAGTCTGATGATGATGATGCTGCTAGACAGCAGCATAAACAGAAAAGAGAATTGCAGGGAGAATTTAGAAAGATCAAACCTCCCTCCTATGATGGGGAGAAGGAGGAGGATGTTGAAGCTTGGTTGCTGAACATGATCAAGTATTTCCAAGTTTATGAATATGAAAGCAATCTGAAGGCTAGATTAGCTGTGTACCAGCTACAAGGAAAAGCTACACTGTGGTGGGAAGAGACAAAAATGGTGCATGCCATTGATGAAAAGACAGTTACTTGGGAAGATTTTCAGACTAAATTCAAAAGTCGTTATTTGAATGAACGTTATTATGATGATAAAGCAAAAGAATTCCATGAACTTAGACTAGGACAGCTCACTATTGATGAGTTTGTCACTAAGTTTACAAATTTATTGAGGTATGTTCCTTACATTAGGGAAGAAAAAGCAAAGGTGCAAAGGTTTTTAAATTGTTTGCCTACTGTCTACAAGGAGAAAATTGAGTTTGACAACCCAAAAACAATGGATGAAGCTGTTAGAAAAGCAAGATTATGCTATCAGCAATTCAAAGGTAAAGCTGAACAAGGGAAGAGCTGGCTGAACAAGGGTGAGTTCAAAGGTAAAAGACCAAAACCAGCATATCTAAGAAATTTTGGTAGAGATCATCAGCGGAAAAAATTCAGTAAACCAAAAGAAAGTCAAACTGCTCAGTCCCAAGTGGCTTCAAAACTAGTAGAAGGGAACAATAGAAAGGAAGGGACAGTCAGAATGAAGGAACCTTTGAAATGTTGGGGCTGTGGAGAACCCCATATGATGAGGGACTGCCCCCATCGAAATATACACATGATCAGCAGAGAGCGAGAGGCAACAACGGTAAATGACATCGCCAGAAATATACCAACTATCAGTGCAGCCTTGGAAAATCGGCAAGCAGAACATCAAGCAACCATGGTGGAAATGGAGGGTAAGATTTCTGACCTACCTATTACTGTTTTGATTGATCCAGGTGCTTCTTTGAGTTACATTAGTCTTGGAATTGTAGAAAAATATAAAATTAAACCTAAAAAGTTTCAACAGTCATGGTTGGTACAGCTGGCAACTGGAACTAAGAGAAAAGTCACACATAAACTGCCTAAAACAGCAATACAATTGAATGGTTTTACAACAGAAGTAAATTTGAACATATTGCCATTAGGATCCTATGATCTGCTGATAGGAATGGATTGGCTGGAAAAGAAGAAAGCTCTGATGAACTGCTGGGATAAAACCCTGCATTGTGTGGATGAGGAAGGGAAACCTTTTACACTAAAAGGGAAACCAAAATCCATTTCGATAAGACAAATATCAGCCTTACAATTAAAAATAATAGCTAGAAAAGGATACCAAGTCTATTCAGTGCATGTAGAAGAAATAGAACAACAAACTGAGGAAGAGTTACTGGATGCTATACCAGTCATTAGAGAATTTAAGGAAGTCTTTCCCAAGGAAATCCCTCATCTTCCCCCCAAAAGAGAGATTGATTTTTCAATCGATCTGGTACCAGGAGCAACACCTGTTTCCCGAGCACCTTATCGGATGAGCCCTCCTGAACTTATGGAGCTGAAGATGCAGCTGCAAGAATTGTTAGATAAAGGGTATATCAGACCAAGTGTGTCTCCTTGGGGAGCCCCGGTTTTATTTGTGAAAAAGAAAGATGGAACTTTTAGGATGTGCATTGACTATCGTCAACTGAACAAGTTGACCATTAAGAATAGATATCCACTTCCTAGAATTGATGATCTTTTCGATCAAGTGAGAGGAGCTTCAGTCTTTTCAAAGATTGACTTAAGGACTGGATATCACCAGCTTAGAATCAAAGAAGAAGATATTAGCAAGACAGCTTTTCGAACCAGGTATGGACACTACGAATTTGTAGTCCTACCTTTTGGACTGACAAATGCCCCCGCCACCTTTATGTGCTTGATGAACAGTGTGTTAAATAAGTATTTGGATAAGTTTGTTCTGGTGTTCATAGATGATATTTTAGTCTATTCTAAAAATGAAGATGAACATAAGGAACATCTGAGAATAGTGTTGCAGACTTTAAAAGAAAACCAGCTATATGCCAAGCTCAGCAAATGTGAATTTTATAGAGATAAAATTCAATATCTGGGTCATATAATTTCTGAAAAAGGGTTGGCAGTTGACCCTGAAAAGATAAAAGCCATTAAAGAATGGCCAGTTCCCACTGATGTCTCAGCAGTAAGATCATTTATGGGAATTGCAGGCTATTATCGCAGATTTGTGGAGATATTTTCTGCTATAGCAAATCCCATAACCTCATTACAAAGGAAGGGTGTTAAGTTCGTGTGGACTGAGAAATGTCAAAACAGTTTCGAACAATTGAAACAAAAACTTATTTCAGCCCCTATATTAAAAATTTCTGATCCTGATAAAGAGTTTGTTGTATGTACAGATGCTTGTAGAGAAGGGCTGGGAGGAGTCCTGTTACAGGAAAATTCAGTCATTGCCTATGAATCTAGGAAACTGAAAGTACATGAACAGAATTATAGTGCATATGATTTGGAGTTTGCAGCTGTTATTCGTTCTTTAAAAATGTGGAGGCACTATCTGCTGGGGAAGAAGTTCACATTGATGACTGATCATATCAGCCTCAAATATTTTTTCTCCCAAACTGACCTGAATGCAAGACAAGCCAGATGGCTGTCTTTTCTAAGTGAATTTGATATGGATATAAAGCATATCAAGGGGAAGGAGAATAAAGTTGCTGATGCATTAAGTAGAAATGCTTGCCAACATCTAAACAGCATGGGGAGTAGTGCTCAGATGGAGATAGAGGAATTGGTAGGAAAAGCAACAAATCAAGATCCCAATTATGAAGCACTCTTGGTGAATTTTCAGAAAAAGGATAAAACTGATTTCACAAAGGACCAAAAAGGGCTACTATATTACAAAAACAGGTTGTATATTCCAAATATAGAGTCATTGAAAAGAGAAATTCTAGATGAATATCAAAAACAGCCCTATGCAGGACATCCAGGATACCAAAAGATGTTAACAGCCTTGAAGAAGAAGTTGTTCTGGCCAGGAATGAAAAGAGATGTGGCAGAGTATTTAAGTAGATGTATGGAATGTCAGTTAGTCAAAGTTGAGCATCAACACCCAGCAGGGCTTTTAAATCCTTTGCCAATTTCAGAATGCAAATGGGACACAGTTTCCCTAGATTTTATAACAGGATTACCCAAGACTAAATATCAACATGATTCTATAATGGTAGTAGTAGACACTCTCACAAAATCTGCTGACTTTATACCAGTCAAGTCTACCTTTGGAACAGCTCAAGTAGCAAATGTTTTCCTAAAGGAGATAGTAAGGCTTCATGGAGTTCCCAAGGTGATTGTATCAGATCGAGATGCTAAGTTTACAGCAGCATTTTGGAAGGGATTGTTTGCTGGAATGGGTACTAAGATGAACTTTAGTACTGCATATCACCCTCAAACTGATGGGCAAACAGAAAGAACAAATCAAATTTTAGAGGATATGCTGAGAATGTACGTGATGGATAGGCCATCAAAATGGGAAGAGTATATGCATTTAGCTGAGTTTGCCTATAGTAATAGCTACCAATCCTCTATTAAGATGAGTCCGTTTGAGGCACTTTATGGGAGAAAGTGTCGTACTCCCTTGAGCTGGAGTCAACCAGAGGATAAAATGGTGTTGGGACCAGATGCACTACAAGAGATGGAGAGAATTGTCAAACAGATACAAAGAAATATCAAGACAGCACAAGATCGCCAGAAAAGCTATGCTGATAAGAAAAGAGTGCACCGAGAATTCAAAGTGGGGGATCATGTGTATTTACGTATCAAACCCAAAAAGAGCACACTTTATGCTGGAAGTTGTGCAAAACTTGCACCTAGATATTGTGGGCCTTTTGAGGTGTTAGAAAGGGTGGGACCAGTGGCTTACAAGCTGGCCTTACCACCCCATGTTAGAGTTCATAATGTGTTTCATGTTTCATTATTAAAAAGATATGTGCATGATGCTTCTCACATAGTTGATTGGAATGTTGTACAGGTGGAACCAGAAGGGGAGTTTCTGCCAGAACCGCTTCAAATATTGGAGCGGGAAGAAATTGAATTGAGAAACAGAACAGTGGCCAGAGTAAAAGTGCAGTGGAAGCACTTTACGGCTGAAGAAGCCACCTGGGAAAGGGAAGCTAAAATGATGGAGAAATATCCATTTCTATTTAAATGAACTCTAGTTGTGAATAACAACACCGAGGACGGTGTTCAATTTCAGAGGGGGAATATGTAACACCCCCAATTTGTGTGTTGAATTTTTTAAAGTTAGACATTTGAACTCAAATCCTAAGGGGGTGGACCCCAAGGGATAAGTGTGGTGTGAATGTAATTGCATATTTTATTTGAGGAAATAAATAAAATGATGGTGCATTTTGACCAAGATGAGAATTAGAGATCACTTGCCAAATCCATGAGGATGGATAAGGCAACAAATCCCCAAAATATTTCAAAAATCCTTGAAAGAAATCAATTTAGATTTGAGGAGGAATCTAAATTTCCCCAATGAAGAGGAGTAGTTGGGAAGAGGTGAGAAAAAAAGCTGGAAAAGCTGAGGAAAAGCTTAAAGCAGCTTTAAAGAGTCCCAAAATGGGAAGCCTAGGCTAAACAGGAAAGAAAGCATCCTGCTATTCTGGACGCAGAATTAGAAACATGCTTTGGGGAATTATGAGCTTAAATAAGCTGCTCCTAAGAAGATCAGAGGTTGATCTGTCCTAGGAGGTGATCTCAGCTCGGGTGTGAGTCCTGGGAGACAAAGAGGACTCTAAGGTTGGGAGGTTGGTCATCTGCAATTGTGGTATGTTTTGAAAGTCTTGTTATTTTGTTTCATGATAGTATGAATTGGCTACATATAAACTCCAGTTTACTTGTTTGATTGATTATTAGTACTACATTTACCAGAGTCTATCCTCAGGTTTTCACCTTCCATATTCTGGTTAGCTGTAGACCCAAATCTATAGAGTAGAAACCCCAAAATTTCTAAACCAAGTTCGGTTTAAATCTGAGGTTACTTAGCCTCTACAGATAGTCAAATATCGCTTTGTTCCTTGTAGATACAAGGGTGATATTATCAACTCATGTGCATGCTAGAAAAATATTATAGCCAACTGAAGTTACATGGTACAAATTAAAAAGGAAGAAAGTAAGAACCTTAAATTATGCCATTTGAAATTTGTGCTAGAGAGAGAGTACTTTACTTAATAGGATTTTTATAATACTTATAAGTGTAAAAATTTCATTTATAAATCTACTTTTAGTCTTGAACCAAGTAACATAGCCAAAGAATTCATTTATAATTAAGGACCTCTATTTAAGCCCCATCGAATATCTATATATGCATAAAAATATATATATATAGACCTTTTATAGTATGTGGAATACCTTCACATCTAGTTTTAACTTTGAAACCACGGCAGCTTGTAACATAATTAAATCTAAGTGTTTCCACCAAATGGTTGACACGAAACTTATTCGAGACCGTGAAAAGAAAAGGAGCATAATACAAATAATCATGACAGTGCCGAGAGCAAAAAAGAGACACAATGTAAATAATCATGACAGCGCCGAGAGCTAAAAAGAGTCACAATAGAAATAATCATGAAAACGCAGAGAGCTAATTAATGGCTCGTCCAATCTTGGTTTTCATACATGTGTAGGCTAGTGAAATAAAAACAATGATATCAGTACCGTGAGCAAATAGAAAAATCGCAGTTCTTATTTAATATCAAAGCCATAGAAAGGGCGCGATGAAAAAGATTTTATGCGGCCAGTTAAGGTTCGGTGAAATTATGATCAGCCAATAGGGTTATAAAAATACACAAACTATGTAAACCAACAGCGAACGTGAGCGCGACAGGAGCACGTCCGTTCATATACGCTACAAGAAGCAACCACAGTAATTAATAATGCATCAATAGACAAGACCAAATGTATATATGATTACGCGCTGGTTTGTTTTAATGATTTTTATATGATGGTGGTAGGGTATAACAACTTCAAAAAAAAAAAAACCAGAGTATAAAACGTAGATATGATTTCGCGCGGAGGAGCGCTATCAATATTAAAGACAATAGGAATAAGGCAGAAATAAGAATGACCGCAATAATAGTCTGCACATACCATGAGTTAGTATCATTTGCCTATCGAAACAATACGAACTGGTCAAGACTAGACGTCTTGAGTCTGGCCGGCGAATACAGGCTAATATACATATACAATCGCAACCAATGATTAGGGTGCATAGTTAACTGTTGATCTCAATGCATAGCAGAATGGTAACACCGCATCCCAACAAAGTTAAAACATAAACTGATACGACAGAAACAAGAAAATCTGAAAGTTACCTAGGAAGGGTAGGGTTCCTTCCCACCCTCGCGGCGTGTAGAAGCACAGCACAACGAGCCTCCTATGCGATGCGCAAGGAAAGCTGAACGGCCGAAAGGTAGATATTGTTACAATCTGGGCGTGTAGAGACAACCCAGGCGTTCGCCCATTTGACATCGGAAAAACAAAACATAGATTAATGAATGTCTCAGGGCATAACCAACATGAAATACTGCGGATAAATCTCTATCCTAGAAAGTGTGTTGAACACAACGAGTATAAATCGGTAACACCGAACTATTACAGGTAATAGAACCAGAAGCCGATTGTAAACAAAATAAAAATATATCAATAGTAAGTATAACTCAGTTAGCACGCAGCTAGGATCCATGCAGACTAGAAAACGCGTTCGACTCCGGCCCTCTGTCACCAATATTCCCTCTCTGTGCAAACCACAACAGCAGATGTTTAGAAGGCATTATTGGTTAAAAACAATACAAAACAAAAGGAACTAATTGAGAACGCAGGCCGACCTGGTTACACCCTCCCCCAACAGGCGATGGAAGCAGGGAAGAACATGACTTTGTAGTTCCGATTTGCATAGAAAGAGTCAAATAAATAGAGCAGCGTAAGAGTCTTGAATACAAAGAACTCTTGAAAACCCTAATGCACCCTGCCCCAGGACTGCAGAAAATCACGATATTGATTTAGCAAATACTGCCACGGCAAGAGGAGGGTACCATATTGGACTAAGATGCACCGAGGAGGACGAGGGGCGCCAGTAGAAGTACGTTGTTCCTGGTAGCTACACCCCTCTCTGCCTGCAAAGACATTGAAAGAAAAACAAAACCCAACGCATACGTTAGGTCAGACCGAGCAAAAGGCATGGTGATACAGACGTTATCAACCCTAACTGGTATGCGTGTTGCTGCCTCTGCGTAGGGAAATCACATCAATTATTCACTGGATCAGAGTAGTCATAATCACAAGCCGCCATAAGATGAAAGAACTCGGTTATTTTATGAATTTCTGTCACGCCGATCCGCGGCCGGGACAGTATGCGTGAAATACAATTTTTATAAATTACAACTGTCATGGCGGCCATACCGTGGCGTACCTGACCAATTAAATCACGCCAACGGAGTTACGACGGGATTGACCGGTCCGCAGTTGCAATATATATCTAAGTAGCGCTGACCTGTCGCTACAATCAATACCTCGCCTACCCTACCTTTCCATAATGGCGGCTTACGTGGACGTTGCAGCGGCTATAAAAATATATATATGGTTAATGGATCGGTATGGGAGGTGTCACGGTTATAAAGCGAGATACCCAAGTACTACCCACGAACTCGGCCAAGGAAACTCCCATAAACTTTTCAAAATATTTACATATATATATATGTCGTTATTGTATATGCATACATCTACTTGGACATCCAACGAAATGATCAAAGGGGTAGGGAACTTATAAATATATGTGATAAATAGATATATATCGAAGTGTGCCTCCCCATAGTTTTATTATAGTGGATATAAACATATATATATGGGTTATTGTATATATATATATGGGTTGTGCATAGGGGTATTCCATTGTTAATTAATTCTATCCAATGATATACCTATAGAGAATGTGTAAGGGCTACGAATATGCTTTATAATTATATATATATATATATAGATCATATATATATATTGGGCCCTAAATAGTATAGGTATGATCGAAGGAGGTGTTATACGTATGGACATCAAGAGCGGCATAGTATTTTGTGTATACATGTACGTTGTAACCTTGGAAATATTAAATGTTATAAAAAAAAAATTATATTAAAAACACAAAAGAGAATTGAAGGAGTATAGGAAGATATAACAATAGATGAAAATAAATACTCCCTTGAAGAAAAAAAAAAAAAAAAAATTGTCCTTAAACTGGAGGTGTTACATGCATTATCCCACCACTATGCCAAAATCTCATCTCATTGCATATAATTGTGCTCACCTCCTCTAGAGGGCTTCCTTCTTGGGTCAATGTGAAATCTCTTATACTCTAGAATCTTAAAAACTTGTATCTCTATGATTCCTAGGCATATTTAGATCATTTTCCCTTCACTTGTTCTTTTACTACACAGCTTGCCTTTGCTTCCCATAAAATCATCCTTTCTTTCCCCTCAAAGCATCATTTGGTTTGCCCCTAGTCTCCCCATTGCACAAAATGAAATTTACCCACTCATATTGTTATATTCCAGTGACATAACCCCTTTATCACACAACAACACTTTTATCCATGTGGGAACTTATCTTAGCTATCTTCCTCATCATCCCTTAAATAAATCCCTTTGAATTGTATTGTATTACTAAGTATGCCCCTACAAAATATTCAATAATATAACCTTCCATCACACTATTCAACCAAAAATCAACTATGTGATAAACCTTATTACTTACATAGTTCACTCTCTTGATCAATTTGGGGATCCAACTAAGTGGTACAATAGGAAGCCAAGTTACATGGTATTCTTCCAACCTTTGTAAAACTCGTCCAAAATTATTAGAAAATCCATTAAAACATAGGTATTTGCATCCATTTTTAAGGCATGATTCGTCTATTTGTGGCTTGTTCTACATTCATCTCTTATTATTTCCTCTCGAGCCACTATCGTATATCTTCCTTTACATGTCTAGGTATAGGTCTCTACACCCCCTTAAACAGAAGACCTCAATACTCACAACAAAAGCATGTTTTATTGCATGTAATGTGTGAATGTATGGCACATGCATGACATAATGTGTATGTATATGTTTGGTTATATGAATGATGGAATTGCTTAAATAGTTACATTTCATGCATCATACAAATTACATTTTATAAAATTTCATTGAAAGTTATAAGTAGTTGAATTGATAGAGTCATCCCTAATATGTGAGGTTAAGATAAATTCAGGGATTATTTAATATGCAACAATAGTTACTCTAAAATCCATTTGGACTCCTTCAAAATAATTTAGCTAAGAATGCTTGTGATGTAGCCAAGTGAGTAAGGAAAGCCTCAAACAAAGGTAAAAAAAGATAAATGAAAGGAATTGGGTAAGAATTTTGCTGAGCTGAATTAGTATATTTTGTTTCCAAATTAATGTATATATTACCAGCTATATTTTTTTTCTAAATTAATGCATATATTGCATGGACAGGGAAGGAGTATGGTTAACCCAAGAAACTTTAAGTGTGAAAATATTACTACTACTTTTATGATGCATGCAAAAAAAATAGACATTAAATTGCTCATGAATTTGAAGATATACATCTCATAGTTTTGGCTCTTTGGGATAATGGAATAAATGTTACATTTCAATTATAGTTTCATTTCAATTTTTTGAATTTAATTTGACTGATAAAATTATGATGACTGTCATAAATTTTAGTTCACTTCAAGATGTTTTAAATTTTTGTGATGCAAAGGTTGTATGTATGAGATATGAAAAATATTTGGTTGAATTAAAGATAATATTGTATGTATAATGATGAAATGGGGTATGAGAGAGAATCCATCATAATAGAATATCACCACTTCTAGTAAATCCCAACAACAAGACTAAAATTCTCATGTTTATGAAATATGAACTATAAAAGTAAAAGAAGAAAAGTTGGGCAAAAAGTATATAATTTAAAATTTTTGAGCATAACTCAAAGGAAGTGAATGTTGTGATGCACGTTGTTGAACACTTGAGGATAGAAACTATGAACAAGGCCATTGTGGTGGCATTGAAACCCTATGACACATTTTCTACTTGATGGAGATTAAGTCACAAAATTCACTTTGACCATAAGAATCCATGAGTAATGTGGTGGAGCCTACCAAAAAGGAAGTTGGATATAAGACTCCATGGTAAATATAGTATACCATTTCCTAAAGGCACTTGGATATAATACTCTAACAATAATCCCATGTATAAAAACTCATGAGTAATTATACTACCTGGAAAGGAATTTCTTGGGCTTCAAATTGTGAATAATTAATGGGGGGCCATGCAAGAAAACCCTTCGACTTGTAGACTATCCAAAATGGGTGTTTCTTTGGCTAGGAAAGGTGAGTAACACATGGGAGAACAAAATCCCCACACACAGAAGGATGTGAGCGCAAAAGGGTATGTTCAATGTAGACAATGAAATTATTTATGGAGATAGAGGAAAATAATAATCATAAATTTAATTATTAGTTTAAAGCATCACTCGTTGGAATTTCCATCTAATTTTGATTTAGAATTATTATTATTAATATCATTATAATTGTATGATTGTGGTATAGATGATTTGATGAACTATCTATAAAATATACATGATACTTATTGCAAGTGATATCACAGTAGCACGACAAGAGTGTAGTGGACTACCCATTGTGGTGATACTAGGGCCCTGTTATATGCATTGATCGTCATGTGTTATGTTATGAAAAATTTGTTGTTTTACTAGATTAAGAAAGTGGGATACCTTCGATGTAAGAATCTATGAAGAATAGTCTTGTTCGAGGAATCCATTGCATGGAATGGAAAACTTTAAGGATCGGGGAAGCAAAGAAAAGGATGGTTGAGCTTGGAAGGTGTGTGATTTCCAAGAAGCATAGAATTGAATGATATGGTCTAAAAAAATTATGTTATGAAATCAGCTGCAAAAATAGAAGAAAAGAGAGATAAACCCTTTAGAAATCAACCACTTCGACGGGGCAACCTTCAATACATTAAATAAAAGAACAATTCCTAGATGATACAGATGAAAAAATCTCTTCTATATATAGGATTCAATGGGATCACAATATAATCCTAGTGGACCTAACAATAATAATGTAAGCCCACAATAATAACAATATTGGGGTTACAAGGGTACAACAATAACAATAAGCGGGTTACATTAACAACTATAAGGGACTATACTAGTAATATAGGGACCTAAAATGGCCCTCTTCTTCAAAAAAGTGTTGTCATTAATGCTTGAGTAGCTCTGGATGCTTCCGTATAAATTTATCATCCTCCCATGTAGAACCTTCAGTGGGTAAGTTCTTCCACTTGATGAGACACTCTGAAATTGATCGATTTCGTAGCTGTCGACTTCGTGTTTCCATGATTTCTCTAGGTTCCAATATGTTTTTTTTTTTGTTCCTCATCAAGTTCTGGAAATATTATTTGAACTCGAATTTTTTCACCTATAACCTTCTTTAAGCATGAAACATGGAAAACTAGAGGTACTCGCGAAGAAGCAGGAAGCACCAATTTGTATGCCATAGTACCAATCTTTAGCAACATGTTGTAAGGACCATAGTACTTTGGAAATAATTTATTATCCTTCTTAGCTTGTTTGAGGAACATTTTTTTGTATGGTTGTAGTCGTAAAAATACCGAGTCGCCTACATCAAAAATTGTCTCGATTAACTTGTCTCAATGTGATGTTGACCTGCTTGTTGCTTCATTAGATTTTGTGCAAAATTTAGGTCATCCTTTAAGAGTTGGAAAACTTCTTCTTAATGCTCAATGCGATCTTCCACTGCTTGAATCTTATAATATTCTCTTAAATATGATGTGATGTGTTACATCATTTTTTGGTCATCTAATCCATTATTATTAGATGGACCCAAGTACACCAAGTAAAACCAATTTTACCCCAAGTAAAATCATATTCACTATGAAAAATAACTGAATAAACCACCTTTATTAAGTTGTTTATGGTCTAAAAATGAAACCCCATGAGGAAATATTAAATAAATCTATATTTGTTTGATTTTCCTCAAAGAATAATTAATTAAGCAATAGTTGGATTAATATTCCTGGTTATATTTAACCTAAAACAAGGAAATTAATTAGATAAATCATTATTTATCTTATTATTTCCTAAAGATTAGTTATTTAACCCTTATTAAATAATATTATTTGTTAAATATAACTAAATCACCCATAAATAATTAAATAAATCATTATTTATTTGATTATTACTCAACCACATCCTTAAAATGATAAATAAATCATTTATTTATTTATTATTTACAAATAAAGGGATTTGACCCAAGTCAATCTCCTTTTCCCTCCAACAAATATAATAAAATATTCCATAAAAGTTGGATCTTGATTTGGTTAATAATATTTTAATTATGCACCAATATCTAGACTAACTCAATATTTTGTTATAAATAGAAGGGTTTTCCCATTCATTTTTCACCTTTTGTTGCCTAAAGATCCCACTAGATCTATACTTTTGGTCTCGCTATTGATCCACCATCATAGTCATATTTTTCTACCATTTTTGTCTCATTTTTCTACACCATCAAGAGAGAGGAATTATAGATCTAAACTACTGAGGACTTACAAGAACCCATCCCATTGAGGAGATCCGGGAACACCCTCTTGTTTTTTCCTCCGAGGTGCCATTAATACAAAATTCATTTGATATATTCTTGTCTTGTCTATTGGATGCATGGAGTAAATCTTGTTTTTTCCACTGTTTAATGTTTTCTAATGCATAGATCTAGATTTTTGCAGCATTTATCTTGATCACCTAACTGTAGATTTGAAGATATTAGTAGTCATTTCTACTATTAGGGCTATTTTTTATGCACATCTAAAGTGGTCATTTTTTGTACGCTTGTAATTAAGATTCATACTAATAACTGGCGACTCCACACGAGTTTACGATTAAGACCACTATCTTTTTCGTGATCCTTGCATATCCAGCTACTTCGAACCCTAGGATTTCTCTTCAACCCCTTGTTTTGATTTTTCTAGATGTTGTTTTTAACCTATAAAACCCTAAAACGATAAAAATTCCTACTTCTGTTTGTTTTCGAACCTATTGCGCAGGTGACAGACATCGGCGACAGTTGAGATGGCAACTTTTTCTAAAACGTGCAGCCGAGAGTGCCAAAAGTGCAAGTCGCACTTTTTGACCCAGAACCTGTGACCTAGACCTTCACGACACTTCAATTGTGAATATTTCATCCTTAAAGCTTGTGATTTCAATGAATCATTGAGTGAATGAGTTTGGAAAATAAATTAGAAAACTTTTCAAAAAGCCACACTTTAAGAGTATTTGAAAAATAAAATGTTAAAACTGAAAACAAATAGGGAGGAGTCTTTAGAACTAATTGATAGGGTTGAAATTCAAATGAAGTAACCATTAGAAGAAAAACAATAAAATAATAAAAAACAAAAGCAAAAGTCTGTTAAGAGAAAAATAAAAACAAAATAAACAAGATAATTAACTAAAAAATTCAACATAAGATTTTTCTATATAAATAATAATAATAATGGTTAATAACTAATGGGATTAAATCATGTGAAAGAAATTAATAATAATATATACAAAGAGAAAATAGGAAGGAAATAAATAAGATATAGTAATAAATTTAAATTTATTCTTTGAATGTCATAAATATCATTTTGATGATTTAATTTTTAAATTTGTGTTTCAATGTTAAAGCCATATAGATTTTTATTTTTTATTTTTTATGAGTTAATTTATATTTTTATATATATATTTGGTTTTTGGTTTTATGTTTTAATATTTTGTTTGAATAAAATATTATATTTTTTTATTTATGTTACATCTTATTTGTTGTATTTCTATTGTATTTATTTGTTCACTTGGATCATATTAATTATCTTTGTAGTAATGATGAACTACACTAAGTGGTTTAGAAACACATTGATTTTAAAAATTATATATAATTTATATAGAAAAAAACTTTTATAAATGATAAATCATCATTGGTCACATTCAAAAATAATAATAAAATTAATAAGAAATTAAAATTACAAGAAATAAACAAATAAATAATTAATAATATTTAAATAATTTAATAGGAAATAATAATAGTGCTATTAATGATATTTTTAAATATATGTTAATATTTATATTAACCAAATATATTAAAATAAATATTAAAAATAATACTAACATTAATAAAATATATATATTAATATTGATATTATAACTAAATACTTATACATGGTTAAGAGATATAATATAATAATTTATATAAATATTTTAATTGTATTATTTGTTAGTTAGATAATAAATATAATAAATATGTTAGGAATTAGGCTTCTGTGATCCATAAAATGTGTGTAAAAAAATTTCGGTGAAAATCACATAAAAGAAATTTATATCGACGTGTTTCGAACCAGCCAGTGTGGTTCATCATCAGGACAAGATGAGAAATCTGATCAGGAAACCAGTTTAATTAGAAAAGAACGGCTCCAACTAGCCGTTGGAAAAACGGCTAGTTTGACTAGAATAAGAAAATTGTTATTATTATTATTATTTATTTATTTATTTATTTTAAATTTGATTATGTTTTTATTATAAATTCTATATAAATATAAATCAAATATAAAATCAAATCAAATAAATTAAATAAATAAATCAAATATAAAATCAAATCAAATAAATAAATAAGTAATAATAATAATAATACTAATTAATCAAATAATTTAATATTACTAAAAAGTAAGATTAAAATAAAAAATAAATAAATAAATAATAAAAATAATAAAAATAAAAAATAATAATAATAATTAAAAAATAAAAAATAAAATAAAAGTCAAATTCAAATTCAAATAAAAATTAAAAATAAATAAATAAATAAACAATAAATAATTAAAATTAAAATTAAAATATAATAATTAAAAATTAAAAATAAAAATAAAAGTAAATAAGTAAATAAATATATATATATATATATATATATATATATATATATATATATATATATATATATATATATATATATATATATATATATATATATATATATATATATATATATATATATATATATATATATAAAATAAAAACAAAACAAAAATCCTAACCAAAACCAAATTAGAAAAATAAAACGAGCACATCTGGATAGAGGGATCAAGATCAACTAAGAGTGAAGAGCAGGAATCATCTGCTAACATTCCACCCATCAACCCTATTAAGGTTAATCGACCTCTTTTCTATTTCCAAGGCCTCCATCAACTTTCGATGGTGGAAGTGGTCAATAGTTGCAATAACCTTAGTATCTTCAATACAAATATGGTGATTTGTTTTTTCAGCATGCTCTGCCAAGGCAGAGGACCGAGATCTACCATGTCTAAGGTCAGCGACATGTTCATGAATTATTTGGTTAATAGATCGACCAGTTTCACCAATGTAAGGGGTCCCACAGGAACATGGAATCAAATAAACACCCTTAACATCCATCGGGCAAATCGGGTCTTTAACCGATCTAAGAGAACCATAGATAGTGCGGAGAGGCTTGAAAGTTGAAGAGACATTGTGTTTCTTAACGATATTATTAAAGATAATAATATTGATAATGTTATTAAAAGTAATCATAACATTAATAATAATAATATTGATATTATTAACAATAATCATAATATTAACAATAATAATATTGATATTATTAACAGTAGTAATAGTAATAATATGATTAGGAGGAACCATGATAGTAATAATAATAGTATTGAGTTTATTAACAATAATAATATTAATAATAGCATTATTAGTGGTAATAATATTATAAATAACATTAATACCAATTCTCCTTTAAAGAGAACTGTTATAAATCTTTCTTCTTTTTCCTTTGATCATCATGTCTATAGTTTATTGGAGAGGGGCCTTAATTTTTCTCTTGCTCCTAAAAAAATTCCTATTCATGACATCATTTGTGATATTGAATACGGGATTAGAGATTTTCCTGATGCTACTAAAGACATCATTAGGCAATACTGTTGTGTGATCCTTAGAAAAGCTAAGCCTCCTAAGAGCAACATTAGCAAGCATGAATTTGAGGCTCTAAAATCCTTAAACAATAACCAGGACATTGTCGTTCTTAAGGCTGATAAGGGAGGTGCTACGGTTATTTTAAACAAGGATGATTATCGGAATAAGATGTTGGATCACCTTCAAAATAGTGGTAGCTACAAGAAGCCTGATAAAAATCCCCTTAAAAAAGTGTCTAAAGTTGTTGCTCTGGCGATAAAATACAGTAGCACTGTTGGCTCCCTTATTAAAAATCTTATTGAAAGTAATCCCCTTACCCCGAGGATTTATGGTCTTCCTAAGATTCATAAGGAAGGTGTTCCCCTTCGCCCCATTGTCAACACCATAGGTGGTCTGACTTATCTGCTCGCTAAATTTTTAGCTAGTAAGTTGAAGGCCCTTGTGGGTCGCACCAACTCCTTTGTCAAAGATTCTTCCTCCTTCATTAATGAATTGAAAGACATTGAGTTGGATCCAGATGATAGGTTTGTGAGTTTTGATGTTGTATCATTATATAATTAAATTAAATTAAATTCAAATTCAAATTCAAATAAAAATTAAAAATAAATAAATATAAATATAAATAAAATATAATAAATAAATAAATTAAAAAATAAAAATAAAAAATAAAACAAAAATAAAAATAAAAATAAATAAATAAATAATAAAAATATAAATATAATAATTTAAAAATATAAATATAAATATAAATAAATAAATAATATATATATATATATATATATATATATATATATATATATATATCATAAAAATAAAATAAAAACAAAACAAAAATCCTAACCAAAACCAAATTAGAAAAATAAAAGGAGCACATCTGGATAGAGGAATCAAGATCGACTAAGAGTGAAGAGCAGGAATCTAGCATCTGCTAACATTCCACCCATCATCCCTATTAAGGTTAACCGGCCTCTTTTCTATTTCCAAGGCCTCCATCAACTTTCGGTGGTGGAAGTGGTCAATAGTTGCAATAACCTTAGTATCTTCAATACAAATATGGTGATTTGTTTTTTCAGCATGCTCTGCCAAGGCAGAGGACCGAGATCTACCATGTCTAAGGTCAGCGACATGTTCATGAATTCTTTGGTTAATAGATCGACCAGTTTCACCAATGTAAGGGGTCCCACAGGAACATGGAATCAAATAAACACCCTTAACATCCATCGGGCAAATCGGGTCTTTAACCGATCTAAGAGAACCACGGATAGTGGGGAGAGGCCTGAAAGTTGAAGAGACATTGTGTTTCTTAACGATATTATTAAGGATAATAATATTGATAATATTATTAAAAGTAATCATAACATTAATAATAATAATATTGATATTATTAACAATACTAATATTGATATTATTAATAGTAGTAATAGTAATAATATGATTAGGAGGAACCATGACAGTAATAATAATAGTATTGAGTTTATTAACAATAATAATAGCATTATTAGTGGTAATAATATTATAAATAACATTAATACCAATTCTCCTTTAAAGAGGACTGTTATAAATCTTTCTTCTTTTTCCTTTGATCGTCATGTCTATATTTTATTGGAGAGGGGCCTTAATTTTGCTCTTGCTCCTAAAAAAATTCCTATTCATGACATCATTTGTGATATTGAATACGGGATTAGAGATTTGCCTGATGCTACTAAAGACATCATTAGGAAATACTGTTCTATGATCCTTAGAAAAGCTAAGCCTCCTAAGAGCAACATTAGCAAGCATGAATTTGAGGCTCTAAAATCATTAAACAATAACCAGGACATTGTTGTTCTTAAGGCTAATAAGGGAGGTGCTACGGTTATTTTAAACAAGGATGATTATCGGAATAAGATGTTGGATCACCTTCAAAATAGCGGTAGCTACAAGAAGCTTGACAAAAATCCCCTTAAAAAAGTGTCTAAAGTTGTTGCTCTGGCGATAAAATCCAATAGCACTGTTGGCTCCCTTAGTAAAAATCTTATTGAAAGTAATCCCCTTACCCCTAGGATTTATGGTCTTCCTAAGATTCATAAGGAAGGTGTTCCCCTTCACCCCATTGTCAACACCATAGGTGGTCCGACTTATCTGCTCGCTAAATTTTTAGCTAGTAAGTTGAAGCCCCTTGTGGGTCGCACCGACTCTGTCAAAGATTCTTCCTCCTTCATTAATGAATTGAAAGACATTAAGTTGGATCCAGATGATAGGTTTGTGAGTTTTGATGTTGTATCATTATATACTTGCATTCCCATTAAGGAAGCCATTGATGTCATCTCTCGTATCACAGATCCTGATGCTGCTCATCTTGTAGAGATTTGTCTTACCTCGACCTTCTTTAGTTTCGAGGGTGTTTTCTTTGAACAGACCTGTGGTGTGGCCATGGGTTCCCCGCTTTCCCCTGTTGTTGCTAATATTTTCATGGAACACTTTGAATCGAAGGCCCTTTCCTCTTCCCTTTTCCAACCGAAGCTTTGGAAAAGGTTTGTTGATGACACCTGTGTATTGTGGCCCCATGGTAAAGAGAAATTAGACCTTTTCTTCCAGCATCTTAATGATCAATCTGACTTCATTAAGATTACCATGGAATTCAAAGTTGATGGTAGCCTGCCCTTTCTGGATGTCCTTCTTTTGAGAAATGATGATGGTTCCTTCTCTCATCAAGTTTTTAGAAAGAAGACCCATACTGAATAGTATTTACATGCTAGTTCTCATCATTTCCCGGCTCAGAAGCTTGGGGTTCTCAGTACCCTAGCAACCAGAGCCTTTAGAATCTCAGATGTGAACCACTTTGAAGGTGAAAAATCGCATCTCCTTAATGTCTTCTGTAAGAACGGTTATAGCAGGGCTCAGTGTCTTAGAGCTTTTCAAAAAGCTGAGAAAGGTCCAAAGGTTAAGAAAGATCCTTAAGATCGGTTATCTGGAGTTCACCTTCCTTTTATCCAAGGTACTACTGATAAAATCGCAAGGATATTGAAGAAACACAATGTCTCTTCAACTTGCAAGCCTCTCCGCACTATTTGTGGTTCTCTTAGATCGGTTTAAGACCCGATTTGCCTGATGGATGGTAAGGGTGTTTATTTGATTCCATGTTCCTGTGGGACCCCTTACATTGGTGAAACTGGTCGATCTATTAACCAAAGAATTCATGAACATGTCGTTGACCTTAGACATGGTAGATCTCGGTCCTCTGCCTTGGCATAGCATGCTGAAAAAACAAATCACCATATTTGTATTGAAGATACTAAGGTTATTGCAACTATTGACCACTTCCACCACTGAAAGTTAAGGGAGGCCTTGGAAATAGAAAAGAGGTCGGTTAACCTTAATAGGGATGATGGGTGGAATGTTAGCAGATGCAGGATTCCTGCTCTTCACTCTTAGTCGATCTTGATTCCTCTATCCAGATGTGCTCCTTTTATTTTTCTAATTTGGTTTTCGTTAGGATTTTTGTTTTTTTTTTATTATATATATATATATATATATGTTATTTAATTATTTTTATTTTTATTATTTATTTATTTATTTATTTTTAATTTATTTTTATTTTTATTTGAATTTGAATTTTATTTTTATTTTATTTTATTTTGTTTTATTTTTTATTTTTTTATTTTTTACTTTTTATTTTTTATTTTTATTTTTATTTTTTTTTTTTTTTTTTTAATTATTATTATTATTTTTTATTTTTATTATTTTTATTACTATTTATTTATTTATTTTTTTAATCTTACCTCTTTAGTAATATTAAATTATTTGATTAATTAGTAGTATTATTATTATTATTATTACTTATTTATTTATTTGATTTGATTTTATATTTGATTTATTTATTTAATTTATTTGATTTGATTTTATATTTTATTTATATTTTATTTATATTTATATAGAATTTATAATAAAAATATAATAAAATTTAAAATAAATAAATAATAATAATAATTTTCCTATTCTAGTTAAACTAGCAGTTTTTTTAAACTGGTTTTCTGATCATATTTCTCATCTTGTCCTGATGCAGGCGTCGACATAAATTTCTTTTATGTGATTTTCACCGAAAATTTTTTACACACATAATAAATATATGTTAGTTAAATATAACTTACTAGTATATGATATGTGTAGAGTTAGTTAAAATGTAGTTATGGAGTTTATTTGGAAAAATTTAGGGGTTTATTTTCACTATCTAATTTGTCTAGAATTGTTAAGAATTCATTAAAATCATAAATTTGGGGGTAATTTTTAAAAATAAAAGTAGTTCATGGGTTTTCGAGGATCTTGAATTCATATATATAGTCAAAAGAGCTAATTTAAACAATGTAAATAAGAATTTGACCATAAACTTTTTACTATCACAAATCTGATAAAAATTCTTAAAAATCTGATTTAAACACCACTATTATTATTATAATAAAAATATATTTATTAATATTTAGAATTAATTCTTGTTTAGTTGAACTCACATACTTTTTAAAATCACTATGAGACTCTGTTTTATTTAGTTTAATTAACGGCTTTTTGAAATATATTTTATTATTTAAATTTTACTCATTATATACATAAAATTATTATTTTAAATATAAATATATTTAAATATATATTAAATTATATTTGAACATTAAAACGGTTGTATATTTTAAGAAATTTGTAAATTAAGTAAAATGACTATTGGTAAGGTTTCAATTTTTTTTGGGAATGAACTTACAAAGTACTTAGGTAGAACATCTTGTAGTGGTAACATTTATATTTTTTTCATTAAAATGAAAATAAATTTATTAGATAACTCAAAATCGTCTCCAACGTCTCAGTATTCTGCCCAAAATTCATAATTTTCCCAGTGTACCTTTCATGAACAGCATGGTAACACAAATTCTCTTATTCTTTTCTTAGGAGATTATGATTTCAAATACTTCATTATTTTATTATTGTTTTGTAAGTAGATTATGAAAATACATTGATATCTTCAATCGATTTTTTTATACAATATTCTTCATCTTTCGCTGAGTTTCAGGAGAAAACCAGCATGGCATTGCGTAGGTCAAAGAGGCTGGCACAGCTGCGAGAGGAGAAGACTACAATTCTTAGTATGCCGGATCATTTACTTGGCCAGTGTTTGGTGAGAGTGCCTTACAAATGGCATGCTGCCCTCAAACTTGTTTGCAAAAAATGGAGAGATATGGTGTGTGGCCCTCAGTTTCGCAAGGACAGAATAACCGCTGGAACAAGTGAGCAGTTGATCTGTCTGGTTCAGTATTTCAGTCTCCCCTGCACTAATTATGAGCGGCGTAAATATAAGACTCAACGGGCCGGCCGCATAATAGTATTCGAGCCAATCACGAATACTTGGCAAACTCTAAGTCAAATTCCAGATTTCTGCATTGGAATTCCGTTTGGATGTAAGATCGCTTGCTTCAGTGGAAACTTATTTCTCCTTGGGGGACTGCATCCAGAAAACCTAGAAGAGCTTCAGACTGTTTACATTTTCGATTTTGCATATGGAGATTGGGGCGATGGTGGGAGTCGTGTTTAGTTGTTTCTAGGCACTTGTATGCATTCACTGAAGAAGGGCCGTTAATGAAATATGTTGTCCAGACAAATGATTGGATTCCTCAAATTGGATTCCGTGAATGCTACTGAGTGGCGCGGTCATATTTTTGTAAGTAAAGCTTCCCTGAGTCGTGGCCCTCAAGTTTGTTATCTGTTAAAGCTGACAACTAATGAGTTGATTGATTTCTACGTACCTGAAAGCCTCATGGGCCAAATTGAATCTGCTGCAACGGTAGAGGTCTGAATATTACCCTTCACTGTGTACCACCGTATCAAAAGGATCAGCCTCAGTGAATTCGCACAGCTTTCCAATTTTGTCAGATCAGTAAAGGTCCGGAAATATCAGTCCGCGGAATGGTCCAATCCCTAGACTATTGAATATTTTAATTCGAGGAAAATACCCTAGACTCTTGAATATTTTAATTCGAGTAAAGTCAATTGTGAAAAACTTTAAAGCTTCCATGATTAAAGCATGATATTTGCATGCAAATCCGTGTGTAGGGCTTTAGCATATTTTGTTTAACATGTTTTTAATTTATTTCAATCCTTAATCTCCTAAGTTTGTTTTTGATATAGTCTCTTCTGTTTCATTTCCCCGTCCCTCCATTTCATTTAACCTCTGCATTGTCAATAACAACTCGCATTCAACTACCTTTTACCTAATAATTATTATTTTAATATCTTTTTCGCATGCAACAAGGGCTATTGAAATCCCTGGATAGATCTTTAGCTCACAGAGTGCGAGTTTACGGTTTTTTTACCAATATACATATTTCTTTTTATTACTAAGCCCATGGAATAGTTAATATATGCATTTTTAAATTTGCCTTAGATCAAGATTATGAACCATACATATTGAATTGGTCAACTATTTTTTTAAATAGTAGTTTAGCATGTTGTGGGAATGTTTTGAAAGTATAACCGAAATATTGTTTTTATTGTGTATTGATAAATTTTGGTTTTATTAGAAATAATACAAACAACAATCAATATTTTTTTTTCTTTTGTAAATGTATTTTCTCCCATAAAATTAAAAATTAATATTTATATTATTGTGTACTGTGTTATGATTATTTTTCTCATTACTCTAATTCATATTTTGTTTATCTTCCTCATTTTTTACTTTAACTTCATAAAGTATCAAAGCTATAGTTTTAATCACTGAAACTAAAGGTAGGGAAATATCACTCTTGGAATGGAGGAATACCCCAGACTCATGAATATCATCATTAGAGTCTAGGGAAAAGCTTTAAAGCCTCCACTTTTAAAGCAGATCCTCCTATCTACGTCTTATCTTTTAATAGCCTTTTATAAATATGTTTGAAATTTATTTGAAATCTTATAAGTGTTTTGGTTTTTATTTTGATAAATTTATTGTGAATGGCATGCTCTCTTCCACAAGAATAGTCCCTTCTGTTTCATTTCTTGTCTCTTAGTTTTATTATCTATTCTTTTCCAATTTCATTGGCCAGGGGTTTGTGGTGGGATGGTATCTCTACTTATTCAAATATTTTATTATGATATGTTGGTATGTAATATAATTGGGTTCATAGCTCATGTTATAACATTTTTGTTTGTAACCTGATTATATTTGAGTGTAATTTGATGATCTTCCCAGAATAGCTAATTATACCGAATCACTAAAAACATTAAAAAAATTCAAAAATTCACATTAACTTCAAGAAAAATTCTAAATTCTTATTGCCATGAATTATTTCCAATGTCTATAGACCATTCAAAAATGATATGTGGGATCAACATGTTTAGCTCCACAAGCTCATTATTCCTACAATCTCTTTTGAATGAAATAACTCATAGGTTTTCAAGAATTACTCTACAATGGAAACCACAAAAATTTTTCTCTACCTAGACTAATTCCCTCTTCTCTATCACCTACAATACAAATGAATTACACAAATTTCTTATTGTCATTGATTCACTACACTATGCCAAATGATGCCTCTCCACACCTCTCAATTCTAGATGTCCCTTATCTATGATATCTATAGGAGTTGAATATTTATGTAACAATCAGTACAAGCTCACAAACAAATAAATGTTGTTGGGGATCTTCTATCCTAGTACCATGAAAATAGGAATTCTAGGTTTGGATAAACACTAGCCATTATGTATTTTGTGGTATTTCCTAGTGATATTCCTCCCAACTGAACCTAAGGATACATTATCCCTCCTTCCTGTTACATTGATTGTCTTCACTACTATACTACCCTTACTTCTTTCATGTATTAAGAATGCCTGTAGCAAATTGTTAGAAGGACTTCCCTCTTGACTTGGACTCGGAGATGTGCATGGGGTCATGGGGTTGGAACATGTTATGGCCTAAGAAAGGTCATTGGGATACAATTCATCTTCTTTTCCTGAGCTACTATTGTGTTTTCTTCCTTATTCCTTTTCCCCTACTTAGGCTATCTCATCTAATTTCATTACCTCTTTTGCCCTATATTCTCTAGGGCTTGTGGTACGCTGATTTCAACTTATTCTCTAACCTCCCTATGGTCCCAACCTTCATTACTATGTTTCCTCCTCCATCTTATACACACATTTTGATGCAAGCCTCTTCATTATCACACCACTATGCCAAAATCTCATCTCATTGCATAGAATTGTGCTCACCTCCTCTAGAGATCTTCCTTCTTGGGTCAATGTGAAATCTTTTAGACTCTAGAATCTTCAAAGCTTTTATCTCTATGATTCCTAGGCATATTTAGATCATTTTCCCCTCACTTGTTCTTTTACTACATAGCTTGCCTTTGTTTCCCATAAAAGCATCCTTTGTTTCCCCTCAGAGCATCATTTGGTTAGCCCCTAGTCTCCCCATTGCACAAAATGAAATCTACCCACTCATATTGTTATATTCCAGTGACATAACCCCTTTATCACACAAAAACACTTTTATCCATGTGGGAACTTATCTTAGCTATCTTCCTCATCATCCCTTAAATAACTCCCTTTCAATTGTATTATATGACTGAGTATGCCCCCACAAAATATTCAATAAATAACCTTCCATCACACTATTCAACCAAAAATCAACTATGTGATAAACCTTATTACTTACATATTTCACTCTCTAAATCAATTTGGGGATCCAACTAAGGGGTACAATAGGAAGCCAAGTTACATGGTCTTCTTCCAACCTTTGTAAAACTCCCATGTGTAGCCAGCGCAACTTGATCCCCAACTAAAATAGAGAATGTAGAAAATGGTGGTTTCCCAACCACTTGTGGGTTGCCCCATCCTCCTTATGTGTTTGGAGGAAATGAATAATATAGGATGCAAGGTGAGCTTGCCCTCCAACACATAGATTTTCCCCAAGTCTCCCTAGGGGATGGTTTTCAATCCTACTCATGGTCTCCAGTGGCCCACGAAGTCCAAGGAAAGGAATGATCCCTCTTGGAGCAATGTTCTGCACAGGGATGGTCAAGGGAAATATACATGTAATATAAAAATCAGAATCTACATAACTAACTTTCTTACCATCTTCTCTGCTCATGTAAGTGGAGTAGCTCATAGATATGTCTCCTCCCATCCTCGAAGAGAGAATAAATGGCTATGTTAGCTTCCCCAGAAAGGGATGTACCTCCTCCATATTTGCATGACTGCTGCATCTCCCTATGTGCTGATGTATCCCATCCTCATGCAACCGGTCATCTAACACCATGCACGTAAAAGTATCCTTGGAATACTCCACCAAAATTTGGGAGCTCCAATGCAGATCCATCCTCCATAATGACAGTGTTGATGATCCCTCATGTAGACTCACTGTCATCTGGCTGCTTCCTTCTTTGACATCTCCCATGCAAAAGATATAAGGGGGAAGATTTACATCCTCCCTCGGATGTTTCTGCCTTAGCACAAAACCTGAAATGGGAGTGGGAAATAGTGATGATGAGAGAAAAATCCCCTTCTTCCTACAACTACCCAAAGCTCCCTGAGCTATATCAAGCTCTCCCAAGGTATCCACCTCTATGAAGTCAATGAGTGGTGTCCCAAACTGTGAAGCATCCCTCCTCCTCTACGAATCCAGTGGTCTCCTCGGTAGAATGTCTCCATGAAGTGAGACATCATCATCAAAGGTAGACTGTATATATGAATGGGCAGATGTGTCCATTCCCTCACTGCGTAGTCCAGTCTCCCTCCATGGTGCATCAACCTCTAAAAATGAGTAAGGGTAATTACTCCTCATCAACCGACGCTGGCTCTTCCCCTTACCTTCTCCTTGTGTCCCCAAGTTTCCACACTTCCTCATCAATGGCACAGAAGGATCATGTGTTGTGCCTTGATATTTATACATGAGATCCATGGGTACCTCTTGCAATGATGCAAGAATCCCTCCACTTGGAGCAAGGGCTCCACCTTCCTCTGCATGAGGTACTAGGTACTCTCTAGTTGCGCCAGCGCTATTTCTCCCAACCTCCTCCTCATGGGTGGGAAACCTCCCAATAATGGAGTCCTCCTTTAGGAAAGAGACCCTCATGCTTCCCTTCTCAAGTGTATATGATGAAAATATTTCCTCCAGCAAGGTATGTTGTAAGGTCCCAGCCTCCCTTATGGCTGTATGAAGTAGAGTGGAATTCCAAGTTTCATCCATCACATGTAGGGTTATGTTTTGAGTGTGTTCCTCCACATGTGTTTTATGAATCCTCCCATCAACTCTCTTTACTAATGTATGAGATAAAACATGTGCATTTTTAAAAGGAAAGGATTCAAAATTCCACCAGCTGTAATCTTTACCTCTCCAGGCAGCACTGCAAATGTGGTTGCTTCTTCTTCAGAAATGTTGTGTTGTTGCAAAATGGAGTCTAGCCCCTCCACCCAAGCTTTGGATGAAACTGTAAGTGACCCATCAAAGTTTGATAGAATGGATATATCATGTTGCTTCTTCCTCCCCTTGGTCACTCCTCCTTCTTCTCTCATCTCAGTTACGTCACTGCTGGACATAGGACTGCGTTGGTCATCATGGTGTGTGGCTGCATGCTCACTCCCACTATGTGCAACTCTAGAGTTTGTCCTGGAATCAAAATCCTTTCGAGATGCTCCATCCATCTCCTCCCTTGACCTTGATACCTCCATGAATTATTCGAACAGATTTAGGAAGAAGCCTTGTCAGCTTAGCCTCCTTCCTTCTCCCAAGAGATGGAGTCTCTCTTCTGCTCGTCTTCTTATCTCCTTATAGATGAGAATAGGAAGTACAGGGGTCTTCCTTTTCTGTTTTCTCTTCCTCCTTGGAGAGGTTCTTCTTCTTCTAAAAAATGGATGATATCAATCTCATCCTCTTCATCTTCTATTCTCTTTCTTTCTTGGGCTTTGAAAGCCATAGGCTGAGCCAAGAAAGGAGCTCTGATACCACTATAATATTCCTTTTTCGGAAATATCAGAAGTCTGTGCCTGAGATGGACTGCGGGGGCATTTACTGGATATGTCACCTTCTAATGAAGGGTGAAATCCGGAGGCTTGCTGGCCCTTTGCAAAATCTGTCTACAGATATGTGAAATTTCCTAGTAGGAATGGCTAGCAACCCAAGCCTGGAAAACACATTTCCCAGGAGTGGAGGTGGTAGGATTTGATACTTGTCTAGGATCCTTTGAATATATATATCTAGAGCTGAAATCCAAGAGTGGGCTCAAAACAAATGTCTCTAGGAGCTTAAGACAAGTCTTCTTTGTCTGTTTATCTTCAGAAAATTCCCAATGAAGATATGGAAGTATAAGGCTCAAAGAAAGATGGGGGAGCAATATCTCAACCCCTGAAATCAATAATACATCAATACTTGGGAGGATTGGCTAAAATATACAAAAAGGAAAAAATGTTGGAGTTGCTGCCTCTAAACTCGAATAGGATTGCAACTCAGAAAATGGATGGAGAGCAAGCAATTCAAAACTATCCATGAATGAGCAAACGGTTGCTTTTTCATTCTTTTATGTCAATTAAGGCTCCTTGGCCATGGACCCCACACATTAGGGTTTATTCCTCCTTAAGCCATTGCCTCGGCTTCCCAAGCAAGCCACACTTCCATATATTGCATAGTTTGACTTGGTCAACATGACCTAGCCTCCTTGCAATTATCCCTTTTCACACATGGGTGTGCAACACTAGCTCTAATGATGCTTCTCTTTCATTTCATCAGGGAATTTATTGATATTTTATTCATGAATGGGCTTCCTTGCCCATTTTACTCTCCTCCTAGCTTAAATAGCCAAAATTAATGTTCCAATTAGCTTTATGCTAATTTGAGAACATTACACATCTCTAAATTTACACCATGTCATCAAAATAATTAATTAATAAAATAATTAAAGTAGCCAATTCCAATAGAAATAATTATTCTTATTATCATTATAATATAAAATATATTATTAATATTAAACAATAATTACTATTTAATTAATTAATTAATATGTTGTTATATTGATTTTGTCAAATCAGTAAATAAATAAGTAAAATGAAAGGTAGAGAAATATCACTCCCTGGAATGGGCGAATAATCTAGACTCTTGAAGATTTCAATTAATGTAAAATACCCTAGACTCTTGAATCATTCTATTTTACTTCGTCGTCCCTCCACTTTCATTTAATCTCTGCCTTCAACCACCTTCTACTTGTTGATGAAACTCGACATCGCCTTTCCGTTCATCCTTTATACCAATATATATATTACATATTTATTTTTTAGCAAGGTATCATCAATCAATATCGTTAAAATAAAATCATGATTTTTTTTTAATAGGCCCAAGGAATAGTTAATAAATGCACTGTTAAATTGTGACGTAAATCAAGACTAGGGAACAATACTTATTTGAATTTCTCAACTATTTCTTAAATAATTTCAAATGGTTTAATATGTTGGGAAGGTTTTGAGGTTTTGAGTGTATAAATAAAATATTGTTTTTATTTTAATATGTTGTGGAAGGTTTTGAGGGTATAAGTAAAATATTTTTTTTTATTGTGTAGAGTTTTGATAGAAGCTCTATAAATTTTGGTTCAACTTCTGTTTTCTTTTGTAAATTTATTTTCTCTCATAAAATTAAAATCTAATATTTATATTAATATATACATTCTATTAGTTTACTTCATACTTTGTTTATCTCTCTTATTTTTTTCTTTATTTCATATAGTATAGAAACCAAAGGACAACAATGTTTCTCTACCTAGAGGAAATTCCCTCTTTTCTATCACCTATCACCTACAACATGTAAACAGTTGCACAAACTAGACAATGAAAGAAATGAATTACACACTTTCCTTATTGTAGTTAGTTCACTGCAGTGTGCCAATTGATGCCTCTCCACACCTCTCAATTCTGGATGCCCCTTGTCTATGATACCTATAGGATTTGAATATTTATGTAAAAATTGATACAACCTCACAAACAAACAAATGTTGTTGGGTATCCTCTATCCTAGTACCATGAAGATAATAAATCTCAAGTTTAGATAAACACCAACCATTATGGATTGTGTGGTATTTCCAAGTGATGTTCCTCGCAACTGAATCTTTCATACATTATCCCTTCTTCCTACTACTTTGAGTGTTTTCACTACTATACTTACTTCTTGCATGTATTAAGAATGCATGTAGCAAATTGTTAGACTGACTTCCCCCTTGACTTGGAAATGTTTATAGGGTCATGGGTTTGGCACAGGTTATGGCTTAAAAATAGTCATTGGGATACATTGGACCTTCTTGTCCTAAGCTAGGCTTATGTTTTTCTTCCTTATTCCTTCTCCCCTAGTTACTGAGGCTATGTGATCTTTCATTACCTCCTTTTCGTGATATTCTATCTAGCCATTGGTCTACACTTATTTCACCATATTCTTTAACCTCCCAATCATCCCAAACATCATTACTATGTTTCTTCCTCCATATTATAAGCTCACATTTTGAAGCAAGCCTCTTTATTATCCCACCACGATGGAAAAATATAGTCTCATTGCATAACATTCTTCTCACATCCTCTATTGGGTTTCCTTCTTGGGTCAATGTGCATTCTCTTACTCTTCTCGAATCTTCTACGCTTTTATCCCTATGATTCCTAGTCATATTTAGATCATTTGACCTTCACTTTTTCTTTTACTACATCCCATGCCTTTTATTCCCCTCATGACATCCTTTGGTTATCCCCCAGTCTCCCCATCACACATAAAATAAATTTAGCCACTCATATTGTCACATTCAAATGACATAACCCCTTTATCACACAACAACACTTGTATCCATGTCAGAAAGGATCTTAGCTATCTTCCTCATCATCCCTTAAATAACTCACTTACAATTTTATTCTATGAATTAGTAAGCCCCACAAAATATTCAATAATATAACCTTCCAACACACTATTGAACAAAAATTCAACTATGTGAGAATCCTTGTTACTTACATTGTTCACTTTCTAGATCAATTTGGGGTCCAACTAAGTGGTAAAATAGGAAGCCAAGTTACATGATCCTCTGCCAACCTTTGTAACCACAAGGCAAAAATGATCAGAAACTCAACGAATAATATTTCATGGAAATCCATTAAAACATAGGTATTTGCATCCATTTTTAAGGATGTGTCCCTCTATTTCTGGCTTGTACTACAATTAACTCTTATTCTTTCATATCCACCCACTATTGTATATCTTCATTTACAATTCTAGGTCTCTACATCCCCTTCACCTCAATATTGACAACAAAACCATTTGTTGTTCTATAGGGGGAAGATGAATGGGTTCAAGAAAATTTTCCAACAAAACTTCATGAGACACCAACCCTTTAGACAATACTTATAAGTAGGTGAAGCCTCACTTGGAGCATCTAGGGGGAACTATAGGAAACTTAACAGTTTTATAGTGATGAAGGAGTCTATGACCTTAAGATATAGTTACTCATATTCAACTTATTTTTAAGAATTTTTATTAGAAAAATAAATGAATAACCTAATTCAAGCATGCATACACTTTAAAGTAATAATATCATGAAAAAATAAACTATCCATTAAACATTGCACAAGAAAATAAAATGATCTTTTATTATCATTATGAATCCTCCATTACAATCAATTCCATAGTGGCTCACCAACCTTATCAAATCATTTTTCATGAAAAGTGAGATTATATCTTCATCTCAATATATATCCTACCCCCTTAGCCTTAATCTATTTATAAATGTAATATTTACATTTAGACGCAAACCAATCAAAAACCCTTACTAATAAATTATTAGCATGGACTAGTAAATATTGCTATGGGTGAGTACCTACAAAAATATCCCATTAACTTTCCTTATTTTTCATAGTTCCACATGTTATCCCATGGTTTCCCATGGTTGCCTTTCCAAGGCGGTACCCTCTTACATGATGCTCTTTTGCATAACCCAAAAACACTTTCGCAATAGGTAATGCAATGAGGTTACGTAATGGAATATCCTTAAGTAAACTATGCCTTTCCAAGGCGATAGCCTCTTACATGATGCTATTTTGCATAGATCCCAAAAAGCTTGTAACCAAAAAACACTTCTCCAACAGGTAATGCAATGAGGTTACATAATGGAATATCCTTAGGTAAATTGGTAAACTGTGTGAAAGTGATATTTCAATGTTTACTACAATTATCAACATATGCATTATTGGGCTTATGAGACTAGTCACGTGAATAATTGAAAACATAAGTGGATGAAAACTAGCTCCAAAAATAACAAGATATGAATAGCATGGAATGTGTGAATATATGGCACATGCATGACATAATGTGTATGGATATGTTTGGGTATTTGAATGACGGAATTGCTTAAACCTGTATATTTAATACATATTGCAAATATCTTTTTACAAAATTTCATGGAAAGGTGTAAGTAGTTGAATTGATAGAGCTATCACTAATATGTGAGGTTAATATCATTTTAGGGACTATTTAATATCACAACAATAGGTACTCTCAAATCCATTTGGACTCCTTGAAAATAATTTAGCTAAGAATGCTTGTGATGGTAGCCAAGTAAGTAAGTAAAGCCTCAAACAAAGGTAAAAAGGTAAATGAAAGGAATTTGGTAATATTTTTTCTCAATGGAATTGGTATATTTTTTTTCTAAATTAATGCATATATTGCATGGACACCTGAGAGTATGGTTAACTTTCAGTGTGAAAATATTAGTAGGATTTCTATGATGCATGCAAAAAAAAATTGACATTAAATTTCTCATGAATTTGAAGATATACATTTTGTAGTTTTGGCTCTTTGGGATATTGGAATAAATGTTTCATTTTGTTATCAAATTCTTAAAATGAATGTGACGCATGTATATATTGAAATTATAGTTTCATTTCAAATTTTTAAATTCAATTGGAGTGATAAAATTATGATGTGTAATGTTCCTTTTTCAAGAATTTCTGCATAATGGTCCTCAAGGATGTTGTATAAGAAGGCAGTGTAAAAATAAGTTGAAAGGGGTCTTGGATCCCTTCGTTAATACATAAAACACTTCTCTCCCCAAATTTGATCCCAAAGAAATGAGCCTAGAGGGGTTATTCAGATCTCCCCAAACTAGGTCCCTCAGAATACTGCTCAAATAGAAAGCCTACAACAATATATGAACACAATCATGAAATCTGCAAATCTGAATACAACATAAGAGGAAATATATTACAACCATCATTTTAATTAATATATCAGCTACAATATACATAAATATATTGAGGGACAAGCCACTCAACCTACTGGAATCAATCTCCAATGATCAACACATGAAACACAAGAGATGTAACAACTGCATAAAATGTTGAAAGACAGTGAATGTGCTATCTCTAGGAGTGTAGCTGCTTCTATAGATGTACATACATGAAATATGACTGAAATATACAAAGGAATTCCTGAGAATATAATAATGGGCTCTAATAGAATATTTCTAGCCAATCTAGGAGAGATTGCTAGAAATACTAGAGAAATTAAAAATGTGACAAATCACTTGTCAATGCAACTAAATAAAAGAATGAGGCTATGGAGGATCTGAAATACTCATTCCCTCCTCTGATAATGTTCTCAAGCAAGGGGTTGATCCCTCTTACTAAAAAACACTCCTCGTCATAAGCTCAAATGACCCTCCCGACAACTGCCAGCATAAAATAACGTAGTTTCTGCCCTAGACTGCACTGTGAGAGATGGTGAATGGTTGGCCTGGTGCCAAATATCTGAAATGAAGCCTGGGAGTCTCCTATGATGCTCCTCCAAAGAATATGCAACAACTCCACTGAAGAACAAGCCAAGAATGACTCTGAGAGTTCCTCTATTGCTACTCCGAACAACACAACGTTTTCTTGACAACAGAATAATGTTGTAGCTGACGGGGTAAGCTTGGCCAAATGTCGGAATGAGGAAATTGAGCTCAAACCCTCTCCTTCCTTGAGGATGAGGTCGGGATTCCCGACCGGGAACACCCTTGGGTGAAGAACACTACAACCCTGCTAAACAACCCGGGGATGCAAGTCTTTGCAGACCTAACGAAAATAATAAGCTAATGCATAATGAAAATGGGCTACCATCTCCTCCTTATAAATCAAATGAACTCCTCTCACCATGGGTCCCATTCACACTTGCCACCTAGCTCAAGAAAGTGGAGCCTCCATTAAAATTGCGATGTCCAAGTAGGTTCAATGCATCTAGATAGTTTTATTTGACTTGGCCAAGATGACTAGATCAAGCATGATCCAATCCTCTTCACACCATGTGGTGCTCAATTCAGCTTCTTTATTATTCCTCCTTTCACAAAAGGAGTGTTATTTCTTCATCAAAAGGGGTTAATGGTTCTCCTTACCCATTTTATTCAACAAAATAAAAATATGCTAACTATAATGTTCCTTTAGCTTGAGGCTAAAAATTGGGAACATTACAGTCCTCCCCTCCCACATGTGGCTTGTCCTCAAGAAACTGCATGGTAGAGCTAAATTCCTCCTCCTCTTCTTGTGGCCTCCTCATCAATAGACCCCACCATAGCTCATCAAGGTATGAAATAATCCTGTCCTCCATGTATCCCTCAAAGTGTGTAAAACCAGAGTCTACATCATGAGATAATAAAATATCCAAGTGGAAGTCTGCTTGTGATTCAATGGCCTCCTCAAGGAAGGAGTGATGAAAAACATGGGAAGTCTTATTCCCAATGAGTAACTCCTTCGCCCATGCAATCATCCAAATGAAATGAGCCATCCTAAGTAGCTCAAAAAAGTAGTTCTCAACCCCGGATCTATGCAATATGTTGGGGTTGAATGGAGATTTTATATTTTCCCATCTGTTGAGATTCAAAAAGATGATGAGCTTAGTGAAAAGAGTCGCCTTCACTAAGTGGGCCCGCAGGCTATTTTTGGTGCAAGTCTATTTTTACACTATGTCTATTTTTAGACATATGATCATATTTCAGAAGTTGCAGGATGCTATTTGTGGATGGTTGGTCAAGTTGGAAAAATAGATGAAATTCTATTTTTAGAATACTGGGTGAAGTCTATTTATAAATCGTTGATCTAAAAATAGATGCATGTCGATTATTATTAGCTCCTAATAATAATTAGACTCTAAACATCAACTTATTCTGTTGGAGCACTTTAGTTCAGTGCACAGATGTGGCACATCAGCTGACAGAAGGAATTACACAATTCCTAAGGGTTTACTGGAGCTAATGCATGGAGGACTCAGTTAGAACTCAAGTGGTAGAGTTATGACACAGTTGGAAGAGTAGTTGATGGAGTTGTATTTAGTTTAACTCGGTTAGACTCAGTTGATCTAGTTTTATCTAGTCTAACTAATTGATACACTAGTGAGAGTGGAGTGAATTAACTAGCTAATTAATTCATAAATAATATCTCATTAATCAACTGAAAAATACATTAGTTAATTACAGTGCATGGAAATTTCAATGGAGACCAGTGGAGAGATAGGTGAAAGGGCAAGATAGACTATCTGTTGTGACTATAGTGATGCATTGATTGCATCAAACACACAATGGAGATGCCAATGAGGATTGCACAACCAATCCAAGAGTAATTCTAATTCATTCAGAGTTATTCTTTAGTAGGGATTGTGCAATGGAGGCAAGCTAGCAGGTGATGGAGATCAGTGCATGGATTTGCAAGATTGGTCCTGATTAGTGTATGACGGTTGTACTATAATGAGAGGTTGTGATAAGCTTTGTATGTTTGTATGAGATTGTCATATGATCTCCATGTTACATAATATATAGTTTGGGTTTTCAACTTCATGCTTTCTGGGTTAAAAATTGTGTTATGTGCGATTCAATATTTTTGTTTATGCTTCACATGTGTGTGCCATTAATTTTTCCGCAAAATATTAACAAGTGGAATTGATTAAGTATTTTGCATAAAGTTAAATAGTGTGAGATCAAGTGAATCAAGGACATATGCATGCTTTGTGCATATAATTTCTACATGGTATTAGAGCATTGTTGATTGAAGATTGCAATTGTGACGTGAATTTGTGCTGGTGGACAATTCGAATTTTCTACAGAAGATTCTTGGTGGAGAAATAGAGTATACATTGAAATTTATTTCAACGGGTTGAGCTTGGAGTATGCCCTTAGTGGGAGCTTGAATTACATAGCTTCGAAGGACAGGATGGAGGCAGTGCTGGAGGATAATGGGTTGAAGGAGTTCATCGATAGCGATGTTCTTAAGCCGGGATCTAGCGATTCTGCATTACTTGATGCATGGCAAAATAAGACTACAAAGAAGAGGAGGATTCTGTTGGAAGGCGTGAAGGACCATATTGTGTCTAGAATTCATGGGAAAGCCACTCTATTCTTAATGTGGAAGGCTTCAACAGACTTTTTCCAAGCAGAAGTGACCAGAGGAAGTTGGCGCTTAAAGACAAGCTCAAAAAATAAAAATGGAGAAAGGCGAAAGTATTCCAAAATGGCTCACGAAGTTTGTCCACTGCAAGGATGAACTGGGAAGTGTGGGGGTTACTATTGATGAAGAATAATTGGTGAGCTTGACTCTCCTTGCACTTCTAAATATTTTTCATAGCTACTAAGACTCTGTCAATGGACGGGAGAAACTGCTAGGATGGCAGCGACTTTGGTCGGATCTTGTGCAGGAGAAGATAAGGCGGGGTACCAGGGATGGATCTTCATTGAAGAATGAAGATGAAGAGAATTACGCTTTGGCTTCCAAAGCAAGGAAATGGAAGGGGAATAAAAATCCTTCAAAATCTAGTGCTAAAGGCAAGAAGCAGGATTTGTCCAAAGTGAAGTGTTTTCACTATCACGAGCATGGAAATTATGCCACTAACTGTCCACAGAAGAAGATGAATAAGCAGGTTGTTGGATCTATAGCTGGAGAGGCCTTAGCCTTGCAATTTGAGCTGGATTTTTCATTGATCGCATGCTTGGTTTCAAGCTGCATGGGATTGGTGTGGTATCTTGACAGTGGTGCATCTTTCCATATGACGGGATACAAAGAGTTGTTTAGTGACTTGGAGGAGAAGGACCTCCAAATGCATATATAGATGGGAGACGATGGTTAGTACAGTGTGAATGGAATTGGGACCATTACCTTTGAGAGGGAATTTGGTAATCCATTCTTGTTCAAGAATGTCATGCATGTTCCAGCTCTGAAGAAGAACTTGGTCTCGGTCGCAATGTTGGAAGACAAAGGTTATGATGTTGTTTTCAGTGAGGGAAAAGCATTCCTTTGACATAAAAAAATGGGTCAAACCAAGAATATAGGGGTTCGAATTAAGGATCTCTACAAGCTGGAGGTATATGGTTGTGCTGCAATGGTGGGAAAAGTAGAAGAAGTGGTGAGCCGGGATGACAACAAATTATGGCACAGGAGATTGGGCCATCTTCACCATGGCAGTTTGAATATTTTGTAGCACATCTCTATTGGACTTCCCAATGGTACTCTGGCACAGTGAGATTAGTGCAAAGGATGTACAATGGGTAAGTTTGTGAGGACCACCTTTCATGAGAAGGAGAACCATGCTTTAGTGATCCTGGAGAGAATTCACATAGATGTGTGTGGACCATTCTCAGTTGCTTCAACAGAAAAGCACCGTTATTATGTGATATTTTTTTATGACTATTCTCATAGATGCTGGATCTTCTTCATGCAGAAGAAGAGTGAAACATTCTCAAAGTTCTATGAGTTCAAGGCATTGGTGGAGAAGGATTCGGGGAAGTAGGTGAAAGCTCTAAGGAGCGATAATGGTGGTGAATACATCTCAAGTGAATTCAAAGACTTCTATAGCAAAGAAGGAATTCGAAGAGAACTCATAGTTCCTCATAACCCACAGTAAAATGGGGTCATGGAAATAAATAACAGAATGATCGTGGGTGTTGCACGAGCGATGCTACATGACCAGGGCCTACCGATGCACTTGTGGGTGGAAGCATACAACACTGCAGTTTATGCACAAAATCGTTGTCCTCATAGAGTACTTGGCATGACTAAACCCGAGGAAGCTTTTACTGGTAAGAAGCCTGATATTTCTCATTTGAATATTTGTGGCTCACTTTTTTACATTCATGTGATGAAGGATGCCAGGAAGAAGCTGCAGCCTACTGCAGAAGTTGGGATATTTGTGGGGTGCACAGAAACACCCCATAACTATTGTGTGTATTTTCCAAAAATTTGGATGACTGTTATGCGATGGGATATAAAATTCAATGAGGTGAAAGCAATGAATTTGTCGCTTGAGAGGGAGCTACACTTGCATGCGGAAGAGGAACTTATTGTTCCCAAAAATGAGCCTCTGGATGCGGATCAGCCATAAGAGGAGATTCATGGAGTGGAGTCCACTCATGCAGAGCCAAACATCAGACAAGGCAGTAAGCGTACCATATAAGCTGAGAGACTGAAAGTGGATGCGGCACAGAATGTAGTAGTTCCTACATCATAGTGTAGACAGAGACATTCACTTGACCGATATACTGGATACATGGCTCTTATGAGCAAGTGTATCGTGACAGATCCATGTTCTTTTGAAGAAGCAGTGCAGGAGCCCACATGGGTAGATTACATGGTGGAGGAGTATGACTCCATTGTCAGAAACAGTGCTTGGGAGATTGTTCCAAGGCCGGTGGGAAAATCAGTTTTAGGATCAAGGTGGATATAAAAGGTAAATCAAGCTACTGATTGGAGTGTAGAGAAGTATAAGGCAAGATTTTTTGCCCAGGGCTTCTCACAGATTGAGGGGATTGACTATGAAGAAACCTTTGCACCTGTCGCACGGTATTCTTCCATACGAACCATCCTTGCTCTCTCAGCGTAGATGGGTTGGGACATTCATCAGATGGATGTGAAGACTGCATTCCTTAATGGGATCATTGAGGAAGAGGTGTACATTGAGCAGCCTGAAGGATTTGAGATCTTTAGTAGCGAGTCACATGTGTGCAGGCTCAAAAGAGCGTTGTATGGGCTGAAGCAAGCACCCTGTGTTTGGTACACTCAGATTGACAACTATTTCACTCGACTTGGCTTCACTAAGAGTGAGGCTGATGTACCAGATTGTGGTTAAGGGTCAGCTTTTAATCATTGTACTTTATTTTGATGATTTAATACTAACAGGTGATGATAAGTTGATACACTCATGCAAGGTAGATCTTGCAAAGGAATTCAAGATGAATGATTTGGGCCTCCTTCATTATTTCCTTGGATTGGAAATATGGCAATGAGAAGGTGAAATGTTTGTGTCTCAAGGAAGGTATTCCCAGGAGATACTAGAGAAGTTTCACATGCAAGGCTACAAGCCTATTGACACTCCTCTTCTAGGAAATTGGAAGAAAGAGGATGCTACATCGGCAGAGGTAGGGGATTCCACTATTTATCGATATTTTTTGGGTTCACTCATCTATTTAGTTAATACAAGACTGGACACATGCTATGTGATGAACTAGCTTTCATAAGCGATTATTAAGCCTACCAAGCTCCTTTGGAAGGTGGGCAAGCATGTCGTAAGTTATCTCAGGGGCACATCTGAGTATGGTTTATGGTACAAACATACGGATGAGGTGAAGTTGCATGGCTTCACGGATGCAGATTGGGCAGGTAGCCCAAAAGACAGAAAGAGCACATTAGGGGGTATTTTCAGTATCGTATCTATCGCAGTTTCTTGGTATAGCAGGAAACAAAGATCTCTGGCAGTCAGTTCAGTGGAAGCAGAATACATGGCAGCAAGTTTAGCTGAATGTGACTCTATCTAGATGAGGAATATTCTAGTTGGTTTGTTCAATTCACATTTAGATCCCATGGTGATTCATTGTGATAATCAGAATTGTATTAAACTCTCGGTTAATCCTGTGTTTCACGATAGATCTAAACATATTGATATCTGGTATCATCATACTAGAGATTGTGTGCAGTGGAAGATCATATTGCTTTAGTACATTCCTATGGAGGATCAGGATGCATATATTTTGATGAAGGCACTCACCAGGAGAAAATTTGAATACCATAGAGGTAGGATCAGGGTGAAGGATAATCCCTATCTTGTTGAGAGGGAGTGTTGAGATTCAAAAAGATGACGAGCTTAGTGAAAAGAGCCACCTTCACTAAGTGGGCCCGCAGGCTATTTTTGGTGCAAGTGTATTTTTAGACTATGTCTATTTTTATACATGATGATCATATTTCAGAAGTTGTAGGATGCTATTTGTGGATGGTTGGTCAAGTTGGAAAAATAGATGAAATTCTATTTTTAGAATATTGCCGAAGTCTATTTATATCGCTGATCCAGTAACAGATGCATGTCAATTATTATTAGCTCTTAATAATAATCAAACTCTAAAACACTTATTCTTTTTTTCCGAGCACCCCCCGCCCGTAATACCTCGTACATCACTGAATACGTCAGTATGAAATTATTTAATTCCTAAGGGTTTACTGGAGCTAATGCATGGAGGACTCAGTTAGACTCAGTTGAGCTAGTTGTATCTAGTCTAACTGATTGATACACTAGTGAGAGTGGAGTGAATTAATTAATTAATTAATTCATAAATAATAACTCATTAATCAACTGAACAATACATCAATTAACTATAGTGCATGGCAGTATCAGTGGAGACCAGTGGAAAGATAGGTGAGAGGGCAAGATAGACTATCTCTTGTGACTATAGTGATGCAGTGATTGCATCAAACACACATTGGAGATGCCAATGAGGATTTCCTAGTCAATCCAAGAGTAATTCAAATTAATTCAGAGCTATTCTTCAGCAGGGATTGCGTAGTGGAGGAAGGCTAGCAGGTGATAGAGATCGGTGCATGGATTTGTAAGATTGGTTCTTATTAGTGTATGACGATTGTGTTGTACTGAGAGCTTGTGATAATCTTTGTATGTTTGTATGAGATTGTCATATGATCTCTATGTTACATAATATATAGTTGGGGTTTTTAGCTTCAGGCTTTCCTGGTTAAAAGTTGGGTTATATGCGATTGAATATTTTTTTTTATGCTTCACATGTGTGTGCAATTAATTTTTTCGTAAAATCTTAACAAGTGGAATTGATTCAGTATTTTGTATAAATTTAAATAGTGTGATATCAGGTGAATCAAGGTCATATGCATGCTTAGTGCATATAATTTCTACACCATCCAAGTAGTTTCTCCCTCCATTTATGATAGGTATGAGGGGGTTTCTGATATTGGCTTGAAATGTCATGGCCTCCACAATTGTCCCAAGCCTCCCCACCAAATGAATCAACCATGAAGTGCCTCCTCCAACAACACATTTTCTCCCAATAAATCCTCCTATATGAAGAGAAAAGTAGTGACATGGCAATCATGGTTTTCCCATGGTGTTTCCTGCAATATAAATCATGTACAATGGGGAGAATCATGCTCTAAATGGGCTATCCCAAAACATACAACACTCTCACAATAGTGGTCCTTGTGAATGTATAAACATCAGCAATACAAGGAGACAACATGTAATAAAAACAAGCTGTCATAAGACAAATAGAGAGTGGTTCATAGTTTCAGTCATGGAACTAGTGCAGTGCACCCTTGGCCTACATCAAAACAAAAATTAACAAGTGCTTTTCCAGCCACTTGTTTTCTATGACAAGCATCTCATAAGGTGAAAACATGAAAGTAAAAATTGGTTCCAATGGTGCACACCAAGAAGCATGGGGCTTCCCCCACAAACCACCATTAAGGTAGACAAAATCAATGCTACAAGTAGCTGCAAGTACATTATTCAAAATGAAAGAACGGATCATCCTTCTTGATACAATATGCTACTCATATAAAGTAAATAAGTACAAAACATAATGTGAAATTATACCTTCTCTACCATGTACTTGAGACCTTGAGCTGAAATGGCTCATCTAGATGCTCTCTCTCACATTCAATGAGTAGGGAAATGGTTGTGCCAACCTCTCAAAAATTATCTCAGCTATGCATCTGTCTAGATGCTGATATCGATCATGCTAAATTCCCTCCCAAATTAACTTCTCTATCAAGGAAAAATATGCATCCAAGTGCATAGCTAAGAAGTCCTCATGTGCTGCATGTAATAATTTCTCCTTGAGACTAGAAGTGCTAGTCAAGAAGATCCTACCATAATGATAGATGACCATATAATCCACTATGTGTCTGTCATCTCCCTCTGGTTCATCCAAAATCATGCATGCACCTAGATCTTGGGAGTACTCTACCAAGAGATGAGTCCTCCAACCTAGATCTATCCTCATCATAGACGGCACTAGTAATCTACATTGTGATGCTCCCCTCATGCTGCTGCCTGTTACCTTGACATCTCATATGCCAAATTCATCCTCCAAAATGCTGCCATGCCCATCATGCATCTTCTCATGCTCAAATATTGATGGTGTCCTTTGGAAGTTGGCATCCCATGAGAAGTTTTCATCCAAAAGGAATCTCCCAAGCTGGGTCAAAGTAAGCATGAGTGGCCTCCATCCACTCCTATGTATGAAAAATCCTCCCTCAAAAGAATTATCCTCTTTCCCATCAAATCTATGGAGAAATCATCGTGCATCATGAAGATGCCATCCTCCATCCCTGCAGCAAACTCTGTCAGCGCAGTATAACTGATGAGAGTGGGTGATACTGAAAATGAGAGATTGTCTCCCTCCTCCTTGGGTTTACCCCAAAATCTCTGCATTGTGCTGGACTCCTCCAATGTCTTCACCTCTCTAGAATCCAAGAATGGTGAACCAAATGAAAATATTCCTCTCATCAACTCTAGATCAGGTGGCCTTCCAGGTGGAATGCCTCCATATAGTGAGACATCAAGTTCAGAAGTGAACTGTATTTATAAGAGGACTGATTTTTCCCTCTCTTCACTGTGCTGTACATTCTCCTTCTTTTGTGCAAAGACCTTCAGGAACAAATAAGGGTGTAGCAACCCTTGATGTTGATCCTTCTCTTCCTCCTCCATCTCAGAATCTCCAATAACTGCTACATATGACTCCGGAATTGTGCCATGGTTTCCACATGCTAAAACATCTAGAGCTTCTTGCAAAGATACAAGGACTCCTCCAACAGAAACAATGACTCCCCTTTCACCTTCATGTGGTGATGGATCTCCTCCCAATGGGACAACACTGTTAGACCTCTTATCCTCATCCTCCCCATCAAAAAGTGAGATTACCTCATCATCAAGGAGAGACCCTAGATCTTGGTCATCTCTTGAAGGAAGTAACTCCATGTCTTTAAAAATGGAAGAGGGCCCTCCACACTATGGGTATCTTTCACTTAGCAAGCTATCATACATTTTTACATCCCCTTCAGAAATATGGAATGAAGTTTGTTTCATGGTTTCCTCCAATGCATGCAAAGTGTTTGATGTTTTGACATATAGAGATTCACAGTGATTTTCATAAAATTTTCTCACCAATCCTTTAGTGAATCCATAATATGATTATACATTTGCATGATAACATGAAATGGAATTTTTAAACCACCAACCATGAGCCATACCTTTGAGTTGTAGCGATGCTCCTCCAATGGCCTCATCTCCTTCCTCCATCCTCCCGGTAGTGCAAGTGGGAAATGAACTGCGATGAGGATCTGCATGTGTGGCTGAATGATCACACCCATCATAATAATAGCTAGGGCTTGCTTCATGCAAAAACCCTCTCAGAAAACCTTTCCATTTTTCCCTTTCTTTCTCCTCAAGGTCTTCAATCATGCCCTCCAGGGTCTGGAAAAGAAGAAGGGAAACCTCCTCTTCCGTCATTCCTCTTTTCTTATTTTCTCTGTACATTTCCTCTTGTAAATGATTATCTTCTCCTTCTAATGTAATATTATCTTGGGCTACACAGGCTAAGCCAATATTGATGCTCTAATACCACTATAATGTTCCTTTTTCAGGAATTTCTGCATAATGGTCCTCAAGAACGCTGTATAAGGAAGGCAGTGTAAAAATAAGCTGAAAGGGGTCTTGAATCCCTTTTTTAATACATAAAAAACTTCTCTCCCATAATTTTAGCCCAAATAAATGAGCCTAGAGGGGTTATTTAGATATCCCCAAACTAGGTCCCTTAGGAAACTACTCAAATAGAGAGAGTACAACAATATATGAACACAATCATGAACTCTGCAAATATGAATGCAACATAAGAGGAAATATATTACAGACATAATTTTCACTAATATATCAGCTAGAACATACAGAGATATCTTGAGGGAGAAGCCACTCAAGCTACTAGAATCAATCTCCAATGATCAACACATGAAATACAAGAGATGTAGCAACTGCATAAAATGTCGGAAGGCAGTGACTGCACTATCTCTAGGAGTATAACTACTGCTATAGATGTACATACATGAAATATGACTGAAATATACAAAGTAATTCTTGAGAATAGAATAATGGGCTCTAATACAAGATTTCTAGCCAATCTAGGAGAGATTGCTAGGAATGCCGGAGAAAGTACAAATGTGACAAATCACTTGTCACTACAACTGAATCAAAACAAGAATGAGGCCATGGCAGATCTGAAATACTCATGCCCTCCTCTAATAATGTTCCAAAGCAAAGGGCTTATCCCTCTTACTCAAAAACACTCCTCCTCATAAGCTCAAATGACCCTTCCAGCAACTGCCTGCATAAAATAACACAGTTTCTACCCTAGAATGCGTTGTGAGAGATGGTGAATGGTTGGCCTAGTGCCAAATATCTAAAATGAAGCTCGTGAGTCTCCTTTTATGCTTCTCCAAAGAATATGCAAGAACTCCACCGAATAACAAGCCAAGAATGACTTTGAGAGTTCCTCTATTGTTGCTCCCAGCATCACAACATTTTCTTCCCAACAGAATAACACTGTAGCTGAAGGGGTAACTTGGCCAAATGTCAGAATGAGTAAATTGAGCTCAAACACTCTCCTTCCTTGAGGATGAGGTAGGGATTCCTGACCGGGAACACCCTTGCGTGAAGAACACTACAACCCTACTAAATAGCCCGGGAATGCAAGTCTTTACAGACCCAATGAAAATAATAAGCTAATGCATAATGAAAATGGGTTGCCATCTCCTCCTTATAAAGTAAATGAACTCCTCTCACCATGGGTCCCATTCACACTTGCCACCTAGCTCAAGCAAGTGGAGCCTCCACTAAAACTGTGTTGTCCAAGTAGGTTCAATGCATCTAGATAGCTTTAGTTGACTTGGTCAAAATGACTAGATGAAGCATGATCCAATCATGTTCACACCATGTGGTGCTCAGTTCAGCAACTTTATGATTCCTCCATTCACACAAGGAGTGTTGTTTCTTCATAAAAATGGGTTAAGGGGTCTCCTTACCCATTTTATTCAAAAAATAAAAATATGCTAACTATAATGTTCCTGTTAGCTTCAGGCTAAAAATTGGGAACATTACATGATAAGTGTCATAAATTCAAATTCACTTAAAGATGTTCTGAATTTTTATGATGAAAAGGTTGTATGTATGATATATTACAAATATTTGGTTGAATTAAACATCATATTGTAGGTATAATGATGAAATGGGGTATTAGAGAGAAGTCATCATAATAGAATATCACCACTTGCAAGGGATCCCAACAACATGACTAAAAGTCTCATGTTTACGAGATATGAATTCTAAAGGAAGCAAAGTTGGGAAAAAAAATATAATTTAAAAATTTTTAGTATATTTCATGTGAAATTAATGTTCTAACACAGGTTGAACAATGGACGATAGAAACTAGGGACAAGGCCATTGTGGTTACATTACAACCCTATGACACATTTTCTACTTCATGGAGAAAGTCATGAAAGTCACCTTGACCATAAGACTCCATAAGTAATGTGGTGGAGCCTACCAGAAATGAAGTTGGCTATAAGACTCCATTTGAAATATAATATAGCATGTCAAAAAGACACTTGGATATAAAACTCTAACAATAACCCCATGTATAAAAACCCATGGCTATGTATACTACCTGGAATGGGAATTTCTTGGGCTTCAAAGTGTGAGTAGTTGTTGGGGGACCATGCAAGAAAATCCTTTGACTCTTATACTATTGAGAATGGGGGTTTATTGGGCTTGGAAAGGTGAGTAACTAATGGGAGAACAAAATCGCCACACACACACACACACACACACAAGGATGTGAGAAAAAAAGGGCATGTTCAATGTAGAGAGTGAAATTATTTATGGAGACATAGGAAAATAAACATCATAAATATAAGTGTTAGTTTAAAGAATTACTTGTTTGCATTTCAGTCTAATTTTATTTATAATTATTATGATTAATCTCATGAGAATTATATGCTTGTGATATAGGTGAGATGATGAACTATCTAGAAAACATACATGATACTTATCACAAGTAATATCATAGAAGCATAGAAAGAGTGTAGTGGAGCCAAAGGCACTAGGGACTAACCATTGTGGTGATACTAAAACCTTGTCATATGCATTGATCGTCATGAGTTATTTTATGAAAAAAAAATGTTGTTTTATTACAATAAGAAAGTGGGATACCTTCGATGTAACAATCCATAAAAACTATTCTTGTGTGAGGAACCCTTTGAATGGAATGGATAACTTGAAGGGTCAAGGAAGCAAAGAAAGGGATTCTTGAACTTGGAAGGTGTGTGATTTCAAAGAAGCGGAGACTTGAATGATATGGTTTTAAAAGAGTCATGTGCATAATGATTGGGATAAAAAACATTCATTAGGTGTTTTCCATAAGGACAATGAGTTAGATTTTTTCCTCATGGTAACCCCTCAGAGAAGCAAACAACTAGGAAGGAATGTGCTATAATTCCTAAAATTTATCGGTAACTAGACCATGTATACTACATGGAAATTTATTACATGACTTTGGACATAAAAGATATTGCTGATGTAATAGTTATAATTATAAAGCCCAAATTTTGTTCTAGTCCCTCTTTATAGAGCACCAAGGAATTTTTCTTGTTAAGGGAACATCCCTTGCCCCCATTGTTATAGGAAATTTTGTCGCATCTGATCAATGAGCCTCCTAATGAGATCAAACAAAATCTTATTCCCCCTAGTAATCATCTTGCACAAATACCAAATCATATTCCTTTCATCCCCGAGAGTTTTAGCCCTAAACTACATCATCTGAGTCAGTTTTAGGACGAGCACTCCCTCGATACCTTCTGGAGTGTGTTCACCTACAGGTTGCTCCACTGTGGCTAGCATTGGTCAGCAGAAGGCTGCTCCCATTTTCACTTGTATTGGTTATAGAAATAAGGGAAAATTCTTGGGATTCTATAAGCTTCCCCTTCTAGGAGTTTCCATAAGTATTTACAACCATTTACATTGGATAAATCATTCGGATACTCTCCTACCCTACTTTGGATTTTTTACACCTTATCCTTTGATCCTATCTGTCCATCAAAGGTGGATCTAAATCCCTATATTGGTAATTGGATAATAACTCCCAACTCACCCTACTCCTCTATATATTTACAACCTTCATATCCAAGATGTTGGCTTTTGGAGAGTGATTATTCCCTTATGTTTCCATAGTGAAAGGTTTTCGTCTCATGCATTTAGGGTGATTGGAGGTGCACATTATGATAAGGAAAGAAAAATTCAAGAACTTGGAGGAGCTCTTCTACAAGATCAACTACTGTTTATGGTTGTCACCTCCTTCCATTTATATTATTGTAAATAATTCTGTATTTTCCTATATGTGATGTTTCTCTTTCATATATTTCAATACCATGTTTATCTATTGAATAAAGTATTTGGATTATATTGCATAGATCTCGTAGTATCTTGGCTTGTGCTATCTGACTCTGAAGGTTCTAATTTTGGATATTGGATCTCAGATTGGAGAATCCAAGTTAAAGAAGGGGTGAAGGATGTGACGGATTCTAGGTAAGCCTCATTATGTCATCTATTCACTTTACGGAAAATCACTAGGTTCCTTTTCTTTCTGTTATTCTAGGTTAGCCACCGACTGAGGGGAGATACTTTTGTCCACAATCATAAATCATGTATAACAAATTGGCTACTTCGTTGGGGAATAGAGTATTACTTTGGTGGTTTCCTTGTCCATTGTGTTTGATTACCTCTTTGAAAGACCTTTGTTGTGTTATCCAACCAAGAAAGAGCATAGGAAGTGATTTCATTTAGTCTCTTTTTCAATCCATGTGTTGAAATCCTCTTTCTGAGGACCAATGCTCCCCGAGTACCTCTCACAGAGAATTGCACCTCACCTAGGCACACTTTGTACCAGTGTTGCAAAGCATTGGTGCCTCTTCTGCACCTGCATTGGCCCTTGTTTTTGAACAAATTTTTCCTTATTATTTGAGCATCTCTTTGATAATCCTACTTCCAGCTAAAATTTCGTGAGTCTTGACTGTCTTGTGGTCTCTATAAAGCCTCCATTTGGTTTCCATTTGTGTTTTTCGCCTTTGGTAAGAATTGTTTTAATTTTTATTTGTTATGATCTATTGGTTGCTTACAAACTGATTTCATCTGGTTTTTAATCGCTTGGATGAATTGTTATTTCAGTCCTCATTTTGAAAATTGTATTTGAATCAGTTATTAAACATTTGCATCTTATTTTTCTTTATTTCGAAAATAGTACGGTGAAAAAAAAAATTGCATTTCCATTTATGGTTATTCATGTGAATTAACATAGGAACATTTTCATCGAAAGGGAAATTGCATCTTGCATCTTGTTTGCAACATATTTTGTGTTGAAATTTGATTGTTTCTTCCCTTCCTTAGCTATATTTTCATTGAAAGAGAAATATTTTAATTTTCTCATACTAGATTTACATTTTAGGATATTCAGGTGACGTTTGTGGTGAGCCCAAAAAATGAGACTTAATCAAATATAAATAGTAAAATTTATTGAATCAACCTAAGGAGCATTTGTAACATAAACACAAACATCTAGAGGTCTAGTCTAGAGACGTGTTCCAGTGTCGTTAAACATAGGAGTTGTGGTTGTTTTCCAGCATTGTATCCCAGGGGTGAAATCTCGTTCCTATTAGGATCGTTCTCCACGTACCTTTGAATATATCGAATGGCACTCCATGCATGAAATGTCTATGGGGATTCTCTCATCAAACGGTTACACATTAGACAACACTACGACGGACTTTACACCCACTTACCATCGAGTATATTTTGGAAGTCCCCTATAGGTTTTTATCCTTGCCATAGGTAACCAAGTTCGCCGCCTTGTATACCGTGATACATCGAACATAGCATTCTGAGAGATTGGTTGTCGTACATTAATTCCTTGGTTCGCTAAGGCATATATTGTAGTTCATGGTTTCTTGGTAATCATTTATGCCTATATTACACTCTTTTTTATTTATTTATTTTTGTGTTGATAAAATTTATTGTCAAATGTGGAAGAATAAGATCCCCCTCCCCATCATTAAACTAGAATTAGAAATAAGCATTCTCTTCCCCCATAGGCTAGTCCTACCCATCGTCCTAATCATAAGAAAAAACATAATACATAATTGAAAATTTCAAAAACTACTTATGGCCCTCCTCCTTATATTTATCTGACAGAATAATTTGTCCCTTTGTGTTCAAAACCTGAGATTACCTCTACTGTTGTTCGTGACACTAACAGAATCGAAACAAAAGTCCCTGAAAATTTATTTCTTGAGGTCATTGAACGTGACCTTCCTAAGTCAGATACTTTGTTTCGTGCGGTTGTTGAACCTAAGGAGCCTCAACTATCTTTACCTTCTACTTCTGGACTTTCCTCTTCTCATCCTTTGTCTCAGACAAATCCTATATATCTTTGGCCTCACGGTGAACCTTTCCATATGAACTTATAAGTATTCAAGAGATCCCTCGAGAATGTCCTCATCCTTCTACTCTTGTTCATTGGGAAGGACTTCACTTTTATCAAATTTCTCATCCTCCATCTCTTTAAAATCCATTAAAAACTCCTTTTCATGATTCTTTGGACTTATCTATGGATCCCTTATGACAATCTTCATTAGGATTGTTAACCATGACTGAAACTGATTCAACCTCCCAACTCGTGTGCATGAATAAGGTTGAGACATCAGGTTTCGCTTCATCATATATGTTTGTGACATCACAAGGAACTCATTTGTATGGTGGCCCATCTATCACACCTAGTTAGAAGTCATTATCTAGTGCATTATCTGGTGCGTCTTCCAGTCCTTGGACCTCTCCCATGTCATCCAATTCAGGAATAACATATGGTACTTCTCTTATGAATGCCACATATTATGATCCTCTTCCTCCACCTACACCTATGATAGAGAAGCATGATGGCCCTTGTGTCGGTAGGTAAATCTACCCTCAACAGCCTAACTCCCCTTATGTTGGGTACCCTCCATCTAGATCGTAGTTTCCTCCATCATCCCCTCCTACTTTGGAAAGGGGGAACTTTTTGCTGGTATAGCTCAATATGGTAGCATTCCTAAATATATTCCTCCTTATCCTGGAATGGCTACCAATTTTTGAAAACCTACTTTACCATTTCAAAATGGTTCATTTTTGGGCTGATTGTTAAAATGCATCATCTTCATCCCAAATTCCTATATATCCATCAGCATATTAGCAACATGAAATACATGTGAGCCAACCTTTAAAGCCTATTCCAACAATATTTGGCTCTCCCAACGTCCCGCTTAGCCAACTTGTACAAGGTACCTCACCTTCTCAATTGCTTGGATAAGGTACTCCTCAAATTTTGATAGGCCAAATTCTTCAAACTTCGGTATAGTCTGAATCGAACAAACCTTACAAGGGGGCAACATAGACCCCTATCAGGTAATAGTATTGACCAAATAAAGTTCCTTTTCAAGGCCCACAAATCCAAGCCCATCCATTCCAACATCTTTATCGTCATCGTAGGGCTAGACAACAGGGTCACTTTTATGTGTGTTATCATAACCCTCCATATTCTTGTATCCAAGTTCCTTATTATTAGAACCCTCCTTATCCAGGAATGCAAGTGATTATTGCTCAGGATATTCCTATGTATCCATGCCATCCTCCTCCATACTTTAATTAGCAGTTGCCTTTTGTGGCTTCTCTCGAATTTCTAGACTTAACCTAGCTTACTAATGACCCCATTTCTCATTCTCCATGATGGCCGATTATTCCCACTAAGTTGCATTTTGATATCCATAAATTCAATGGGAATCCTAGAGAAGACACATTGACACATGTTACGACGTATCATCTATGGTTTTCATCCAAATCCCTTAATGATGATTCTATTCAACTTCATGTTTTCCAATGGATGATTACAGGTACTGAAGGCTTAGAGCATCATTTCATGATTTCAACACTTTAGTCACCACCTCCCTCACACATTTTTATTTTCACATTAGATATGAAACTAGAATGGAACTATTGACTAACTTCAAACAATTAGATTCCACTCACATTTAAAATCACATTCATGAGTGTAGGAGTCACTATTGCTTGGTCAAGACTTATGTTCCCTATCAGTTTTTAGCGGAATGGTTTACCAAATCTCTGTTATCTCCCATAATATAAGATGTGGCCAAAGGTGGAGTCATGACCGAAAAGAAATCCATTTAACATGCTCAATAGTTGGATCTAGTTTATACCCAATCACACACTCTCTATGATAACATACCTAATGCTCTGAGACCTTCAAACATTTTTCCTCCTCTACCTCGTAAAGAATCTCATGTTGTTGATGGTGTGATTGGTTCTACTAGTTCATAGTCAGTGAGTTAAACATATGGTGTTTTTCTCACCACCCCTACGCAAAATTCTCAATCCCATCCTCCTACGACTTCTACTTCTGAGATAAATTATGTTACACCTAATAAAGGAAAGTCTCAATGGCAATCTGGAAGCAAGAAGAAAGGAAAATGTAAAAAAAATAAATATTCCTCACCACGGGATAAACAAACAAATATGTCTTCCGATGAGAAATGAAAGCCTCGATACACATGCTTAGTTTGTAGAGAGGATCACTTTACACGTGATTGTCCGCACCACCCTGAAGTGAATCAGTTTCTTAAATATTCCACTTCTCCTATTATGTTGACCTATTTGTTTCCCAATCAAGAGACTAATATGGTTTCCTGAGACCTTTCTTCCTCTAACACGGTTTTGATGCTACCCTCCTCAAATTTGAAATCCGATGTTATGGTAGCCACTCGGAATAAGGACTATGGTAATTTGAATCCATTGAATGGTGAGACTACTAATCAACTTGTCAATTCAACACCACCTTCATATGATCATATTCCACCTCCAATTCCTATGAAATTAACTATCAAGCCCCTGAAGGGTGTTATCCATAAGTCTTCTTTCAAACCTCATTCAAGAGTTTCTTGAAATCATAACGTAGTTGAATACTTGGATCAGCCTCCATCAGCTATGTCAACTTTTGAGGTGCTTTAAAACTACTCCACCCAAAATAAGGCCTTGTTGTCAGCTATCAGATGTGTGCATCTATGGGATTCCAACCTAGTGGTTTTATCCCATGAAAACTATACTCCTCGTCTTCAGGCTCAATTAGCTTTTATGATCCAGGTCATCGTACATGGTAATAAAATCCATCGTTATATTATGGACAAGGGAGCATCAACCTACATTATGCCCATGCCTTGCTGGAAGTGATTGGTTCACCCCAACTGAGTCAATCGACCACCACATTAAATACTTTAATGGAAGGACATATAAACCATGTGGAATTTTGAATTCTCTCCAAGTATAAGTAGGGGGCAAAACCATCTCCATTGAAGTAGAATTTATTAACGAACCTATTGATTATAATCTTATAGTAGGACGTATGTTGGTTTACGTTATGGCTTCCACCATTTCAATTTACTTTCATATGATCACCTTTCCTCATAAAGGTGGATCGTAGTCATAGATAAACTCACATTTTTCACCTCTGATTCCAATGCTACTTGAAGTGTCTATATAGTAGGGGAAACTCCACATTCCTATTATCATGTCAAATTTTGATTGTTGAACAATTATTCTCTTATGGGAACCTTTTCGCTCCCTCCTCCTCTCCTTCCTGACTCCTCACCCTCGATTTCTTATATGAATATAATATCATCCTCTACGATCATGGATGATCTATGGATTTTACCTGATGAAACTAACATCCAATTTTTTGGCAATCGAATGTTGCTTAGCCTCATTGAGCTACATTATGAAGCCATCTATTTGGCTTTTCTAGCCCATAATTTGTCTTCGATAAATTGGGTATATCTATCACTAGATTATGGTACGCCATCTAATATTTTCTCTCACATATTCTCTATTGATGAGAGCATCATGGACATCATGATTCTAGATAACACATTGTCAGATGAGCATCATCATGATTACTTCTTATGAGATTTTGTTGAGGACAATCTCAGTGGTGTGTACTGACCTAATTTTGTCAAACCCTTTATGAATTATGTCTCCATTTATGAGGTCGATTGTGAAAAGAACATCTTGAATATATAAGAGATGATTCCTCTCAATATTTTAATTAAACGAGGTGTAGTTGAGAATATATATGTTGGAGTATCTTGTTCTTCCTCTGAAATTGAGATTTAACGAGCCCTATTTCATGAGTTTTGAGATTTATTTGCTTGGAGGTATGAATAAATTCCACGTATCGACCCAAAAATAGTGATCCATGAGATTAAGACGTATCCTTAAGCCAAACATGTCTAGCAGCGCCTCCGTTCAATTCACCCCAAGAAGGCTGCTAGGATTAAAGTTGAAATTGAAAATCTTCTTTGGGTTGGTTTCATATACCCTGTTCCTTTAACTGATTCGATATCGAACATTGTCCATGTCCTGAATAAACATGGCATGATCTAACTATGTCTTGATTACTGGGACCTACACTAGTAGAAAATGATGAAATTAGTGTCTAGGTGTCTAAAAACATTAGTCACCACAACTATTTCAAGTGAATTACTACTAATTTTAACAATTTTAAGTGACCCAACTAAAAATGACTAATTTAAATGACTAATTTAGTCTAGGGATAAAATAAACGACTAGATAATAAGTCACCCAACTAAAAACGACTAACTTAAATGACTAATTTAGTCCATGACTAAAATATATGACTAGATAATAAGTGAAAAAATTAAAAATGATTAACGTAAATGAATACTATAGTCCATGAATAAAAATATGACCAACTAGAAAGTACAAGAAGTATATGATTTAGTCGTTTATGCTAGTCATTTTTAATTGTGACACTCTGGAAATGGAACATTGCAATTTTGATATTAAAATGTTATATTTTACTAAATTTTGACACTACAGATGGATTTAGAGATAAAGGGGGTCTCTGAATCCGTCTGTAGTTTTAGAATTTAGAGACAAAGGGGTTGCTTCCCCACATTCATGGATGACATTCACAATAAACTTGTTAGTGTGGACTCGTGCACCTTACTCAAGGGATTTTATCTAAGCATTTGATAGTGTAAAACTAGCCAAATATCCATCAACACTAATGAAAATTTGTTTAGCTAACCCTTATTTTCCATTCGAAAATACTCAAGAGATACTTTTCCACGTTTATGAATACATGTTAAAAAGAATTATAACCAACTTAATCACAAATTAATTATAAATATATTGCTATATGTTCTTATGCTTCAATATAAAAGTGCATGTTTAAAAATATGTTCAATGAAATGAATGTTTAAAAATGTAATCATAATATTGTTCACTTAAAAAAAGGTGAAAAAGTTTTAGAAAACTTATACAAACATTATAAATCTTAGAAATAGCTTAAAAATTGAATTAATCTATCTTTCCATTTTCTTATTTCACAATATATATATATATATATTATTTTTCAATAAAAATAAAAAAATTTCTAAAACATTGACAAATTCATAAATATCTAAAAAGCTAAAGATTATTCAATATCTATACCCAAATAAAAATGGTCTATGGAAAAATCAAATTGATGGAGAGAAAAATCAAAGAAAATCTTTAAAAAATGAAATATAAATGGTATATTCCCATACAACATTTCCAAATGTATTTTTCTCTCACGGCCACACAATTGATTATTGGAAACCAACAACAAGTCAGAAAGAAACAAAATAGAGAGTGAAGGGCACATTTTACATGTCAATGTAAATATATGCATCAAAATTCCATGTGTTCTAGGGTTGGAGCCATTTTATCTCCTTGGTTTTTGAATTAAAATGAGATTGGATTTGTTAGGGTTTTGGGCGGTTTTGTCCAATAAGTTTTGAAACAAAATGATGGATTGGCATATTTGTCCATATGGCTTCATGAATCTCCCATGCACGAGGGTTTGGTGCACGAGGGTTTGAATGGTTTGGTTGTACTAACCCTAGTCAGACTAATTGGTGAAAAGTGTATGAATTGTGTTTAGCCTTGGTATCCAGTGTTAATGGGTCCTCAATATCCTATGAGATGGGAGAGTTCTGCATAGCAATTGTGGTTTGCAACACTTTTGGATTGGGAAGCAGACAATGGGAATTTTGATGTGGTAAGAGAATTGTTGAGATTAGATGGCAATGTTCTTATCAATCTCACATCACACATCACTGAGAAGGATAAGGAGGTTTGAAACAATGTGGGAGGATGAGGCTACCTTCATTGATCCAGCGAAAGTTTGAGGCATTATGGCCAGGGTGATTTTGGGTGAGTGTGAAACAAAACCATGGGAACGTTCGCTACATTTGAAACTACGTGGGTTGTGATTTTCATACTCGTCATAAGGCATGAACTTCTATATCCCTTTATAACTGCATTTATATTTTTCAGAATGAAAATTTTCCAATTTGAGTGTTCTCTTGCAGCTACTTGTTTTGCATTTCCTTGTGTTAGAGCCATAAAATAACTCTTTTTTTTATTGATGACTATGTATTGTGTTTGCATGTAGGCTTATTATATTCAAAAGTATAAATGTGTGAAAAATCATAATTAGGAGATGTGAGGGTTCCTAAGATCAGTCAATCACACTTCACTTATATGAGATAAGGATTCAATGTATAATTACACAAACAACTGAAATATGAAAATTTTCCCCTAAAAAATGATGCTTTGGAAAACCAGATAGGAAAAATTATATACATCCTATAAGAGTGAACACAAACATGCCTCTTTGTGCAAGCAAACCGGCTTAGAAGTGGTCAACCACAAAATTTTGATAAGCTGTCAAGCTATTGCATATGATTTTGGGGATATTTGAATCTTGGTGTGTGTCTTGAAAACCACTAGACTTGCCATTGAAACTGAACCCCATTGAATATATAGTAACTCTCAAATTTTAGGATAGAAGACTGCTGCCATTGATGGTGTTTGAAAGTACTTGAAGGTTATTTAATCCTTTTTTCATCAACCCATTTTTCTCCCTAACATACCTCAATAAAATAACTTAATAATTTGTTGTAAGTATATTTATTTAAAAATTCACAAGAATAGGCTTCTCATATATGCCGGGATTGACTTGGGATTCCAAGGACCGTAATTGACCTTATGCCATAAATTCAATATTAGGACCGCATAAACTGACCCAGATATTCTCTCAATTATGCCCTTACATCTATTCAAAATGTAGCTATAACCATATTGGAGCGCCAAACCCATTTGTATTATATATGAACATACATAGTTACACACCACTAGTAGAAAATGATGAAATTAGTGACTAGGTGACTCAAAAATTTAGTCACCACAATTATTTCAAGTGAATTACTACTAAAATTGAACAATTTAAAGTGACCCAACTAAAAACGACTAATTTAGTATAGGGATAAAATAAACGACTAGATAATAAGTGACCCAACTAAAAACGACTAACTTAAACTACTAATTTAGTCTAGGGATAAAATAAACAACTAGATAATAAGTGACCCAACTAAATATGACTAATTTAGTCCATGACTAGATAATAAGTGAAAAAATTAAAAATGATTAATGTAAATGAACACTATAGTATAAGAATAAAAATAATACCAACTAGCAAGTAAAAGAAGTATATGATTTAGTCATTCATGCTAGTCATTTTTAATTGTGTCACTCCGAAAATGGAACATTGCAATTTTGATATTAAACTGTTACATTTCACTAAAATTTGACACTACAGATGGATTCAAAGATAAAGGGAGTCTATGAATCCATCTCCAGTGTTAAAATTTAGAGACAAAGGGATTGCTTCCCCACATTAATGGATGCATCCACAATAAAATTTTCAGTGTGGACTGATGCACTTTACTCAAGAGACTTGATCTAGGCATTTGATAGTGTAAAACTAGCCAAATACCCATCAACACTAATAAAACATTGTTTAGCTAACCCTTATTTTCCATGCGAAAATACTCAGGAGATACTTTTCCACATTTGTGAATACATGTTAAAAAGAATTATAGCCCATGTAATCACAAATTAATTATAAATATATTGCTATATGTTCTTATGTTTTGATATAAAAGTGAATGTATAAAAATCTCTTCAACAAAATGAATGTTTAAAAATGCAATCATAATATTATTCATTTAAAAGAAAAGTGAAAAACTTCTACAAAACTTATAAAAACATTATAAATCTTAAAAATAGTTTAAAATATGAATTAATCTATTTTTCCATTTTCTTATTTTATAAAAAAAATATTTTTAGTTTTATTTTTTATTTTTCAAAAAAATAAAAAAAAATTCTTCAAATTGACAACTTTGTATATATTTAAAAAATGAAAAAATATTCAATAACTACACTTAAATCAAAACAAAAATCAAAATGGTGGAGGGAAAAATCAAAATGATGGAGGAAAACAGAAATCAAAGTGTTGAAGGGAAAAATCAAAATGATGGAGGGAAAATAAAAGAAAATCTAAAAAAAATGAAATATCAATGGTATATCACCATACAACATTTCCAAATTCCTTTTTGTTGTCATCGTAGGCAGGGAAAAATAAAACCATTAACACTGATTCTTAATGTCGCTTAATTATCCTCTGCTCGCGATAGCTGGAAATCTTTATCAGATGAGGAACACAAGGTACTATCCTTAGTAGGCGGAGAGTGTACTCTACAATGATCCTGTGTTAGAGAGGAGGTATGCTTTACTTATACAATTCGATTATTGTAAACCAACACCAAGTCAGAAAAAAACCAAACGGAGAGAGAGGGGCACATTTTACATGTCAATGTAAATTTATGGCATAAAAATTCCATGCGTTGAGTGGGCTTTGGAGCCATTTTCTCTCTGTCTTTGGTTTTTAAAATAAAATGAGATTGAATTTGCTGATTTTTTGGGTTTTTTTTTTGTCCACTAAGTAATGTGATTGAATTTACTGACGGTTTGGGGGTTTTTTCTAGTTATTGATGTATCAGAATGATGAATTGGCGGATCTATGCCTACGGCTTGATGAAGCTCCAATGCAGGAAGGTTTGAAGGGTTTGACCCGGCTTTTGGCAGAGAGCATCAACAAATACTGTTTAATGAACTGCGAAAAGAAGATGTTGTGCCCGATTGGTTTACGACGGTGAGTGTCATCCATGCTTGCATCCATTTAAGAGCTCTGCAAAAGGGCATGTGGATCAATTATTATATAACTAGAATTGGGTTTGAATTATATGTTTTTTTTGGAACTTCACTCATCGATATGTATGCAAAGAGTAGGAGTATAGATATTGTGTCTGTCGTGTTTGATAAAATTCATGAAAGTGATGTGGTGTCTTGGAATACCATGATTTGATTATTGGAAATGTGGTCAATGAGAATGCAAATGAAGCTTTGATGTTGCTTAGATTAATGCAACTGGCATGCATTAAACCTCACTCTGTCACCATGGTGAACGTCCTCCCAGCTTGTGCCCAATTAGCAACTGTGCAATGGGGTAAGTGGATTCATTATTATAATATTAGAATAGGATTTGTGTATGATATTTTAGTGGGGATTTCTCTCAAAGATATGTATGAAAAATGTGGAAAAATTGCACTGGCATGCCAATTTTTTGATGAGATATCTAAATGAGGGAGTACTAAGTGTATCTGACTGTGAAATTCATCTTCGCTAGATTCCATTAAAAATTGCATGCGACAAATCAGAAGCCATATTTGGTCATATCACATAGAGAAGAAATATGAATTGAAATAGAGCCTCGAATCTCTAAAAGGATGTTAACCAATCCATTCAAAAGCATCCTACTCTATGTTATAGACAAACCAACAAACAATTACAAGAGGCATAGGATTCTAACAGATGATTGTTTGCCAATATTCTGACCATATTTCAATGCTGCTATATAAGATCTAAATGGCTCCATCCCGCATTCTAAGCTACAATATTTTCTTTAGATTCTGGAGCATAGAAGTGTGTCTTACTCACTGCAATTCGTCATTACAATTTCAATAGCATCCTCATTTTGAAAGTTAGGGTAGTGAGTTATTAGTTAAACAGGGTACATGCTCCAAATCCTACATGCAGTTAATGTCAAAATCAGAAATTCCTTCAAAATTCAACCAAGAATGTGCAAAAGGCAGTATAAAACGATCCTCGCACACTTTAGAGACTGTAAGCAGAACTGACGTTCTACATGTAACTAATGTAAAAATCATAAATTCCTTTAAAATTCAACCAGGAATGTGCAAAAGGTAGTATAAAATGATCCTTACACCCTTTAGATATTGTAAGCAGAATTGTTCTTTGCAAGTATCTCGCAATAGATAAAAGGACTTGCATGTTGCCTACAAACGCTTGCAAGGAAGCTTGTTACCATTGCTTCATAATAGGATATAAACCAATAAGAAAACAAAACCAATACACAATAGAATGAGAAAGAGTGGATTCATTAATTCATTATATGGCCTCTTTCTCATCTACTGTAAATTCTTGGCATAACACCCAAAATATGCAACAAGAGAGCTGATGAACACAAGTGGGCATCCTTGTGATTTCATCCTCTGTAAATATTGTTGGGAAATTCTTCAAGGACATAGTCACCTCCTGGCAGTAGATCCTTCGACAGGCTAAAAGTTAGAAGGGTTTGAGGGCATGGTGGGAATATCTGAAATGATTTCCTTGTTGCATGGAGATGAACTACTCCCTCGACTGATCTATCTATTGCCTCCTTTTATTCTCTACCTTTGAGACCAAACCTGCTGATAAATTTATGCACAGTTACCACATCCTTAATCAATGCTATCTATTAATGACGATGGGCTGAGGCAGTCAATTCAGGGAACTCCAGTATTAGAGGATCTTCCTTGCAAATGCATAGCCAATTCCCAACTCTTCAATTATTTTTTTATCAAGAAACACAACTTAGATTATAATAGATAAATTATAGCAGATCTCTTAAACCATGGGTTAATAAGGGAACAAAAATTGAGTAAAAAATAATGATAAAAAGGAATTCTACAATTTAATATAGATGAGATGTATCAGAAAAATATATTTTAGTCATAAGTAAAAAAAAGAAGAAGAAGAGAGAATGTAAAAAACAAATAAAACATTACAAATATGTTGAATTAATATAAAACTGAACGGTGCACCTATCTTCTTTTTTCATAATAATTTTCAATGTGGAATACCATAGCCCTTGTTCATATTGTTTGAGATCCTTTAAAAAACTCTTCACTTCACATTGCTAAAGCCAAAAAAGAAATAAGAGGTCATGTTTAAGCTTTTCAGCCTGAAATGTGCTATGACTAGGAGAGCTCATAATTTACATGTCACTGGATTCATAAATGATGGTCTTGTCAAAGAGAAGGGCACCCCATGGACCTGTTGAACCAACTTTCACTTGCTGCTTTGAATCTGTTGAAAGATCAAACTTTATAGGCTTGTCATACATAATGGCTCAAGAGGTTTTGAAATACAATGCATAGTTAGTCAATGTCAACCACCCTCATCATGCACCCATCAAATCAAACAATTCCTCAGGTCTATATATTCTTTATTTGATTAATCTGTACAGCACCAAAAATAATATACATATGTATATACCTAAAAGGGTTGTTGTTGTTTAAAATAAATATGTGTTTGGGTGATGAGAATAAATATTGTAAGGGTGACTGCCAGCATGGCAATAAGTATCTGTTAGATAACTTACATGTGAACTATAGAACTTGACAGTTTAAGGGCCACATCACCATATTGCATTAAAGTAAAGCTTGATTGGTAGCACTTGTAAGTATTATTTGAAGTAGTATGGTGACATTTCCCATTCTCCTTTACTAAGATGGCCATTAAATAGCCAATCAATATTGTCACTCTCCACAATCCTCATCAATATACATAAACTAATTAGACATATATAAATACATACCCAGCCAGCTTGTACTACCAATGTGACACACTACTCTCTGTGTCACTCCACTACCATCAACGTGCAATACTATCTCCCCCTTTGCAAGATTTAAGATAGGCATCTTCTGTTTCTTCAAATCATTTTCAGATCTGGTCGATACACATAATACCATGCTAAAGCACCAAATTTTACATTAAAGGTTCCTCTAGATTGTCTCAATCATAACAAGGGTTCTAACTACCTGAACTTATTACAGTGGAGGGTTTCACAACTCGTCATGTTGTCATAGCATTTTGGTTTAAACTGCATAGAATATTTAGTACGACAACATTTGGACTGAACCAGGTAGTTTTCCTATTGAAAAGGTGAATTAACACACTGAAACGCTGAAGAAAAAGGCTAAATCCATGTCAAAGCCAAGCCCAATTAGTTGAGAACTTATATTTGCAAAAATATTTTAGTATTACAGCTTTTCAATGACTTAACAAGTGCAATCGGTATAAACTTCATCTTCTAATGTTATATGATATTTTTCTTTTAGTAAATTTTAGTGCCACATTTTTATTAAAATAGGGTTCAAAACACAGGTCTAACAAGTCCAAATTTTAGTGCAAAGTGCTTCAATTGAAAAAGAGCTCAAAACACCATGACAGCAGATATTTTTTGGAAGTTCCAATTTTTAGGTTCATTTTTTCTAAAATTCCATGACCATTCAACAATCTGTGTCATCCTTTTAACGATGGATGTCATATTTTTAAAATGGACCACAATCTATGGTACAAAAGTGGACATGAATACATAGTAGAATGAGAAAGAGTGGATTCATTAATTCGTTAGATGATGCAATGTCTCATTAAGTCATTACATGGTAGGAGAAGAGGAGTACATTTCATATATACCAAATACCTAACTAACAACAACCACATTTAATACTATATTAAATGCCTCATAAGTACATCTTCTATTTGGCAACTCTGGCAGCTCAATTTCACAAATTTTCTAGGTGGCGACTAGTTAAAATTTGTATGACAACTATCAATGTTATTCGTTATCCTCTGCTACATGTTGGCTTCTCTTTTGGTGGCTTAATCACTTTGATTTAGTGGCTCTACCATGAACAAAAGCTATACATTTCGACATTTCTCTTGGCAGCTAACCACTCACTCACAACATCTCTAGCTTGATTCTTTGGTTATTCAACAGATAATATCTACCCATGTGATGATAGGATTCACAAAAGGAAAACCTATAAATTTCCTATGCTTAGTGTAACTCCATGAGTCGAGAAATTTATTTGATATCATCAATTCTATGATTCTTTAGCCTGCTTTCTGCAATATTTTTGTGGGTTTTTTGTTGTGCTATGAATTCCCACGGTTCTCACAGTTTGATTGCATACATATACCATGTTGAATTTCCACGACCTTGGGTCTAGGATAGAGTATTAAAATCTTTGACGCTCCAAACCAAGAATCTCAACAAAACTACTTTTCAGAACAGAATATAAACAATAGTAAATCACATATGCATAGAATATAGACAACTTTTCAATTTTTCAACCCAACTTTGTTATATTAGCAACATATAATACAATAGTCAAAGGCTCCCATATCAAGGATAATGGCCCTCATACATCCACTAGTACAAGATACAAACAAGATACTTTGACCATCTGGCTGTAGTGAAATCTCTCAGCCTTCTCGGTCATACCCTGTACTTGCCCAGTCCTTCAGCTTTCGAGTTGCAGCTCCTACCTCTATCAATCCTCCAAGTCCATATGGCCACTAAGTCTTGGCTATCCAATATTCTCTCTATTTGTGCCTCAGTCCATCAAGGTGAAAACACATCGAGACTCTTGTCGAGTTTTTCACAACTCCACTTGTGAACAACTCACAATTTGCCCACTCCTTCTCCTCAACTACTCAGGGACTTCAACCCACTATGGTCTTCCTTTGCTGCAACGATGAAGACCAACATAGGGCATGAAGGGCTGCCACCTATCACTCCAAGATGTCCATCTCCCACAATGAACACAAGTTGTGAGGACTGCCCATCATCTGCTATAGAAGTCCTTCTCCACACACATGTCTCAGGCTCCACGATCTTGCTCCTGGTTGGCCAAACTCTTGAGCTCCACAACTGTCAGGCTTGCAGTCACCTTTTTCCATCAAGGTGCTATACTTTGGCTCCAAAATGGACACTATCATGTTGTCCTCCACCAGACCATAAGTGTCGAATCTCGTTCACACTTGGTCCTCTATCATGTTGTCCTCCAACAATCCACGAGAGACCAAGTCCACGCTGTAGCATTTTCACCTAGATAGGGAATCCCCACACCTGGGAGACCCTTACACATGGCTACCCACAAACTTTATCAAATCGTTGTTTACCCTGCAAAAAAGGAGCTATTGCGCAAATATAGGAACGTCAATGTGTCCTTGCCTAAGACACCATTGAACCATCATACAAGGGTGCATCTGCAACATAGCTTGATGTTTTCCTCTTTCCTTCTGATCTAATGTGCTTTTTTTCACCTTGGTTGCTTGGTAGGCCTCCCAAAAATCCATGTGGGCTCCTCCAAAAAACTCCTAAGGCCTCCTCAAGCTGCCCATCAAACCGATCCACACAATAGTCATCACTTTCACCCAATACTTGACAAATTCTTGCTCCAATTTTGTTTCCCAAACATTGTGGCAACTATCATTGGTTTAGGGCATCTAACCATGAGATCTACCCCCTCCTCATTGACTTCCACATGCTTCCCTATCACGATTTAAAACCGATCCACAATTTAGGATCCAACATCTACAAGAATGCACTGAAATGCATACCTTAAGCTCACTTTTTTGATGTCTCCTTCATTGTTGCAATCTAGGCCTAGTTAGGGCATTACACAGTCCCTTCTTCTAGCCTTTAATTCTGCCTAGAATTGCTCTAGATGAAAGTGGCTGCCCTTTGGAAGTACCCTCCTCCTCAACGTTGTTGTCCTGGGCATGAACCAACCCTAACACTGCCCTACACAGCTCTGTTTAGGTTGGTTTAGCCCCATGGCCTTCCAAAAACAACCATCTAGGGATGCAAATGTCTCTTCCAAGGGTCTAAACACCCTAACATACCCCCAAAACATACAAAAATTCTCTCCTCTACCTCGGCCCTCTAGCACAACAAATCGGCCTTCATAACAGTCACCAAGAGTGCCCTTAACTGCCCTCTTCTCCACACTCTCAGCCCTCTTATGCCTCTGGCCCAAAACATAAGTTTGTTTCTCCTCCACAAGCTATATTATTGTGATGTGTTGCAGACAATGGATGCCTAAAACACAAGTGTTCACTCTCCTTTTATAGACATAATGAGGGGCTTCAACGAATTATGAAGTGACACACCTATTGGAGTTATTTACATCAAGCCAACATGACTTGAACCAATAATTAAATTCTCTCTAAAAAAAATTTAGAATCAGATGATTCTCATTGCTTTGGAATCGTTTCATCGAGCACTATCATCCTCATCCATCCCATTTCAAAAATCCATAATGGTTTTGGCCCAAATCACGATGGGTGCAAAACCCCCAAGCTTTGATCTCAAGCCCACAAGCCCATTTTTGGTGCTTTGACCTCCAAACCTTGAACACTAGGGCTTGGAGTACCTCCTAAGCTACACAAAAATCAACACTCATAACACGTAAATTTGTTCCCTCTGTTCAAGTTGTTCTCATTCTGCAATCACAATCTTCCCAAATAACCAAAGTGATCAAGCAACAAAGGTTGAGCATTTCTCAAAAATTTTATCAAAATGTGGTGAGGGTTTTAAGGTGATGGGTTTATAGCCACCATAGCTCCTAGAAATATTTGTCCAAATTTCTATTATGACCCTAATTTTAAAATTCTACTACAATTTTGCATTTATTTGCTTTGGAAACAATTAGGTTACTTGTCAAAAGATATATTCTCAAGAGTTAGGATGCCCCTCCAATAAATCTATCACACTCCTCCATAAGTGGATCTCATAGATAAGTGGGCAAGCAATGGTCAAATAGTTGTTACAACAACTCCTCAAAGGGTGACCTAAACATGTGTGCCAATAAGATGTGGGGCATTCCTCAAATCATGCCAACCAATCCCATATGTAGTGGATCTACGTAGATAGAACTATAAAGCAGGCAATGATTGTAGTCTATATCAGGGCATACCATAATATGCTTACAATCCTTCAATATGAACAAGGGTGTTTACCTCATGAATATAAAACCATGCTAGAGCATATTCAATCACCCCAAGAACAATTTCAATTCAAGTAATAGCAGGGGAATAATGCTAGAGTGTTGTACACCATCATGAATCTATTGAAATGATTATGTGAAAACGATGTTGGCATAGGCCAAAAATGCTAGGGGATTTCATCAAGTGAGTCATACAACAATGTGTATCATTAAGCATCTAATGATCACAAGGGATTCACAGCTAAGTCGGTTAGTATGAAAGGAAAAATATCATCATCAAGGCAACCCAAACATCAACATCATCAAGCCATCTATGATTACTTCATCAATAACCTCATCAAATGCAACCACGACTCTAGGGACATCTAAAGGTCAACTTGTAAACCTCCCTTTGTGATGGAAATGACAAGAGTATTGAAAATATTCACAAGTGTAGGCCTCCTATAACATGAGAGGTAACAAGCCACCTATAACATGAGAGGTAACAAGCTAAAGGGCCAAAATTCTCCAAGTGCAGCTTGCTTGGGTGCAGTATTCTACTGGATTAATTCTCATGCCATATGATGGGTAACATGGTCCACAAATCATGCATTTATTTATTGGTTGGGGATGCCCCCCAGCCTGGGAGGATATGCTGCCATTTTCCTACCAAATATGTTATATGTGCACCCACACATGGGGACACCTACCCTGCCAATTACCCATACATACATCAGCAATGACATGTGATATTTTATGTATTCATACATAACTGTGTTAGATGAAATGCTTTTATGATTTTATGTGTTCTAATGCTGTCACTGATAAATGATATAGTCCATTCTCATGAAAGCATGCAAATTTTTTTTATCCTTGTCTCTTTTATCTTAGATGGGACCTAGTTGCATTAAGGATGTGTCCCACCCCTAAGGGATGCATCCACTAATGGATCAATCAGTGGATATATGATCACTATCAGTCCACCCTTAATGGATCTGACCACCATCATATGCAAAATGAAAGTGGGTTGGCTTAGACTTTAGTGTTTCCCTGTCCATGAGGTACAAAGCAACTATTGGGGACATCTCTTTTTCTTTTAGGATGTTACCCCCACCCAGAAAATTGGTGATGTAAATGCTCCTGAAGATGGGTAGATATCCCTCAACTGTCTTAGGAATATCTAGTTGCCACTTTTCAAAACTAGTTCCTCTTAAGTGCACTTGATGAAAAGTGGAAACAAATCTAGCATTCCCTTGGGTGCGCTAGCATGGGATACAGAGGAAGGAAAGCAAGCTATGCTATTACTATGAGAGTTGTCAGTAAATAAAAAATATTGGCAACAAAATATAGAGTTCAAGACTGTATTCTTCTACTAGTCACCATGCTTAATAATGAAGACCCGTTATCTAGATTCACCTTGCTTAATAGTAAAGACCCTATGACGTGGAGGAATTTTGGGAATCTCACAATACTTTTTTAGGTGACAATCAAAATATTGTACAAATTGTAGAAGCTAATCATTTCAAGTCACTTTCGTAATATTAGTTTTAAGGCAATATATGTTCTTTATGAAGAAATTCTTAAAAACCTTTAACAAAGTCTCAGGTTATTGCAGCATTTTGTTATCTCCTAGGTATATAGGAGTTGTTACTTAAGCACCCTTACTACTTTGGTGAGATATTTGTTAAGCAATTTTGCTTGCCACATTATCAGTTATATTGATAAGTTGGAAGTTGTTGTATTTTAGTTTATCCTAATGGAGTTGCCTAAATTCCTTAAGCTTATTCAACAAGTATTTTAGCCCTCTACATGCTATTGGAAAATGAAGTCATTTTCTTAGGAGTTGATTCCTTTTTCCTTCTCATTTGCGTGAATACATTTTTTTCTCTTTCTTATGATTAATCATTAACCTATAAATCTAACAAATATGTATATGCTTCAATATTTTTGATAGTAGTATATGGTATTGGTTGCATATTGTTTAGTTTTCATTTATCATTTGTCTCATTTGATTGTACGTCTTTTGTAGGTTTTTGGCCATTTTTTTCTTGTAATAACGTTTTTGGACATTTTTTCTAGCTGGTGCACTTTCTGGAGGTTTCTCTGACACAGGAACCAGCTTAGAGGCACCAAAAGTTTCAGCATTTTCGGTAGCATTTCTAGTATATTTTGAGGGAATTGAACCAGACAAACATGCTTGTTGGCTATTAGGATGAGGCCATCACCAAAACCTCATCAAATTCAATCATGACTCTAGGGCCATCTAAATTTCAACCTATAAACCTCCCTCTGTGATGGAAATGACAATAGTAATGAAAATGTTACAAGTGTAGGCCTCATATAACATGAGAGGTAACAAGCCAGAGAGCCAAAATTCTCCAAGTGCAACCTGCTTCGGTGAGGTCTTCAACTGGATTAATTCTCATGCCATATGATGGGTAATAGGGCCCACCAATAATGCATTTATTTATTGATTGGGGATGCCCACCAACCTGGGAGGATTTTTGGTCATTCCCCTACCAAATATGCGAGATGTGCACCCACACATGGGGACACCTACCCTGAAAATTACTCATACATACATCAGAAATGACATGTGACAATTTCTGTAAGAGTTGAAGATTCAAGTCTTCATACATAACTGTGTTAGATGAAATAATTTTATGATTTTATGTGTTCTATTTATTTCACTGATAAATGATATAGGCAATTCTATACGCATGATAGTTTTTTTATCCTTTTCCCTTTTATCTTGGATGGGACCTAGTTGTGTTAAGGATGTGTCCCACCCCTAATGGATGCATCCACTGATGGATCTATCAGTGGATCTATGCTCATTGTCATCCCACCCTGAATGGAACCGGCCACCATCATATGAAAAATGAAAGTGGGGGCTTAGAATTTAGTGTTTCCCTATGCATGAGGTACAAGGAAACTATTGGGGACATCTCTTTCTCTGTTGGGATGTTACCCACATCCTAAAAAATTGGTGATGTAAATGCTCTGTTGGGTGTGGAGCCTAATTATCTTGTTTACTTTGTATCATAGCGTTGGACCCCTGTACCTTAAAAGGGTCGGCAACGCCGCCCATAATTAATCGCTGTCGTGGGGGGTCCAGGGGGCGTACTAGAGCCTCGGCGTGGGCTGTGCGCCCCGGGTTAAAAACAAATGTAAAATTGCCTTGTAAGTATAGTACTTCTAGTCAACTGCTGTTCATTGTGCAAAAATGATCCGACGAGAATTTATAGTTTAGACAGCCTTTGCCTGTGGCTGCAACCCTCGCTTTTATGAGGAATCAGACAGACAGATGGTGTGTGTGTATTCTCGCAGCGAGAAACAGAGGAGACCGTGAGAGAGAACAAGAGGATATTACAAAGGATCTCGAGGTTTGTCTATTCATTTCTACGATAATAGAAAGGAAGGACTGGTTGTTCAGGGTGGATGTAGCCCAAACTGGGTGAACCACGTATATCTGTGTCTCTCTGGTTTTATGTGTTTTTGTGTGCTTGTATTTTCCGCATATTTTATGTGTTGCATTGCTCCATAATATATAATTTTCTAACAACTGGTATCAGAGCCGATGGTATATTTGGTTGATAAACTCGTAGGAAATAAGGGTTCCTAGTTCGAGTGGGAGAAATGGCGGACGTTGGTAAGTTTAGGGTCGAGAAATTTAACGGCAAAAACTTTCCGTTGTGGAAGATGCAGATGGAAGATTATCTGTATCAGAAAGATCTGTACCTACCATTGAGTGGAAAAACAAAGAAGCTGACGGCCATGACAGACGTGGAATGGAACATTCTCGATAGAAAGGCACTTGGAACAGTACGGTTGTGTCTTGCGGCATCAGTCGCCTTCAATATTTCGAAGGAAACAACAACAGAGGGTTTGATGCAGACGTTGGCGAAACTATATGAAAAACCCTCGGCCTCAAACAAGGTATTTCTTATGAAACGACTATTTAATGTGAAGATGTCGGAAGGTGGATCTGTTGCAGACCATTTAAATGAATTTAATACAGTTACCAGTTAGTTAAGTTCTGTAGGGGTAAACTTTGATGATGAATTCAGAGCTTTGTTATTCTTGTGCTCATTGCCAGAGAGTTGGAATGGTTTAGTAATGGCCATTAGTAACTATTTCTCTGGATCTAGTACTTTAAAGTTTGATGATGTTGTTGGTGCTATCCTTAGCGAGGAAATGTGACGGAAAAGCTCTGGTGAGACATCAGGTAATGCTTTGAGTGCAGAGTCTAGGGGAAGAAGAATGGAAAGAGGAAAGAGCTCGGGATATCACAGTAAATCAAGGAAAGGCAGATCCAAGTCTAGATCGGGGATAGTGTGCTGGAATTGTGGAAAGAAAGGACACCTAAAGAAAGACTGTAGATCTCGGAAGGGAAAAGAAGGAGACACACAGCAAGAAAACAATCATGAAGCAAATGTGACAGGTGATGTGTTACAAGATGCTTTGATTCTTTCTTTCGAAAATGTTAATGATTCTTGGGTTGTAGATTCAGGGGCTTCATTCCATGCCACACCTGATAAGAAATATTTTCATGACTATGTTCAAGGAGATTTTGGACAAGTTCATTTGGGTGATGATAAACCCTGTAAAATTGTTGGAATGGGTAAAGTTCTTTTAAAACAACAGAATGGAAACCAATGGCTACTAAAGGAGGTAAGGCATGTTCCAGATCTGAAGAAAAATCTGATTTCAACAGGGCAGTTAGGCAGTGAAGGTTGTGTGACAACTTTCACAGATAAAACTTGGAAGGTCACCAGAGGAGTGCTGGTAATAGCAAAAGGTGAAAAGGTTGGTACATTGTATTTATGCAATGGTATTTCTAACTATGTTAATGCTTTAACTTCCAAAGGAGCAGATGCAGCATTATGGCATCATAGGCTCGGACACATGAGTGAGAAGGGAATGAAGATTCTTCACTCAAGAAATTTGTTTCCAGGTTTGAAGAATGTTGATTTGGATTTCTGTGAGAATTGCATTTATGGAAAACAGAAGAGAGTCAGATTTCTCAGAGTTGGGAAAGAAAAGAAGAGCTTAAAATTGGAGCTTGTGCATACAGATGTATGGGGACCTGCTCAAGTATCATCTCTCGGTGGCTCTCGTTATTATGTTACTTTTATTGATGATGCAACTAGAAAAACATGGATTTATTGTATTCAGAATAAATCTGATGTATTTGATACTTTCAAGAAATGGAAAGCTTTGGTTGAGATTGAGACAGAAAAGAAGTTGAAGTGTCTCAGATCAGACAATGGAGGTGACTATTGCAGAAAAGAGTTTGATAGGTACTGTTCAGAGAATGGAATTCGTAGAGAGAAGACAGTTCGAAGAACACCACAAGAAAATGGTGTGTCGGAAAGGATGAACAGAACAATCATGGAGCATGCAAGGTGCATGAGATTGCATGCCGGATTTCCTTTACAATTTTGGGCAGATGCTGTAGATACTGCTGTTTATCTAATAAATAAAGGGCCTTCAAGTTCCTTGGATGGTGGTATTCCAGAGGAAGCATGGACAGGTAAAAAGGTAAACTACTCTTTTTTAAAGCCTTTTGGCTGTGAGGCCTTTGTCCATATTAATAAAGAAAACAGACAAAGCTTGAGGTGGATCAAAGAAATGTACCTTTATTGGATAAGTGAGCACGATTTCCTAAGGATGCTATATGATTATGCAGTGCACTACAAAATCATTATATGAGATGTACATTCAGCTAGAAAATTCTTGCATAAGAACTTACCATAGAAAGAAACAGGAAAAAGAAAGCAAGGAATACACAGTTCTTGATGAGATAACTGAAAAAGTAAAGGTGCCTGAAAATAATAATAATCAACAACCACAGTAGCAGCAACCACCACAACAGCAACAGGCACTCAAACACCTGAAAGTGGTGTTAGAATATCTACCAAGATAAGTAGACCCCCTGAACGATACTCTCCGTCATTATATTATTTATTATTGACTGATTCTGGTGAACCTGAATGTTATGAAGAAGCAATGTAAGTTGAAATCAGGAAGAAGTGGGAGCTAGCCATGGAAGAAGAGATGGACTCCTTAATGCATAACCAGACTTGGGACTTAGTCAGGTTGCCTGCATGTAAAACTACATTGCAGAATAAATGGGTTTACAAGCTTAAGGAAGAAGATGGAGGAAAAAAGAGGTACAAAGCTAGACTTGTGGTGAATGGGTTTGCACAAAAGAAAGGTATTGATTTTGATGAAATATTTTCTCCTGTTGTTAAAATGAATTCAATCAGAACTATTTTAGGTCTTGTAGTAGCGGAAGATTTACATCTTGAACAGTTAGATGTAAAGACAGCATTTCTCCATGGAGATTTGGAGGAAGAGATATACATGCAGCAACCAGAAGGATATGAGGTAAAAGGGAAAGAAAAAATTGGTGTGCAGGTTAAAGAAGAGCTTTTATGGTTTAAAACAGGCTCCAAGGCAGTGGTATCTAAAATTTGACAAGTTCATGTCTGAACAAGGTTATACTAGATGGCACTCTAATCATTGTGTTTATCTAAAAAGGAAAAATGATGGCAGCTATATTATATTGTTATTTTATGTAGATGACATGCTTGTTGCAGGGTCTAACATGCAGGAAATAAATGTGCTCAAAAGAAAATTGGCAAATTCATTTGCAATGAAGGATTTGGGAGCTGCAAAACAAATCCTTGGTATGAGGATAACTAGAGACAGAAAAAATCGCAAATTAACACTGTCTCAGAATGAGTACATAGAAAAGGTGTTGAAAAGATTTAATATGCATAATGCAAAACTAGTTAGTACACCTTTTGCTAGCCATTTCAAACTTAGTAAGGAGATGTGCCCAAAGACCCAAGAAGACATGGATTATATGTCTAAAGTTCCATATGCATCAGCTTAATGTATGCAATGGTCTGCACAAGGCCTGATATTGCACATGCAGTGGGAGTTGTAAGCAGGTACATGAATAATCCAGGAAAAGAACATTGGATGGCAATAAAATGGATTCTCAGATATTTGAGAGGTACCACAAAGCAAGCATTATGCTTTGGTGGTTCAAACATTGCTCTACAGGGGTATGTTGATGCAGATTTGGCAGGTGACAGAGATAACAGGAGGAGCACTACAGGATATGTATTTACTATAGGTGGAACAGCTGTCAGTTGGGTTTCAAAAATCCAAAGTGTTGTTGCACTTTCAACAACAGAAGCAGAGTATGTTGCTGCTACAGAGGCTAGTAAAGAAATGATTTGGTTACAAAGGTTTATGGATGAATTGGTTAAGAAGCATGATATGGGCACACTATACAGTGATAGCCAAAGTGCTATTCATCTTGCAAAGAACTCAACATTTCATTCCAGGACTAAACACATACATCTCAAGTACCATTTCATACGGTTAGTATTGGAAGATGGAGAGTTGAAGCTGGAAAAGATACACACTAGCCAGAGTCCTGCAGATATGCTAACAAAAGTTGTAACCAGGGAGAAACTGAGAATGTGCTCAGTTTCAATTGGTCTTCAAGGATGAAGATGAAGATGAGGAACAGCCAGGTCCAAAGAGGAGTCATTGTCCAGCAAATGAAGAAGCGGTGGAGTTGCTACAATCAGTCTCCAAGTGGGAGATTGTTGGGTGTGGAGCCTGATTATCTTGTTTACTTTGTATCACAACGTTGGACCCCTGTACCTTAAAAGGGGCGGCAACGCCGCCCATAATTAATCACTGCCGTGGGGGGTCCAGGGGGGGCAGCAGCGCTTTTCGAAGCCCCCCCCCTGGCGGGGGTTTTCGGGGGCAGCGCCCTCGAAGCTAAAAATAGATGTAAAATTGCCTTGTAATAGTATAGTAATTTCTAGTCAATCTGGGCCGTTCATTAGGCAAATGATCTGACGGTAGAAGTTATGTTTAGATTAGGGTTTTTTTTCCCTAGAAGGAAACCCCTCGCTTTTATGAGGGCATTGTATTGCGGCTGTGTATTGTATGTGTATTCTCGGAGCGATAAATAGAGAGGGATACTATGAGAGAGAACAGAGGATATTACAGCGGATCTGCTGTAGGTTTTGTCTATTCATTTTTGTTGGATAATAGAAAGGAAGGACTAGCTGTTCAGGGTGGACGTAGCCCAAACTGGGTGAACCACGTATATCTGTGTCTCTCTGGTTTTATGTGTTTTTGTGTGCTTGTATTTTCCGCATATTTTATGTGTTGCATTGCTCCATAATATATAATTTTCTAACATGCTCTTGAAGATGGGAAAATTTCCCTCAACTGTCTCACGAATGTCTAGTTGCCACCTGTCAAAACTAGTTCCTCTTAAGTGCACTTGATGAAAAGTGAAAACAAATATAGCATTCCCTTTGGGTACGCTAGCATGGGATGAAAAGGAAGGAAAGCAAGCAATGGTGTTACAATTAGCGCTGTCAGTAAATAAAAAATATTGGCAACAAAATATAGATTTCAAGACTGAATTCTTCTACTAGTCACCATGCTTAATAATGAAAACCCATTATCTAGAGTTACCTTGCTTGATAGTAAAGACCCCTACTTTATTAGATGTTAATCAAAATATTTTCCAAATTGCAGAAGCTAATATTTTCAAGTCGCTTTCCTAATATTTTTCTGAAGGCAATATATGTTCTTTCTGAAACAATTCTTAAAAACCTTCAACAAAGTCTCAGGTTATTGCAACATTTTGTGATCTCCTAGGTATATAGGAGTTGTTACTTAAGCACACTTACTACTTTGGTGAGCTATTTGTTAAGCAAGCTTGATTGCCACATTATCATTTATATTGAAATGCTGGAAGCCGTTGTATTTTAGTTTATCCCAATGGAGTTGCCTAAATTCCTTAAGCTTATCCAACAAATATTTTAGCACTCTACATGCTATTGGAAAGTGAAGTCATTTTCTTAATATTTGATTCCTTTGACCCTCTCATTTGTGTGAATATAATTTGTTCGGTTTATTATGATTAATCATTAACCTATAAATCTAACAAATCTGTATATGCCCATTACTTATATAGTTCCGACAGTAGTGGATATTATTGGTTTGTATTGTTTAGTTGTCTTTTATCATTTTTCTCATTTGATTATACATATTTCGTAGGTTTTTGGCCATGTTTTTCTTGTAATAATACATTTTTGAACTTTTTTTCTGTTGGTGAACTTTGTGAAGGTTTCTCTGACACAGGGACCAACTTAGAGGCACCAGAAGTTGCAGCATTTTGGGTAGTAGTTCTGGTAGATTGTGAGGGAATTGAACCATATAAACATGCTTGTTGGCTATTGGGATGAGGCCCTGCAAATTAATGTGGGGGTTTTTCCCTGAGATATCATTTTCCTCATTTGATTGTACATCTTTTGCAGGTTGTTGGCCACGTTTTTCTTGTAATAATACATTTTTGGACATTTTGTCTGCTGGTGCACTTTATGGAGGTTTCTCTGATATAGGAACCAGCTTAGAGTCACCAAAATTTGCAGCATTTTGGGTAGCAGTTCTGGTAGATTGTGAAGAACTGAACCAGACAAACCTGCTTGTTGGATATTGGGACGAGGCCCTTTAGATTGATGCAAGGGTTTTGCCCTGAGATATCATGAATGGTGTTGGTTGCATATTGATTAGTTGTATTTTACGATATGATGGAATTATGAATGCTATTGGTTTATGTTTCATGTGGAATTATTAATATTATCGTTCATAATTTATATTGTATGTTTATAAGTTACTTGCACTTGAATTTCCTTCACTTTGTGCATTTGACATTTTCATTGTTTTAGACTTTTACATATGTAATTTGTGATAATAATTTTTTTATCTTTAAATTTTTTTTCCTGTCCCCATTCTGCTGTCCCTTGTTTAATTCTGGGGTACCTTCTAGCCATCACCAAAACCCCTTCCCTTATCCACCTACCCCTTAAACTTGGTGTCACACTGGTCAAGACAATTATTCTCAACAAACTCTACTTTATGTTTTGTTTTGTGATTGGACTTACAGGCAATAGATTGTGCTTGAAGTTGTGAACATACAAGAATTTTGTATCTTTTTGAAAACACCATTTGGTATAAGTATAGACACATTACCATGTCCCTATACTATATCTTGGTTTCTTTCACCTTAACAATTGTTCCTCCTTGCATTCAATTTTTCATTTCAGAAAACTAATCCCTATCGTGTTAAAGAATCTTTTGTACATTTATAGCATGTAATTCTATTTATTGTCAATTTAAATTGTCATTATTACTGAATTTTGGCTTAATTTATGAAAATCCATGAGATTCTCAACCAAAACATATAACTTAACTGTAAAAAATTAGAATTTACATATGCAGGGGGCTTCTCCTCAAAGCAGGCCCACAAACCAAGTGTGAAATATCCATGTCATAAATACCAACGCTCCTCTGGTTCCTCTAATGGAATTGTAGGCAGCGACCCCACAAAAGGTGGGAAATCTTTCAAATTAGTTGAAAATAATTTGTAATAAATCCAAAACAAGGTATACAAGTTGGCTTCCAAAATGAACAGGTTGGTCTATACCAATTTTTTAGGTTGGCTCATTTAAATGTTTTCCAATGTGCCACATGTACATATATTTATATATACACCCTAAGTCCCCTTATCACCATAATTATGGATCAAGATGGGAGCATTCCTCTCTCTTTGAGGTCTATGCTATTGAACAAGGGTTGTTTGGGACCCATTTTCCTTTGGATTATTCTCTCAAAGAAATTGAAATCTGCCAACGAGTTTAGAAGAGGCATCAGTTTCATCTTTTTAATCATCAACATCTTTGAAAACTTATCCTTATTTCACATAGTAAGATAAAGGCCTTTCAAAAAAAAAAAAAATTCTTGTAAGCATATTCGACAATGCCAGTACTAATTTTCCTAAGAGCCTCAATTCCAAGTCTACTATAGGTGAAAATTCGTTGCTTGTCCTGGAACATCAAGTATTTTAATTATGCCACTATCTCCACTTGGAAGGAAATACTTAATGTGATCTAAGGTTTGTATAAAAATACTATTTCCAAACACCACTCTTAATGCGAAGAGTATCATGTAAGGTGCATCTATGTACAAGTTTTTTGATTCAATGATGACAATCTATTTTCTCAACAGGGCTTTATTTTCCATATCATTGGATCAGAAAAGGTATTTCACAAATGGAATATGGAGGTCCCCAAGTATAATCCTATCTCTAACTCTTGAAAGAAACGTTGCATCACTTTAAAAATTGCAGCCTCATCATCAACTCCACTCTTTCCAATAATTCTTTGGACTTTCAAAATAGTTTTCTCCCCTTCGAGTTCTCACTTCTATGAAATATCCTCTAAAAATAATCAAATTCCTTCAAAAGGGTTTTCCTATCACAAGCAGATACACTTTGCTTAAAATATCCTTTACCCTAATAGTTCCAGTGTTCTCTTACAAGCCATACATATGAAAATCATTTTGGATGACCCTACACAACCCTTACTACTGATACCCATGCTTATTTATTCTTCATCAATTGCACAATTTTTCTATGTCTAGTGGGAAAAAAAACACACATACTACCCATCAACAAGGATTCACTTGAAAGTCAAGTTTGCTCCAAATAACACACATGTAAAGGCTACATAATCCACTCTTGGTGCTATAAAATTCACAGTTGCAATCAGCCATGGGAAGCTGATTCTGACATGTTATATTTCTACATCATTTGTGGCCAAAGATCTCAAGGAGGAGTGCTTGAGTGACACCGATATCTGTATGAAAAAATTCTTGAATAATTCTAACTAATTATGTGTGCCTTGGAGCCAGGTGTAATATCCCTCCTGCCTTGTACAAACTTTTACAAAAGGAAAAATTATTCCATACATTGAAGACTTGTTGTGCCTTCAATGATTGTTGTCCTCTTTGAAATTTGAATCTGACTATTGTCTTTTGTGATCTCATACTTAAAGGATTCAAAATAAACGATTACTGTTATTTGTCACTGATTTTGTCCACTGTTGATGAATAGAACTACCTTGTTAACTCCATGGGATCAACCAACTGTGAAAATACATGAAATAGAACCCTTATTTCCTTCATTTTCATATTCTGGAATTTTTTTGCAAATCCCAATATAAACTAGTGGATAACACGTGTCACCCATTGGATTCAAAATTGGAACCTAATGGCATGGAACTAGCAACATGCCTAGTAAAATTGGAAATGACCAGTTATGCCAACTCTTTGAGATTTAAAATGCAAAAGGAATATTCAACACTAGACAATAGGTCTAGAAGAGGTTGTGTCATCTATTAAAAAGCTATAACAGTTTTGTATCCTATCTTCTCCAATGAGGAAAGAAAGGAAAACTCTTAAGGGAAGTATAAATATGCATGTGCCTGTGGGCCATTCATGCTGGAGCCTTCCCAGATATTCATGAGAGCACTTTTCCTAACCCAAACCAGTGACCCCAACTGATTCAATGAGATTATCATGGGTTGCATACCATCTAGATCCTGAACCCGGGTCATCATCAGTTATCTGGCTTTCTGCCAGATCACAGCCCCATTATGGACATTACTCATGGCCTGTGGGAGAATACTTTTTGTAATTCCTAATTTTTTTTATAATGTGCCCCGTTGGAAAATTTAGTGACAGTAGCATAGGATTTGAAACATTTAAGTGTGTCAGATTCTCTTCTTGCCGACCATTTATAGTTGTTTGATGAACATACAAATCCTTCCAAGATAATAAAACTAAGCCTTTCTGAGGAATTTTACGAATTTGAATATGCTTTCTTGAAAATATGAGTTCTATTTTAATGGATCCTTCCTTAGGAAATTATGGTATTACTTATCTTGGACATAAGTAATAGATTTGTTAAAGTCACTAGCATCTGTCGGATATTTTAAACAATTATATCAATTAGCCCTTGGGGGATTTTACATTGGTATCAAATTAAATTCCCACTGCCATGCAGTTTCATGAAAGAAATTTAGAAATCTATTTCTAGTGGTGGGCATTTGGAGTTTTAGTTGGAAAATCAATCATCTTCTAGTGCTTCTTCCTTTTCTTGTGCTTGGACGTTGACACTATTTATGTCCATACATCTGCTCCTCCATTTTCGAATCTTTATGTTTATAATTTTATGGGAATTCTTCTCTATAGATTGTGATGAAGACCCTTATAATGGAGTAGACTTTGGTAATACCAATACAGAGTTGGTTTCAATCAGAAATATGTTACTTCTGCATAACAAGGCTATCTGCTGAACAGTTTGTGAGGATATGGGAAACTAATATATCACATAAAATCATAAGTAATTGAATAAATATCTACTTTTTCTATCATACTATGTCTGCATTGGGGCATATTTCAGGAATCATGCCATGGATTCCTCTTTCTATATAAGACAAATCCTGTCTATCTCAAACACCATGTTTGGATATCCTTCACTTTCATATATTTTACTCCAACAGTGATAATTTCTTTAAATTCAAGCCAGAGTTTTAACTTTTCACTATTGCAATCAACCTTGTATAACATGTTCTTTGTACAGTTGGGGTAATGAAAATTTCACTCATGCATTTTCCATCTGGAAAGATTTTTACAAGTGATAGCAATTGTTTTCAACTAAAGAGTCAACCAAAGTAGGTCAAAACCATCTGCCTTCCTCTGAACCAAAAGCTGGGGGGTTTGCATGTTGTAAGGTTTCATGTTCAAGTTACGAGGCTTGTAGTGTTGGAAGGTAATAAAGACGTATCTGATTATTTTGATGGATTTTGCTGCAGAATTCTAATCCAGGAGCTAGAATCAACATAAAGTTGGTCTCTGAAGCTGGAGTTGGAGTGATAGCAAGTGGTGTAGTAAAGGGCCATGCAAATCATGTATTGATTTTATGAAATTATGGTGGTACTCAAGCATCTTTCTAGACATGAATAAAAAATGTTGGGCTGCCTTGGGAACTTGGGCTAGTAGAGACTCATCAGACATTGGTGGCTAATGAATTGTGTGGTCGGACAATTCTAAAAACATGTGGTCAATTGAAAACATGAAGATATTTTTTCATATATGCTCTCCTTGGTGTAGAAGAGTTTTGTTTCAATACAACACCCATTATCAGCATGGGTTGCATCATGATGTGAAAATTTCAAAAAAACACGTGTAATTCAATGGTATTGCAACAGAGAGGTTTTGTGTGAGGAATTTAGGTGCAAAAGCTTAATAGTATATGACCTGAAAAAATTCCCCAACTCATTATATTCCCCAACGGACCAACAACTTAGTATATTCCCCAAAGGATCAATATGGTTGTCAAAATCACTCACCCTGGGACTCATGAAGATCTGAAGTTTGGTCCAAAAGTTATGAAGTTAGATTTGCAAATAGATAATAATTTTGTGTCATCAATTAAAGATTCCATTCCTCCATCAACGGGACTGCCTACATACGGACCTCCACTTTCATGTTCTATTTCTTTAAGTGGTTCACGCCTAATGAATGTCTACTCATCGATGCCAGCTGGGTCATATAGTAAAATTTCATCTACTTTTCATCAAACTTTAAAGAAAAAAACTAGCATATCATATGATTCACGCCCATTAACAAAAAAAAATAAACTAAGGATGTGATTGAAACCATTGATTGATCAGTTGTAGCGAAAAAGGGGACATCTAATGCATGCCAGCCCTTACCAAATAATACATCAACATTTTTTAAACTGTATTTTCCAGGAAGCTTTATCTTTTAACCTATTGAATGTTTTGGAAAATGATCTTCAATGATTGTATCTCCTTATAGCCTTTTTGAATGGCTAGTGCTATTCCCAACCCTTGAAATTTTGTTTCCACCACTTCCTTTTAGCAGCCAGAGTGTCATTTGTTGTAACTAAAGCACTGTAAGCATGCTCACAGCTATTACTACAACATATTCCTAGTTTTAGTACTCTCTACAAGGAATACAATAAAATATTACCATTCAAGCCTCATCAACAACTCTATACTAAAGATAGCAATAGGATGTTGAGATCCCCTTTCTACTCCACGAAAAATCATGACAATATTTTAGAAAAAGACTACAATAATTCTCTTAATCAACCAGCTCCATGATACAAGTCAACGATAACATGATAATGGAGTTTGTTTTGCAACAATCCTCCAAAAATGGCACCACAAAGTAAGGTTCCTCCTCTAAGTGGTTGATCATGAATCTACCTTCACGAACAATGAATGAATCCTCCTTAGAAGAATGTGTGGCCTCCTCCACAGTGGATTCCTTCTTCAAGCCTTGAATGAATGCACAAACACCATGAAAAACTCCAATAAAGTGGCACTTGTGGCATCATGAGTAGAACTTTCCATCAATATTCAATGCAGAAGATGTCTGGCTGCACCTGATCACTGCTCAGCTATCTGTCAAATGAATTGGGTATGATGGAGGCATCTAGTAGAGGTATTGAGGGTGAAATCTAGTAGAGGTGTAAATCCTTCAATGCATTGGCAGTAGTGCAATGTTACTATTTAGCATTAAAGGTTTAGTTGTTGACACATTTAAGGCTTGTGGATTGGTACCCAATTTCCATAGTGTATGCTATAATTGCAATCCATGTATATCAGAGCACAGGTGAGGACAAGCCCAAGAAAGAAGAGAATGCAATACAACTGAGAAGTGAGATATTCTACCTTGAAGGCATGACCCATTAGGTATGTAGCTGAAATGAGAGATAGCACAGGAGATCTTTTTCCTCTTAGATCCTTACATTTAATATGAATTTTTTTATTAAACGTTGAGGTTTCATAGTGACATGAGTTTGCATAGGAGTCTAGTTGTTATTTGTATGTCAGAATAAGAGGCAGCTTGAAATTTTTAACAGGAATTGAGTTCATAGAAGTCTGGCCTAATCAAACAAGAGGCTTAATATTGACTTGATTCTTATACTCCAAAAAACAAGGGATATTGTTGTAGTACCACTATAAGGATGAAATTCTAAACGTGCCCGCAGTCCTGAAGCAGTCATTCAGACCTCCTTAAGGACAAAAGGTTTTGTTTGATCTTGGATTGTTCATTTTGTATGCATGTCACTTCAAGTGGGTATGCTCTGAAATATTTCGACCTTTGGAGAAGTAATAGTCCTAATTTGGTGTGGGATTCGTTGGATACATGAAGGTGTATTAAAGACTCTAAGGGCTCAGTCTACAGGCATTTCTTAATAACTATTTGACATCCGGCTATATGAGTCATAACTATATGTTGATGAGACTTCATGCTTGTTGGAGTTTCAAAAATGACTTCATCTCATGTTGATCCAAGTTTCAAATATTGCAAGCCATTCTTATCTGAGTTTTAATGGAAGATTACAGATCTAGGTAAAAAGGTTATTCTTTCTGAGTTTGAGGATTTATTTAATCACTCTCTTCTGCCCTAGAAAAAAATGACCTGTCTTGCAGATTGTTCACTTGAAACAACCTCAATACAGATCGAGATTTATCTGGACTGAATTCTCTTAAATTTGATTTGAAGTTCTGAACCAAATTACAGTTTGTTATTGTTTCAGGTTCTCATAAGCAATTGTTGGAAAGTTGTGGCCTCTCCTCTACTCTTTGAACAAGACTATTGAACATAAGTATGATAAATATTTTTTATCAGAACTAGGGCCTAAAGAACAAAAGTGTCATTGGCGTAACTCACTTAAGTTTCATGCATGAATATTTTATTGTTTGAAAGGCTAGTTTTCTAAGCATACATCTGATGTAGAATGAGTTAAAACTTGTAAGAAGACTTTAGTCCAAGGGTTTACAACAGAAGTCTTGATCAAGACTCAGTTCCCAATATGACCATCTCAAATATTATCTCTCCAAGGACTTGGATTGTGAGCAGTAACCTATTGTGACATCTCCAAAATTTTGATCTTCATAATGACAAGGCAGACAACAGATATCTTCAAGACATCAAAGGTACATCAAGTTAGTTTGATTTTTGTCTTTTTTCATTTGAAGGAATTGTCATCAGTTGAAGTGTGCTGTCACCTACAAAATTAAAACCTTCATTATCATCAATTTCTTCATTGGATGGTAGAATGAATTTATTTCAATAGTTGAGATAGTGTAAGGCTGGGTATAGGTTAGATTAGCGGCATCCAATTCACATATGCTTTCAAGAATAGAAGTTTCACATGTCTTCACATTACATGACATTCATCCTATAAAAGGTAGAAAAGCTAAGATATTGAACAACATTCAAAACCCATCATGACCGTCATGATCTAGTCAAGGACATCTCCTTCATAATTTGTAGGGTGTTTGAAGCAGATCATTTGATTCTGAAAAGCCAACATGCAAAGTAGTGATAACAGCACCTTCAGGCATCATGGGTATTGATACAATAAGAGAATGAAGATTGTGTAATTCTATAATGGAAACACCCTTATTCGAGATTGACTATGAATCAAGCATTCTTTATCCTTAAAGAAAATGAGAGGCAGAAACACCTTATGATTTGAAACAATATTTGTTGTGGCTAGTTAGCAGATGAGTTTAGAATGATGGTACTATGTAAACTGGAAGTGACTTTTGCATAATGACGACTTTCTTCATGAGAAAAATAGTATAATAATAGATGAGTTTTAAACATGATTATGACCTCCAGGAATAATATGTGGTCCTGGTAAGTCTAACCACATGTAATTATAGTAATAGTATGTGATAAGTAATTGGAAAAATCATAAAAGTTCTTGGGGAAAGTTCTCTCTATGATGATTACGTCTACTAAAATCATGAGTGCTTGGTTACAGAGTTTATACTTTGAATAGAGAACAAGATTGTGTCATACATTTCAGCATTGCGTTTTACAAAGTAATTGAGATAGTTGTTTACAACACATGAGCTTTTGAAATTCCAAATCCACTGTTTCTTGATTGCATTTTACTGAACTTGACAGGATTACAGTGAAATTTCATTAGCCTATCAGCCATCTCATGTGGATGCCACATATGACTTCAAATATGGTGTTCATTCAGTTCAGGTATGCTTAAGCATGCCTATTTTTTGAGTAGTATGCCTCTCTTTAAATGCTTCTTGCTTTTGAAGATAAAAATTAGTGATTTATGTGTTATAACTACATTTCTATAAAATGCAGGGAGGTGGCAGATCTTCAGCATGGGAAACAATTGGAAGAGTAGCAGCTCGAGTTGTGGCAAAGAAGATACTTGAGCTAAAAGCTGGGACTGTGGTACAGTCATACTACTTTCAGTATTGAAATTTGTAGAAATGTGTTGAGGCTTCTCTTATACTTTTTTCCTCTCTAGTTGAACTAGACATTTTTAATTTCTGGGAACATTATTTCTCTACTACCTTAAATATATATTGTTGATCTTTAAATTCCATAAAATAATATAGTGTGGAACACCTCATTTAGTTGCATAAATTTCCAATTATTGAAAGCAATGTTGTGAATGCTATTTCAAACTGTTTTCTCTATTCGTATCTATGTGAAAATGGCTACAGATAATCATTACGGGACTCATGATAGGCACGTGGTAAACAATATCATGTATGCATACTGATATTTCTAGGATGTAGGAATTTCCATTTTGTAGTTATTCATAGGATCCAAGACGAATAATTGTTTCAAGAATTGAAATTATGCTAAAGGATCTGAACTCATGAATTTTACCATGCCCAATTTTAGGCATGTGGCTGGGGCAATACTAAATATTAAGTTGGCTTTCGTTGACACTTTAATTATAGAATTTAAAAATTAAGACATGTAAGTGCTCTAAAGCCATCAACTTCTAGCCATCCTCTAGTTAACCAACAAAATGAGCAATGGAATATTAGTGGAAGTCATGAAAACTAATGAAAATGCGTGTTATCAAAATGTCCAATCTAATAGTATGTGTTAAAATTTCTTTGAAACCACCATCCTGGTAATTTACCACCTATTAGATTACAAATATACTGAATAGAGATACAACTGGGATGTTAAGTTATCCTAAAACCAACTATCTCAGCAAACAGATCAGATCTAGTTACTTGCTGGAATTATTAACTCAAAAAACTTTGGGATGTAAAGGGGTAGTCATCAACTAGTAAAAGAGAAAACCAAACCTGGAGTGATTATGTAAAACTTTTGGATGTACAGGAGTATTCAATCAACTAGTAAAATACCATAGTCGCTGAAAACCTCCTTCGACAAACTCTATGAGGCATCTTCAAATACCAGACTACACTAGCTCATAAATTTTTCGTATTAAGTAGCACTATCTACTCAATTCATATACCACACACTTCACAGTCTGTGCTGCAATTCTGCAAAGCTTTTGTTTTTGAAAAAAAAATAACCACACTGAATATGAATCTCCCCTTCCTTCAAAATTCTCCCATTTACAATGTGAATGAAAGGCATTCTACCAAGTAACAAGGATAACAATTTTAGAGTACATAGCTTCTTGAAAAGTACTACGGCTATGATTGGAACCATTGATTGATCAATTTCATTGAATAAGTGGACATCTAATGCATGCCAGCACCTACCAAATAATACATCAAAATTTTTTAAACCATATTGTTCAAGAAGCTTTATATTTTCACCTATTGAATGTTTTGGAAAATGATCTTCAATTTTTGTATCTCCTTCTTGCATTTTCGAATGGCTAGTGCTATTCCCAACCCTTGAACTTTTGTGGCCGCCACTTCCTTTTAGCAGCCATAGTGTAATTTTTTGTAACTGAAGCACTATACGAATTCTCACAGCTATTACTGCAACCTTTTCCTAGTTTCAATATTCTGTGCAAGGAATACAATAAAATATTACCATTCAAACCTCCTCAACAACTCTATACTAAATATAGCAATAAGATGTTGAGATCCCCTTTCTAATCCAAGAAAAATCATGAAAATATTTTAGGAAAAGACTACAATAATGCTCTCACTCAATCAGTTCCATGATACAATTTGACGATAACATGATAATGGAGTTGGTTTTGCAACAATCCTCCAAAAATGGCACCACAAAGTATGGTTCCTCCTCCAAGTGGTTAACCATGTATCTACCTTCACAAAAAATGAATGAATCCTCCTTAGAAGCATGCGTGGCCTCCTCCAAAGTGGATTCCTTCTTCAAACCTTGAATGAATGCACAAAGACCATGCAAAACTCGAATAAAGTGGCACTTGTGGCATCATGAGTATAACTTTCCATCAATATTCAATGCAGAAGTCTCCATTTGGAAAATTCCATGGTAGAAGTAAAATCTACAAAGGAGAAGGCAAAGTAATTATCAATGAGTGGACATCCTCATCATAATAGCTTGGAAATGTGTGCAAGGTGACTTCCTCTCATATAAGGTGTCCTCCCCATTGACTAACAAATTCCTCAAAGGGGTAATGACCCTTAAAATATTTTTTGAAATTGTGAGTGCCTTATAATCATATGTTTGGCCAACATATCAATTGTTTTCCTTGATGAATAGATCTGAAAAAGGTGTTTGAATTATTGCTAGAGATGCAAGTGAGACTTGAACACACTAAAATATATCTGAGAGAAAGTCGTATATACTTCACATAGGTAGAAAAATCGATCACGCAACACTCTGAATGCATGTGCGACTGCTAATATATTTCATGTAACCTTATTTTTTCTAAATGCTAAGTATAGTTTGTTGGCAATTATCAGCTATTCACTAGTGGCTTGGCCTCTTCAAGTGTGTAAAAAAACATCAAACTGTTCTAAAATATTTTCTACAAGTTGTATAAATTTGTTGATTTGTAAGCAGTGATGTGTTTAGCTAGAAACAACCCTTATACACTATTTTAATTTTCACATCTAATAAAGTCAAAGTAGTATAGGGCTTCTTCATGTTGTTTTGGATTTCTTCGCCTACATGAACCTCGTCTTGCTTTAATTTTTTTTACTTTGAATGTTTTCATGAAATTTTCTTTAGTTCTTTTTGTCAAAACTCATTAGGCTTTAGAATGTGTGCATCAATATTCTCCTTCCATGCTTGAGAGTTAGTTTTGTCTATAGAAAATTTCCAAAATTTGTCCAAAACTCTCTTTTGACAGTGCATAGAAACTTATTTATCTAGTCCATATAGGCCAATGACTTACTTATCTAGTGGACCATTCTATGTTCTGGGTGAAGGAGTCACACTTCTCAATTTTGAGAGAGTTTCATTTAACCAGACATGCTTCCTTAGCGACCAGGTTGGTCATGAATTCCTATTCGAGAAAATGGGCTTTATGTAATTATCCTGTGGCATACCTATTATCTATTGCATCATTTTACGCAACTGAATTGAGCTTCATTGTTTCTATTGCTTTGTTTATAATAGGCTTTGACATGTCCTTTACTGAATTTTATATCTGCAGCTCTCCAACACCTTTCTGTGACCTTCCTACTTTCTCCAAGTCACCAGACATTTTGGGTATTCTAATTGATGTTACAGGAGAGGTACACTAGCAACCATTTGCCTCTTGGATGTTGAAATTTTTGAATATATGCCTTGTCGAAACAAGGCTTCAAGTAGAAGGCCTTATTAGTTCATCGTTCATGTCTGCATCTTGTATTTTACTTTCTTAAGGAGACGGTACATTCCAAAGGCCTTGTTTCGACTTTATACATTTAGCATCATCGTCACTGGATGTAGAAATAATTCCTATCAAGAATCTTGTGCATTCAATGGACCACTATTTATGATTTGACCATGGATTATTTCCTTCATAATTTATATGCCATATGCCCTAGATGCATTGTTGAATGTAAAACTAAAGAGTGTGTTTTCTCAGACATTTCAAAATACAAGCAACAGAGAAAGATTTGTGAACATAAAAACACTCTTGTCAATTTTAAAACTTCCACGATTGTTTTCTGATATTGACGTTGAATCCAATATCATCAAGAAGACAAAGTGCAGAATTATGAGTATGTTTCCTAAGGTAGGGATCAAAGCAATGAGTCAAAACATTTTTTAGGTTTTGGACTTAGCATTGCAAGATCAGATTGTGGATGTCCAAGCTGAAGATGTTGCATCTATGCCAATTCTTACATTCAATTCTAGCTATGATGTTTTACAACCATGTGTAGAATATTGGAGGTATTTTTTGAAGACAAATCTGACAAAGTTTGTGAAATTTTAGCTCATGATATTGGATACATTGCATGTTTATCTACTACTCCTTTAGTAACTGATTATGCAACCAAATTTCTGTGTCGAATCCACAAAAATATTGGTTTGAAAGTGAATTTGGGAAACATAGATGTTCTTATATCAAGATTCTTTTGTGCTCAGTGTGATAAATAAATTTTAGCTAACTCAGGGAAAAGTGACCTTGATGTAACTTTATATTAGATATAAAGGAAATACATTCTTAATAATACAACTGTTAGAGTTTGCTTTTAGTATTTTTCAGTCTCTCTTTTCTTGACTTCTTTTTAGTGAATCATTAGAGCAAGTTCGTGTTGCTATTGTGGGAATAATTTCTCGTCTTCTATGCCATGAAATCAAAAGTGGCCTTATGGGAACAAAACCTTTGTGGATAAAATACCTGGATATACTTCCACTTTATCAAAAGAAGGTTGTGAGGAGATAATTTTTTTTGAAAATCCATTAGATCATTGAGAATAATGTAATGGATATTTTGTTTGAACATGATGATGCATGCAACAACAAAAAAAAAAAAAAATATGCTTGGAATATTGAAACATGATTTGGAAGCCACTGAGGATCCGGATGTATTTGAGACTTTGTTGGAAATGGTAGCAGAAATTATGAAAATGGTTGATGTCCATGGATATTTGATTTTTTTTCTCATCTTCTTTATTGATTGATCAACTTAACAATTCAAATAGTTGGGTAAGAGCAACAACTTCTAGGTTAATACATAAATCTGCTAGTTTTAAATAGAAGGGAGGAATCAGATCAATCCTTATGAAGTTTGGTGGAATTAGAGATGAGTTGTTTGAATACTTGAAAGAAAGGTTTGTCACATGCCTAGTTATGAGAATTGAATTTGCAGAGGTATACCAAGTGTAGATCTTGTTCAGGAGATGGTCCCCACGGTTCTTCCAAAGCTTGTAGTTTTACAACAGCAGAATTGCCATGCATTAGCTACTTTGCATGAATTGGAAACATAGTTGAATACAATTTTTCCAGTTTTGTTGTTGGAATGGTGTCACAAGGCTCTATCATTTGTGTTTCTTCACTCAGATAGAAAGGAACTGGTTACTGTAATGCAATTCTATGAAGCCCAGACATGATCTAATACTAGAGATATTTTTACTAGAGTGTTTCCAATTCTTCTTGAGAAGTTTGTACATTTCCTTAGGGATGCACACAGTGACAATATTGATGAAAGGCTATCAAAGGTTCTAGATATGATTTAAGAGGTGGCTAGTCTTGTCACTGGATCAGATGATATTCTAGGATTTTTAAGGAATTACTAGTTTCCATTTTACTAATTTAGGGAACAATTCCTTGTAAGAAAGGAGGAAGAGGTGAGAGTAATGCTAGGTGACAAGTGGCAAGTGGGAATGTACCACAACGTATTTGTAAAATCTAATTGTAACTCGCATTTTTAGGATACAAACAACCACCAATGACCCCATTGATTTCTCCATCAATTACTCCATTAATTAACTTCATTATATTTCAATATATCTACATTTGTGGCATTCCTCTCTTGTAGGCTTCCTTTTATTTTTTAAATGCCACTTATATTACTTTAAGGAAAAGGAGAAATTAGTTACACTTTTGATATGCGTATGCACATATTTTCTCAAGCTCCACACAGAATAAGGTTTGAGAACTACGGAAAAATATTTATGATGTTACTTGTTTCCAAATTTGAGAAAGCCTCAAGGGTTACAATCAAAATCTAGAAATTTTGTTTCCTGGTGGAATGTGAAACATTCTTGGATTTGTATAACACTTCAATGCGTGTTTAGGATCTAGGTAAGTGTGAATGAATAAAATCTTTCTGTCATTGTTCTATATTGGATTCCTATTCTCTCTAAGTTATCAAAGGCAAGTTAAAACTTGATTAGACTAAGGGACAACATATTCCATTACCAAAATTTAACCTTACTAGGAAGTGCACTACACTTGTTTTATACTTTAACACATTTTGAGGGCATTCCAATAGAAATTTCAATGTTGTTAGATACACTGGCGTTGGTTAGTTTTAGAAAAGTTCTATTTTTCAAATATGTTGGTTTCATGAAGTAATATTTCCAACCAAGAGGATAAAGACTTAGCATTCTAGGACATAGTGGTGTTATTTCTTTCCTGTATTTGTGATTTATCAGTATTCCACCACTAATAACTTCATTATGTAGTTGTCTGTTTAGTAGTATATTACAACAATGACTTGTTAAAGGAAAATTATTCTAGTTTGTTTGAACATCATAAAATGGAAGGAAATCTAGCTTTGAATTAGAAAAATGGAATATATTCTGAAAAATATGTTTTTTGATCAAATATAGGCCCGTTGCCTGATCATTTAAAAAAAAAACCAGTGATGACAATAAACAATGATTTTGGACACGATGAATTACAAAACTCTCCAACTCAAAAACAAGTTAGCGTATTCAGTTTTGTGTGCATCAGTTAAAAATGAATGAGTAACATTAAGTTTGCTTTGAATATTTATAAAACCATTTTAGAGATTCTAAATGGAAATTGCGTGTGCTAATCTTGCTTGATTAATTACAGGGAAAACAAGGGGCATACATAATTTTTTGGCTTATGGAAATTGGATTCCCTTTCCCTTGGAATAGTACATTGATAATTAAATATTACTAGATTGAAGCTATATTCCTAGTTAGTATCACAATTTACAAAGTCTTCCCTTATTCTTTTTTAGTTTCTTGTTGTAATCTTGTGTCTACAATACTTTGCTCCACCCATTAGATTTCTAATAACCAGTTTTATTGTTGACGTGTCACTTCTTCCTAGATATAGCTAGAGGAAATGATACAAATAAAAAAGTGGAGCATGAGACATTATTAGTAGAAATTGCTAGCTCTGTTGTGTTTATTTGTGACATTTTATTTGCTTTGTTTATACAGGTCATCTAGCCGCCACTATTTCCCAACTAAAGAAAAATTGTTCGATTTTCTTGCTTTTATGGGGGAAAATGACATTAACAATCTTGCTGATGTTGAGGTATATATTGTATCAATCCTTTATAGTTTACTTTAGTTTATATTCTAGTGTTCATGTCTTATACTCTGCATTGTAACTTTTTTTTTTTTCTTTTTGTAGAAAATGGACTCAGTATTGATGGTAAGAAGTAAGGATTGAAGAAAGAGGGGAACAATAACATTAGAGTGAAAAAGAGAGATAAGTGTACTGGTCTAGTGGTACTCGTAGAACCGATATCCCGCATGAGACAGATAGATAAAGACTGATGGTCAACTTTTTAGAGTTGGTGAATTCACTTGCAATTCCTTGGCAAGATAATGATAATGTTTGGAAGTGATGAACAATATTTTATCTGTAAATTGTACTCCAACCAATATTAAGTTGGAAACTCATATTGTAATACTTGAAATTTTATATAATATAATGTGGTTGGAATTATTTATAATTGCACTTGATATTACTTGGTATTGTAATTAACATATATAACTTTGTGTTTTCATATTAGATGAACATGTAAATTGTATGATTTTTTTTATAAATTTAGTTGCAAAATCATACTAATTAATTTATGTGATTAATAATGAACACATAAAATCAATCTAAAACTATTAAAATAGTAGTTTATATTGATTAATGATGAACACAAATAAAATGAATATATGACTAAATTATTCATTTATAATGATTATTAATGAAAGTAAATGAAATGAATATAAACTACTAAATTAGTCGTTTATATAATGAATAAATGACTACTGCATATGATAAATTTGTGACTACAAATAACGACTAAATTTTGCATGTATACGACTATTAGTAGCTAATTTATAGTATCTTATAACACAACTAAAATTTAGTCATATTTATTCGTTCATTAATTGGCTTCAAACAATGACTAAAATTTGCATATATATGACTATTAGTAGCTAATTTACAGTATCTTATAACACGATCAACATTTTTGTTATATTTCTTTGGTCATTAATCGGTTTTCTTGGGTGATGATATAGTCATATATTTTGTTGTATATTTGGTCATTAATTGTGACAATTAATGATCAAATCAAAGATTAAATCAATGACCAAATTAATCACCAAATCAATAGCTAAATTAATGATCAAATCAATGACTAAATCAATGACCAAATTAATGACCAAATATACAACTAGACAACAAAATTGAGATACTCAATTAATGACTAAGCTAAAAATGACCAAAATTTGGTCGCGTTATAAGATACTGTAAATTAGCTACTATTGGTCACCGACCGAAAAATAGTCATTTATATGCAAATTTTAGTCGTTTTTTTAGTAACTAATTAGTCATTTTCTACTAGTGCACCGTTGTAATAAAAACCAAAAGAACACAAGGAGGCCTTCTGCTTGAGCTAGCCAAATTCCTTCAACCCAATCTCTAACTGAAGCTCATATTAATCAAAATTGACTTGAAAAACACATACAACTCCTCTAAATTTTTCTCAATATTACCAACTTTCTGCTCTAGCTTTCATAATTTATTTAAAAGTTATTTTCTCCTCTTGTTCTATTTGGTTGTTGCTTTCACCTATGTCAATGTACAAACTGTAGAACCTTTCTGTTATAGCCAACTGCTCCTTGAATTTTTATAATTCAATGTACAAACTGTAGAACCTTTCTACTATAGAAAATTTCTCCTTGAAGTTTTATAATTCCACTCTATTCAATAGGTATTTAATATATTCATCTCTTTGGCAAGAGTGAAAGCATTCTTGCATTTTCTTAAAGTTTCATTCTTAGCATCCTCAAATACTTTGAAGATGTGATACACATTAGACAACTCCCTTTGGTCTGTAGATGATATCCTCGTCAAATTTCTCCTTTCTTCGCTTCTCTATCACCACCATTCTAAGTACACACACTTGAGGATTTTTCCTTCTAAAAACACTATCATTATCCTCAGGTCTCTAGTAAAATTAACTCATGTAATTTCTCTTAGCACTAAAACCTAATATAGCTAGGGCTTCTATTAAATTCCCTCTTGTAAATTTCTCAAACGTTTAGTAAATTTCTGAGTTTACAATTAAAAATTCTAGTGGTGGCTTTCATCAAATAGTTTAACTGGATAGTTTTGTAGGTTCTTTCTCATAGTTTTAACTTCAGTAAATGAATACAGTGAGTCATAATTATCAAGAATAAGTATCCAAATGGGTCACATGATATATTTAATTCTTCAACATATTCCCACAAATCTAAGAACAAATCTGTATTTCTTATAACAAACCCAGAAATTTTCACATTCTGATATAAGTCATTAACACCCACATAAAATACTTTTTTCATTCGGAAATTAAATAATTAGCAAACGGATGAGAAGGACTGGACCTGATATTAGGTAGCAGACATAGAAATATATATATATATATATATATATATATAAAGCACGGACCACTAGGAATAATATAGTCATCCCCTAGATTTAGAATATGCTGCCCAAGTATTAAGGGAAGCTGATTTTTTTTTAATGAAGACTTGAATCCTCTTGATTTGGTTTGAAACTTCCCCTGAATCACGCTCTAGGCTAGCATTAGTTCAACTGGGGACCTAAAATAAGCTATGAAGTGTAGTGATTGATATGAGATTAGGACGCTCTGAGTTTGTGTTTGATTTGGTTCAGGTCCTTAAAGATCTTACATGGGCTAGCTTTTCTCATATAAGGTTATCACTCATCTTCTAGCTCAGACAGGTGAGGTTATCATTTATTGCAACTAGAATGGTTGGATATACCTTACCTGGTTTAGGATTCACATAAAATTAAACTGAGGTGGGATTGGGTGGCAATGTCAGTTCGAGGAACGAAGAATATTTGGAGGGCATGATTTCTGACTATGTAGGAGGAAAAGGAAGATTAAGACCAAATAATAACTCTTCTAAGTGTTTAGTATGATGCTGAAATTTTTATAGTTTTCATTTTCCATCTATGCAACTTTTCTTCTCTATTTCATGATTCATAGTGTAGATTTGAAGGTTGGTCTAGATGTTAGATGGGAAACTTAAATTTCCAAGGACTAGAGAGACTTCATTAGAAATCCCTGTTCCCATTTTAAGAATGGGAAACTCTTGCTGCGACAGTAGGAATCCCTTCAAAACTTGAGGTCTGTCAGTGAAAGTCAATTTATTTTTGCAAAAGAAGTCAAATGACACAAGAATGATCAGTGTTAAAAGGTAACTCTATAATGAGGTTTTAGTCAGTTCTAGAGATGATCATTTGGAGCAGAAGCATTGGAAGAGTTAATGAGATTTCCTTCTGCATGGAATTCATCGGTAGAATCTCTTGAAAATAATAGTGATTTTGAACCATTTCAAGAGGAAAACACTATGTTCGAAGCTCGAATCTCTTATGTATCAAACTACTCCATTCCACAAAATTTTGGTTCTTACATTTGGAAGCCCGAATGAAAATTTCTTGAGAAACATTTTGGAGACTTAAAATGATTCAAGGATCATTTTTGTGAGCTCAAGCTATGATTTTAAGTATTATGGGAAGTTTTAGATGAAATTAAAAGGATATGAAGCTAATTTTTTATATATTTTAGATGATGATATGATCCCTAGAAGAAAAATGTTACAAATATTAGGACATGATGCATGAACTAAGAAGTATAAAAATGTTGTTTTGGGTAGTATTGGAAGGATAGTACCCTTTAGACAGAAGGATTTTACTTTTCCAAGCTATAGGAAATATGGAGCTAAGGAGACGGGCTTGTATTTACCTAATCCTACCTATGAAATTACAGTATAAAGGATTGTTGAGGTGGACTTTCTGTCAACCTCTTAGTTTTTATCTATGGAACTTGTCTCGAATTTATTCATTGAATCTCCTATCACCTTTATGAAAGGGGAAGATCTTCATTTGAGGTATTTTTTTGAAGAAAAATATCCCTCCAAATGATCTACATTTATTACTCAGGACTGAAATTGAAAATGAACAGAAAGGTCTTGTTGTTGTTATCTCATAGTACTTTGATGCTAGAAGCATGTCTTCGATCAAACTTGTTGAAGCCCCGGTACTTATGAATTGTACATTTTTAATGTGGAAGTAAACTATCTTGGTAGGGTGTCTACAGTTAAATAGCAACCATAGAATCACATGTTTATCATTGTTATCAAACTCATTATGTCTACAAAAAGTTACACATTTCATTTCCTACATGTTCCAATATTTGGGTATCCTAGGGCCTCATCACTTTCACCATATACGTTACCTTCTTGTATGAGCTATCATGTTCTATTTATGAGGAAAAAAAAACTTCTCATATCTATATGTTTACATTTGAAGTGTGTCCAACCTAAGTAGAGTACTTAGTTTTCATCAACTACCTGTAGTCTGGAACCCTAAACTATTATGCATTCTAAAATTTGAGAACATATTATGGTCCACATAATTTAAAAAATCCATTATTCCAAGAGTCATCCTAGAAGATTTTCATGAGTTTCTTTGTAAACAAATTTCAAATTAAAATGTGTGTCTTTCACATGTGAGATACCATTTTTCCAGAAATTTACACCTTGGAATCCATGTGGCGATAGTAATGCCAATTTTGGATTGTATCCATTGAAAGTGTTCACATTTACAGATTCATATTCCCATCACAACAAGTCTAGATCATGGTCAATCGTAGACATGAACTGTAGGTATTGTCTCTCTTCTTAAAATGGAATTGGAACCAAATTATGATCACAAAAAAATCAAGCCTTAATCAGCTGAAAAATTAAGCCTATATGAAACTTCTCCATGAATGAAATGAACCCTGATGATCACTAGTTATAAAAATGAAAATACTTGTCTGTATTGTTTGAATCTTGCGGTTTGTGGTTACCCAAAAAATGAGGATATATATCATTTTAGATGCAATCCATTCATAAATTGTAATTAAAAAATTTCTTATACAAATTGAAGAAAATCATACCCATGCATCATTTATTGGTAACAAAGAAGAAAATAGAAATTGTCTTATCTCCAGTAAGCTCCAGTAATTTTTTAAGCTCCACCATTTATTAAGCTCCAATAATTAAACTTACAGCTTTGTTATCACGTTTTTTTATGGAGTCTGCAGTACACTTCCTTGGTCTAGGAAGTAAGTTTTAACAATGTATTACAGTAAAAATAGTTTTTTTAAAATATTCATTACGCCTTCATTAGAAGGATTTATACCTTGTACTTGGTTAGCAAAGTGCTTCCATTTATCATGTCAAATGAGACAATGTACATCCCTATCATTTGGAAGTAGCGTGAATACATTTATCTTTCTATATCTTTTAATTCGGTCTTTCTACTAATTTAGTAGCATTTTTTGGTGTTTTCTCGAATAATTTCTAATGGTTTTGTTAGCTGAGCTACATTTAGTTGCACTATTTGTCCCTATAAATTTTTGGAGCATTATAGAGAACCAATTCCATTAATCTACAGTAACACTACTATCCTCGAGATAGGAAAATATTCAACACTACCAAGCTAATATGCATGATTAAGTAACAAAAATTTAACCTTTTTGTCCAACTAGGCTAAGCCTAGTATGGGGCTAGCCCCAATGTTGGATAGAAGAATAATATACCCACCTACAGAATGTTGTCAATAGGATTGTGCAAGGCGCAGTCGAATTTGGATGCCCCATAGTGTTATTATCCCTCACAGGTAGCTCAAATCCTCAATCCCTCCCCATGGGATTTGAAAAAGTGAATTGATTGGGACAACATGATCTATAAGTAAGAATATAGGCCATCAAAAATATGTATGAATTTGGGAATTACAGAGGAAAAATAGGTAATCCAAAAATTTATATAACTTTCATTAAATGTTGAGTCTGATGCGTAAATGGGTAGAGGTGTTGTGTTCAAAAGTTATCAGATACTTTCATTTTACTCCATTACTTCAAAAATGGTTTTGTATGTGGGACTGAGTTAATTCGATTGGAAAGGCTAATGTTTATATATGAATCTTTAAGTTGGGATATTAGGCTTTTGTTTTCTCTCCCTTATTTTATCTTTTGTAGGCCTATTTAAAGGCTGAAACTGCCTTCTTCGTTGTAGTCAAATTGAACAGACAAAAGGTGTTGCTTCACTCTATCTTGTATGTGCTATGAGTCTCCTAGTTTCAAATTACAATTTTGGTAAGGGTATTCCCCAGAGTTATCAAAATAGGTAAGTCTCTCCACTTGAATTAATAGAGTTTGTATATTATTGTCTTTGTAACAATCAATTTAGGGTCCAAAGATTGATGAATTTTTCAATTTCTTCATATTGCTTCTTTAGAAGTTTCTCCTTCTAAGTGGTGTTGTTATCCATAGATGCTGAAGAAATGTTATTCCTCCTCCAGCTACACTAGTCCAACATATATAAAAACAAATTTTCACACTATATTTTTTGTATACTTGGATTCATCCCATAATTCCCTTGTACAGAGTTGTCATTTTATAAAATAGCTTATTTTACTATTTTAATGGGGTTGGAAATGTTAGTACCAAAGTGAGGGAGGATTTGTTACATTAGTCCATGGACTTGCAACTTAAAAATTACTTTGGATTTCAAAACTCGTGGTACTGATAATTCTTCATAAATCATCCATGTCAGAATTGTTATCCATTTGAATTATTCACAATACACATGCCCAACACATTCAATTAGAGAGAAATTGACTATTTGAATATGTCATCATTTTAGCCCAAGTTCTTAACTAAAATTGTTGTTAGGTTTTACTCGAAATTATTTTCTACTTGGAACCTACACTTTCACCTTATGATTTCCTTTTGTTTATCTAGCACACTGTATGACTTTCTTCTTATGTTTCTCACCTAATGGGAGAATTTGGATTCTTAGACCTTTTCATAAGTGAGATGAAACATACTTAGATAAGGTTCTAAGCCAAGGGTTGTTTTTTCATGTAATAGTTGGATGGAAAATGACATTAAAGAACAATGTTGTCTGTCTTGATATTGTGCTCTTGTAAAAAAGGATTTATCTCAATAGTTGTTGTTAATGGACATTATTGAGCATATTTATTACTTAAAAATAAAAAATGATGTCTTGAAATTATTCAAGTTATGTCAAAACAATTGTAAATGTTGAGAATATTGTTATCAAATCATCGAAATACACGCTCTCCAAAAAGAGTAAATAACATGTTTCAAACATGTAATTAATTTAGTTGAAGATAACATTTCATCAACAAATGTTGTATACTAAGAACACAGTAGGTACAAATTTTATTCTATGGTCACATTTTATTTGCTTTGTTTATTCATGTCAATTGGCCATATAGTGGCCACTATTGCCCAATTGAAGAAAACTTGTTTGATTTTATTTCTTTTATGGTGAAAAATGGCATTAAAAATATTGTTTATGTTGAGGTATATATCATATAAATCCTTTATAGTCTACTTTAATTTATATTTCAGTATTCATTGACTTTCATGTCTTATACTTTGCATTGTATATGTTTTTTTGTTGAAAAAAATGAACTCAGTATTGATGGTAAGAAGAAGGAATTGAAGAAAGAGGAGAAAAATCACACTAGAGTGACAAAATTCAAATTAAAGAGAGAGAGAAGAGAAGTGGTCTAGTGGTACTTGTAGAGTCAATATCCCACATAAGACACACACATAGAGATTGATGGTCAAGTCTTCAAAGTTGGTGAATTCATCTACAATGTCTTGGCAGCACAATGATAGTGTTTTGAAGTGATGAAACAGTCTTTCATGTGTAAATTATAATCCAACCAATGTTAAGTTTGAAACTCTTATTGTAATAATTAACATTTTATATAATATAATTTGTGGTTGGAACTATTTATAGTTTCACTTGATATTACTCAATATTGTAATTAACATATGTAACTTTGTGTTTTCATATTAGATGAACATGTGCATTTTTTAATTTTCTTTTAATTTAGCTGCAAAATCATTCTAATTGATTTATGTTGATTAATAATAAACAAATAAAATAAATCTAAAACTACTAGATAAATAGTTTATGTTTATTAATGATGAGCACAAATAAAATGAATATACGACTAATTTAGTTTCTTATGACGATTGTTAATGAAAGCAAATGAAATCAATATAAAATACTAAAGTAGTCATTTATATAATGAATATTAAACTATCAAAAAATGATAAATGACTATTGCAAATGATAAAATTGTGATTACAAATGACAACTAAATTTTGCATATATATGACTATGAGTAGCTAATTTGTAGTGTCTTATAACACGACTAAAATTTATTCATATTTCTTTGGTCATTAATTTTTTTCAAACAATGACAAAATTTTTCATATACATAACTATTAGTAGCTAATTTAAAGTATCTTATAACACGGCCAACACTTTCATCATATTTCTTTGGTTATTAATTGGTTTTCTTGGGTGATCATTTAGTAATATATCTTATTGTATATTTTTTCATTAATTGTGGAAATTAATGATCAAATCAATGATTAAATAAATGACCAATTCAATAAATAAATTACTGACCAAATCAATTACTAAATCAATGACCAAATATACTACTAGACAACTAAATTGAGACAACCAATTAAGGACTAAGCTAAAAATGACTAAACTTTCGTCGCATTATAAGATACAGTAAATTAGCTACTATTGGTCATCGACCGAAAAATAATGATTTATATGCAAATTTTGGCCATTTTTTAGTAACTAATTATCCATTTTGTACTAGTGGTTAATTGTTCCTTTCAAAAATACAACTATCTAACCCCTTTATTCACCATATTGTTGATGATTGTGTTGGTTGCGAAATTTATTCGTTTATGGATGGATTCTTGGACTGCAATCAAATCAACATTCTCATGATGGAACAACCTAAGACTGCATTTATTTTTCCCTAGGGTACTTTTCCTTATTAAAAAATCCCATTTGATTTGAAGAAAGTTGGGGCCACATTTCAAAGTGTGAAGGATTATGCTTTTCATGACATCAAACATATCATGAAACCCTATTTGGATGATCTCCCTTCTCATTCTAAACATTGGGTTGATCACCCGATGCATTTACTTGTTATTTTTATTTTATTGTAGACATTAAAAATTTGATTTAACCCAAAAAAATGTTTTTTTTGCGTCAATTTTGGTGAACTCTTGGGTTTTTCCATTTCAAAACAAGGAATTTGTAATGATCCTCTTAAAGTACTGGAAATAGTCAATTTTCATGCACCTTCTTCCCTTGTTCATTTACAAAGACACCAAGGGAAATATAACTTCATGTGGAGGTTTGTCCCTAATTAAGCAAAGTTGACCAAAGGATTTACTCGCTTACTAAAGAAATGGACTCCCTTCCATTAGGAAGACGCTACACAGAAATAGTTTTATTCCATGAAATATGTAATGGTTCGTGCATCTCTTTTATATCCCCATGACTATCAGCGTGACTATTTCATGTATCTTGTTTCCTCCATATCTTCTATATTCATGGTGTTGGTCCAAGAAGATGCTATGGGAATTGAACATCACATTTATTATCTAAGTCAAAACCTTAATGATATCGAGATTAGATATACTCATGTAGAAAGGTTGACTTTGGAAACCATTCAAGTCATACAAAGGTTTCGCCATTATATCTTTCTTTGGAAAACTATAGCCGTTTCAGATTGCAACCCTATGACATATATATTGTCACGTCAATTTCTGGGGGAAAAATACTCTAGATTTTGACCTAGAGTTAATCAAATACAAGTCAAATAAATCCCTAGTTTTTGCTGAACTAATGTGTGATATTCCTTCCCTTGATGTTGAATCTAAATCTGAATATTATATCCCAGATGATTCATTGGTTTATATTTCATCATCTTACCCATGGTATGGATATTTTCTGATCTATCTCTATACCTAAAATTTTTGACCTAATACCTCCCGCTCCAAGTAGCGATGTAGCAGGTACCAATCCCGAAATTATGTGATTATCGGCAACACCCTCTACCATCATGGTATTGGTACGATTTTATGTAGGTTCCTCACTCTCTAAGAGGCCAAGAAAGTTCTCAATTAATGAAACTTGGTGGCATGTGGTGGATATTTATCTAGTTACGCTACCACACATAAGATCTTATGTGTCGGTTACTTTTGGCCTACCATTTTTTGAATTGCATAAGTCTTGTTTGAAGAATCATTTTGAATTTATTCTGTTGGGGTTCCCATGTTTTGGCCAGATTGGCAAGACCAAAAGATGAGACAACATCAGAACCACTTTCAGACCTCAGGATCTAGCCCTCCTGGGTCTAGAGAGGGATCTCTTTATATAAGAAAAGGTTTTATGTCTTTAAAGCTCAAAAGGTTAAGATATTAGGCTAGTTATAGGCATAGGGTTTGTTTTTTTTGTTGTTTGTTTGGTTGCTAGTTATCAGGAAAGAAGGGTTCAATGTAAGGCAAGGATGAGCAAAGAGGATTTAGACAAAGGTGAAGTATTCTAGGGAGCATTCAAGACCATCGGGAAATGGAGTCAGGAAAGGGTTTACTTGCTATTCAATGTGTAGGCTTTCAGTTGGGCTAGTCATCTAAAACATTGGATCTTAAAGATGATAGTGTGGTATGGAATGGTAAGGGAGGAGGAAAAATAAATATTCAGGACACAAAGTTAAAGACCTGAGATCAGAGAGAGACTTTGAACTCTCAATGCTTCGGCCTCCAGCTTGAGGGATCTTAGAAAGGTTCAATCAATTGAAAATGATCCTAGTGAGATAGAAATAGGGTTCTAGATCTCCTATTATTCCAAAGTATTTCAATTAAATCCTAAAAAGAACATCTAAGAACTGATTCATTTAATTCATACATCAGCTAGCAGGCAATAACATCCACTACACTGGTTAAATCAACTGAAACCAACTCTTAGATAACACATTTAGTAGAAAAAATCGAAGGAAAGGAGAGCAGAAACATAGGGTACCTAACAAGGGTAGATCCTATGCCAGATTTCTGATGCAAGCCAGCAGAAATGAAATGAAATGGAATGTAAGTTAATAAAAAATATAGAGATAGAAAAACATCACTGCTGCTTTAGATCAGGATCCAAAGAAATGTGCTTGTCATATTAAAAGCAATACCAGTCAAGTACAACATTAGCAATAGCTAGATACTCAGTCTGAAAACATCTTCCTCAGCCTATCTTACAACTTTACACAGAGACTATGTCTGAAAAGAAACAGCTTGTAATTCTCTGATAACTGATCAAAAACCTTTACAATGAGTTTATTCATGAATTTATAGCTAAAGTGGAGCTGAGAAGGTAGGTGAAACACTAAATGAAGAATTAAAATCAGAAAAGAAAGAGGGCCGAAGCCCCTTCTGTTTAAACCCTGTGCATTTATCTCTGGCACTCTTTTGATGCAAGAGTGGTCTTCTCTAGGCTTCCATTTACTCCGGGCATGTCTCTTATGTACTCTGCTACAGCAATCTGTAGTACTTCTGGTGAATAAACAAAAAGGTAAATAAATGATGCTAGGGTCTGCCATACTATGAATCAAATGCTCTGGTAGCATAAGACTGTTTTCAGGGCTGGAAAATCTCTCTAGAACATGGCATAGGATGAGAACTGTATGGGCGTGTTGTCCTTTACGGAAAGAACCTTATGTTGATGTGAAAACCCTTTAGTATTATTTTCTTTGCCTTGGACCTTCTGATCGATCCTCGGGGTCTTCAAACTGGTACATTTTCTTCTATATCCCTGAAAAAAGGCTCAAAAATCTTCAATTACGTGCCTCGAACTCTCTGCTCCTCCATTTCTGTCTCTGTCGCTGAAATCTATGCTTTTAATGGCTCTGGGGAGGTTTTACAGAGTTCAAACCCTCTTCTTTAATGCAATTCCTATCATGGCTCCTTTCGAGGCATTCTTTCTGATCTCGGCCTCTGAAAAATGGTCCTTTCTATGATTTTTTCCGCTATAATAAAGACTGTGTAATCATGGCAGCTTTCACCATCTGATAACCCTATAAAACACGAAAACCCGTTAAGAAAACCTCGCATGGGGAGGACGGATGCAGCGTGGGTGATGATAATGGACGTGCAGCTGGTGAAATGGTGGAATAGTGTGGGATTACGGTGGAAAATGCAGTGGGAGGCTTGCAAAATGGTGGCGCAGTGGGAAAATGCAGTTGGAGGGTGGCGAGAACGGGAATTTTAATGTAAAACATTAAAATTTGACCTTTGAACACATATATGTACATGGAAGGGCGAGAAATATGATGAAACACGTGGAATAGGTGACGTGGCAGGAGTGGTCAACGGCGGGACATGCAATCAAATCTGGATCGTCCGATCTCGAGAGGATATCGACGACTAAAAAAGTAGTAGAGGGCGATGGATGGTGGGCCAGGGGTACGATTTCCTTGGGTTAATTTTCGCGCATCTTCGAGGTGCGATGACTGTTGGATGGAGAGCCCCAGATCAGACGGTTGACGTGCATATCGCGCCGGGTCAAATGCTGAACGATAACGCGTGATGGGTGGGTAGTTTTCAAATAGTGTCGCTGCCACGCATCGTGCGATGAGTGGAATCGCTGGCCAAAAAAAAAATACTGCCCACCCCTCAAAGGCAGTGTGATAGAAACCGTCAGATTTTGAACAGTGACTGCGGCAGGCAGATTTCGGACCGTCGGATCTGCAGGTAAATGAACGGTTATGATTCATTAATGGGGCAGTGACAGGGTTGAACGATGAACATTGTGGGGATCGCGATGACCATTCGATCGGTGTAGATCAACGACTTACAATGCTCCCGACACATATTTGAGGTAAGCGCCTTCTGCCTTGGCGCCTGGTCTTGGTGCCTGGATCACATGGTGGAACGGTTTTAGGGGGCTAGCCTAAAGGGGGCTAAGACCCATATATGTACAAATGTGGGTTTTGGCTCATTTTTAATGCATTTTGACAGCAGGAAAAGGCAACGATAGAGGAAACAAGGGTTTTTAAATCAAACAAGGGGTGGGTGCAGGATGTAAAGGGGATTTTGGGAGGATTTAGGGGATCATAGGGGAATTTGACAAGGGGAAAACAAAGGTTAAAATGGGGAAACTTTGCAGGGATACAAGGGGAAAATAAAAGCCTTTTGGAGCACCATTTTTTTGCAATCAGAGAGGCTTTATAATGGGAATCAGCAGAGGGAATTTTATCAAAGTAAAAGGCATAGGAGACTTCAAGGATGATGTGTCTTCAGGGGAGATACATTCCTTGAAGGCTCAACCACAATTTAGCCCCATATTTTTCTTGTCAAAAAATTTATAGGGGGATAACAGTGGCTCCACATGGGGATGGCTTCTTCTTGAAGGAGTCAAGAATTCAGAAAATGATCTTTGGTGTAGGCCAGATGCCTGCTTCTTGAGCCACCTTTCTTCTTTGATTTTCAGCTGCCACAATTATGAAGACATCAATTTAGCAGAAAAACTTTCCCAATCAATCTACCTACCCATTCTACAATCCTAACATTTTTTCTTCTAGGGTGCATTTGAACTAGCAGACCCTTTACATCATTTATTTATTTATTTTTATTTTTTTACAAACAAGAAAATAAACCTATTCTATTTCTACCCTTATTACTCCATGAGACTAGATTAAACAGTTGGCCTCACATGTTTCTCTACCTATTCTAACATCTTCTGGGATTAAACTGTCTAGCAAATTTCTTCTCTACATTCTACAACAGAAATTTAAAAACAGTCAAACTAGGATTAGAGAGTCGAGTTTGTTGTGGATCCAAGGCATAAATATAGTTGCACATGGAAAGAAAATTGCAGAAAACTGAAAACAAAAATTTGAAGGCTTGAAATTTGAAGTTTGAAGCATCCTTCTTTCTTAGTGACTCAAGTTTTGAGCTTGTTAGAGTCACTTTCCATCCTTCATCTCAGCTTTGATTTTGGGCTTGTTAGGGCTGATTCTTCTTTCTTCTTTGTTGGTCTAGGTTTTGGGCATGTTTGAACCAGCTATCTCTACTTTCTTTGGCTCAGGTTTTGACCATATTAGAACCAATATTTGCACTTCAAAGGTCCATGTTTTGAGCATGTCTGAACCTCTCCTTTTCTCTGTTTTTTTTTTTTTTTTTTTTGGAACATTTTCTCCTTTTCTTGAAAGAAAACACTGCAATGGTATGTGCAATGGAAATGGAAACTGGAAATTGGAAATTATCAGAAGTAGTGTTTGAGCATCCTGTCATTGACAGGACCCCCAATCAGCTCTGTACCATCTGGTTCTTGTAGAAAAAATGCATTTGGACCCACAGTGGCCTGGATGATGTAGGGACCTTGCCACAAACAGTCAAACTTACCGTGATTTCCTTTGTCCTCTCTCCTTGAGTCCCACTTCAGAACTTTACCTACAACTTTAAAATCAGAAGCCTTAGTTCCTTTGTCAGATAATTTCTTTATATTTTCTTGAACTTTAACAGCTCTGCTATAGACCTCTTCCCTTGTTTGCTGGAGATGAATCATCTGGTTTATCCTCCTCACCATGCTATTTTCTTCTGTCTGAATCTCTTGGACAAGTTTAATCACCGGTTCTCCAAGGCTGGTAGGAAACACTGCTTCTGTTCCATAGACAAGCTGGTATGGTGAGATGCCAAAGGATTTCTTTGTTGTAAGCCTGTCAGCCCACAAAGCATGCACTAACTTGTTATTCCATGACTTTTTGTTCTCTTCCAGCAGCTTTTTGATGATAGTAACGAGGCTCTTGTTTGATGATTCAGCTAATCCATTTCCCTGAGGGTAATAGGAAGTTGAATGACCGAGTGCTATTTGATACCTGTGACAAAAATCAACCATTTTCTTGGATCCAAAATTAGCCGCATTATCAGTGATTATTTTCCTTGGGCAGCCAAACCGAGAGAGGATATGACCTTCTAGGAACCTAATGATGACTGAATCTGTGCCATTCCTAGTAGGTATGGCCTCTATCCACTTAGTGAAGTAGTATGTGGCTATTAAGATCCATTTGTGTTGTGCAGAAGAAGCAGGGTGAATTTCTCCTATGAAATCTAGGCCCCATTGCATAAAGGGACCTTCAACAGTGATGGGTTGTAGAGGTAAGGGGAGGAGTTTTCTTTTGCCTTCAAAAATATGGCATTTATGGCAGGCAATTATCATCTTATGGATATCATTGAAGAGTGTAGGCCAATATTAGACAGCTCTGAGTATTTTTTTTGCAGTGGCTTTCCAGTTTAGGTGACCTCCACACTCTCCTGCATAGAATTCTTGTTTAATATTTTCTGCTTCAGATTCAGGAAAACATTTAAGAAATAGGCCATTTTCATTCTTCTAGTATAAACATTCATTTAGAATACAATAACTTCTGGCCTTCAGCTTTAATAATCTGGTCTTGGTCTTTGATAGTTGAGGAGGGGCATTGAGGTGTGTAAGCACATATAGAATGTCGGAATACCAAGCAGAGCTCTGAAACTTCTCCTCAACAGAGGGATCAGGTAATCCATGTTGCTCATCCAAGGCATCTACCATGTTAATGTCAAGGGCTTGTAGATTTGATTCAGCCATTAGTCGAGCTAAGCCCTAACCTTTGATCAGTTTGGTGGGTTTTATCTCAAGGTCATATTCCAAAATCACAGCAATCCATTTTCCCCTCTTCCCATCTGGGTCTTGGGACAAGATGTCTTTAACCACTATATTTGGCACATAGGCTATGGTGTGGGAATGTAGTATGTACACCCTAAATTCTTTCAAGGCCTTAACCAAAGCATAGGCCTATTTTTCCATAATGTTGTATTTCAAGGGTGCATCTCTGAGTGCTTTGCTAAAGAAAGAAATGGGTTGTTCCATTCCCTCTGGATTTTTCTGCAGTAGAACTGCAGCTATCATATGCTTAGAGGCAAATGAAAAAATCAGGAAATATTTTGAGAAATCTAGGCTGATTAGGATAGGAGCCAGGGTGAGTGCAAGTTTAATTGATTCAAAAGATTTCTTAGCTTCAACAGTTTACTTAACTCCTACACCTTTCTTCAGCATGTTATTCATATTTCTAAGGTGTTCAGCTAAGTTGGGAATAAACCTCCTAAGGAAGTTGATTTTCCCAATAAAGGATTGTAACTCCTTGATGTTTCTCGGGTATGTGATTTGTAGTATTCCCTCAACTCTTTATGGATCTATCCTAATCCCTTTCTCAGATATGATGTGGGAAAGAAGCTTACCTTCTTGCAACCCAAATATAGTATTTTTAGGATTCAGTGACAGACCAAACCTTCTACATTTTTCAAACACTCTTCTCAGGTGTTCTAGGTGTTTTTCCTCAGTCTTCGAATAGAATGTTATGTCATCCAGATAGATGACAATGAAGTGTCCTATTTCATCTGAAAAAGCTAAGTCCATTGCTCTTTGGAAGGTTACACCAACGTTCATCAGTCCAAAGGGCATTTTAACATACATAAAGGTGCCCCATGGAGTGGTAAAGGCTGTCTTGAGTTGGTCTTCTAGGATTACTAAGACTTGGTTGTAACCTGAAAAACCATCTAGCAGGGAGATCCTTTTAGAACCTACTACCCTCTGAAGAATATGTTCCATTTTTGGCAAAGGGTAATTGTCTTTGAGTGAGGCTCTATTAAGATTCCTGAAATCTATGCAGAATCTGATCTCCCCTGTTTTCTTTCTCACAGCCACTAGGTTTGATACCCAATCAGAGAACCTCAACGGCACAATTATACCTGCCTCATACATCTTCTTAATCTCTTTTTCCACTGCGGGTAATTGTTTTGGGTTTATTCTGCGAAGTTTTGTCTGAAGGGCTTCTGATTTTCTTTCAAAGGTATTTTGTGTTGTGTGATGTTTGTGTCATAGGCCCTTAATTCCTCATAGCTCCAAGCAAACACATCAATGAATTCCTTGAATAGGTCAATGTATTTCCTTTTCATGTTTGCAGGTAGGGACTTAGCCAATTTGATCATCTTAGGTTTATCTTCAGTACCTATGTTGCATTCCTCGACATCAGAGTCTGCATGTTCTATAGTGGGCTTTTTTTCTACATCATCAAAATCAAAAAGGTCTTCTAAAGGTGCTAGACCTCGAGGTATGTTCTTATCTTTGGTCTACAGCACCTCTACTTCTTCACTATCTGCATTTTCACATATTTTGTTTGGATTTCCAATCTTTTCATTTAAAGTGTTTATTTCTATGTTACAGGGTGTTTCTTCCTCATCTGAGGACTCTTCACTTAGGAAGCTACTATCAGATTTAGAACTTGAATCAGAAAATTCAAACTCATCTCTACCTATCAAGAAATATTCAATCTGTTTATCGCCCTCAAAGACCTACCAATATTTTTCATTGTCTGGCACCGTAGGTCTAAATTTGGTCTGAATGATGATCTGTTGGTCACTGGGGGGCTTAAGATACGAACTAGCCATGCAGGCTAGTCCATTTGCAATTACGTTTTGGCTCCTAGGGACAAACACCAGCTCGTATTATACAAAGGTTTTCAATAAATCCATAGTGTCATTCCTATATGATCTCAGTCTAGGATGTTTCGCTGTGTATTCACCATTCACCTATTTAATGATCATCTCAGAGTCCCCATGCACAGTTATCCTATGGGCTCCTAATTTTCTCAACAGGTTTAAGCCTAGGATAAGAGCCTCGTACTCTGCAATGTTGTTTGTACATTTGAAGTGCAGGTTACATGCATGGCTCTCTGTGTAACCACTCTCTGTGTTATGTATCCACACTCCTGCCCTAGTCGTTCTCTTGGTGCATGACCCATCGAAATTCATTTCCCATAAGGTTTCATTCTCGGGTTTATCATCGTTTTGTTCTTGGCGTGGTTTATGTGTTTGTGAAGGGTGACTAATCAACTAACTGCATTTTTCTTCTGGTTCACTTTGAGTTTTTGTTTCAGTGCACTGTTCAAATTTTTCTACGTCTTTCTCCTACGAGTCTAGAGTAGCCATTATGTTAAAGTCCATGGGCTCTATCTCCTTGTTTGTATCTCTATTTTTGGACTCTGACCCTTCTGAGGATTCATCATTACAAAGGATAAATGAGTCAAGGTCTGTATGTATAGAGTATAAAGGTGAATTTTTAGGCTTTTCGGGGCTACTAACCAGGAATTTCATTTTCGCCTCTTTATACAGTCTTCTAAGCTGGCTAAAAACATGAATTGTGGCATAGGCCCCATCCATCTGCATTGTTCCTTGCAGCTTGGCTCCCCATGATCTTGATAATAACATGCCATACTTGGGTGGCACATCTGCCACAACAACATCCATGACCACACATTTTGCTGGAATCTGGGTAAGGCTCACACATAAATCTTTGATCAGGCCAAGACACTTTACTCTGCTAGAGTCAAATGAATATAGGTCTTTATAGGGGCAGGTTATCTCTAGGCCTAATTTTTCCATCACTAATTTAGGCATCAGGTTGTGTGATGCCCCAGAATCATGCATTGCATTGTGGAGGATCTTATCATGGATATTAAGACTGATATAAAATGGGGGCACTACCCCTTCCTGAAACTTTCCTTCTATATTTGGACCAAACAGAAGTGCAGGTTGATCATCACTCAAATTTACAGTGTCACTGTTCTCTCCTAAATTTAATGCTTTGAAAATTCGGCCTTTATATACATCCTAAGTGGCCAGCTCAGAGAGTGGTACAGATATTTTAATTTTTTCAATCTCACTTTTCAGATTGAAATTGGACTGACTCTTTGCAATGCTCAACTCTGTTTTGTCAGCCACTGTCTTGGTGGTTGAATCAGTGGGCTGATTCTCGCTATGTAAAGTGTTAGAAACTATTTTATCAGGAGCACTAGCTACAGTGCTAGTTCTGCTAGTTGGTTGGCTTTGTTTATCAGTGTTTTGGTTGTCTTTCTCTTTGCTTTTCCTAGAACTTTCAGCTGTTGATTTGTTACTTTCAACAGTTGCTTTAGAATATCTCTCAGGTATTTTCTTGATGGTACTCTCAGAAGTTTTGGGTTTGGAATTATCTAGGTTTTTTTTGCTTCTAAGTTAATATTGTTCTCTGACCTGCATCATGGCATTTTCAAATCCTAACCTATAATCGTCAGATTCTAACCATTCCTCATCCAAATACAAGGGTGAGGGCTGATCTTCTTCTGTGGAACAGTTGTAGATTAAATATTCTATTTCAAACATGTTTATTTTATTTCCCTCAGACTCTTCTATGATCCCCTCATCTTCATCTAAAAAGTTCTCTTGGAATGGCGGAATAACTTGTTGATCTGATTCTCTTTGTCTGTTGGGGGTGGCATTGTTTCTTCTAAAGTTCTGGTTCTGGTTGTGGTGTTGATTTCTGTTTAGGTTATTAACTGTGAAAACCATTTTTTCCATCATTTGTTTTAGTTTTTCCATGTCTTTGGATACGCGGTCATTATTGGGATCGGATGTGGAAGCTACATTGTCATCTCTATATGTTACCCTTTTCTCAGCTCTCAATCTTGTTTTTTTCTCAATCAAATTTGCCTCTACACTAATTGCTCCTTTTTGCATGTCTTCCAATGTGTTGTAATCCCTCTTCCTAAGCTAGTAGGCCATGTCAGCATCCAGGCCTTCAGGATATTTCATTAGGACCATACTTAGGGGAGGTTTCATGTGTGGTGGAAGAGCATTATAAACGTTGTTAAACCTTGTAGAGTAGTCCTGGACACTCTCTCGTACATTTCTTTTCAATTTCTTGTATTCTGCTAGGATTTGGAGAGGGTTAGCCTTAACTTCCCATTTTTTTATGAAATTCTGATATAAAGCGGGAAGGTCTTGGATACTATTAGGAGGTAGGATTTTGAACCATTTCTTCACATCTCCTCCTAAGCTCTGGGAAAATATTCTCATTTTGACTATTTCATCATCTATTTCCATGTAGTCAAAGGAATCTTCCATCCTATCTACATGGTGTTGAGCTATGGTGGACTCTTTTGCAGCGAAGTGTGGGATATTTGATTGATAATCATTGGGTAAGGGTACTAGAGGCTGGGGTAAAATAAAAGGTGCATACCAAGCTTCCATGATGATGTTTTGATGGGGCAAAGGGTTAGCTTGAGAAGTTGGTATATGGATGACAGGGATGCTAGGACCAATAGAAGCTTGTTGGGAAGATTTAGGGTGGCAGAGCCCCAAGTTTTGAATGAAGTGAATATCAGGAGGTGTAGATGGAGGGGTCTGTCTATCCCCAGGGTGTTTACCACTTTGAGGTGGTGAACCAGGGAACTCAAGATCTGGCTGGTCTAGGACACTGAGTGACATAGTTCTTGGTAAACTTTTTTGAGTGCCTAGGTCAAAAAATGGGTCTGATAGAGCTATAAAGTCTTTTGGTGTAGATTTAGCTCTATGGATGTGGCTAGAAATAGTTGGTCTTTTAGGTGCAGGAGACCTCTTGAATATTCTCTCAGGTTTATCAACTATTTTAGGTGGGTTTGGGTTGGGATAAGCTCTTGTGTGAATGGTTCTTGAAGAGAGAATGTTGTTTCTGAAAAAGCAGCTTGACCCTACCTGTTACTTCTATTATGGCTGATGTTGTAATGGGCTCTGGTCTCCCAGTGGAGTCTTATGTGAACTAAGATAATCAACAGGCCTACTAATCACCAGTGGAGTCTTTAAATCGTTTAGGAATTATGGAGTCGCCAGGTGGAAGGTTTAGGATGCTTCTGGAGGGTACATTGTCCACCACAGTGATTGTGATATGTCCCTTTTCAAGGATATCCTCACAACACAACAAACTCTAACTAGAGATTGACTGGTAGGGCTTTTACCAGATATGTCACCTCTTAAAGAGTGTGAGAACTGGAGGCTACCTGGCCCTTTCCAGACTCTGTCTAAGAGTGTGGGAGAAACACAACAAATGGTGTAGAGGTTGATCTGTGAATAGGATTTTTTAGTTGCAAACCTAACCAGAGATTGTAGGTTTCTGAGGCTCTTATGATATAGTAAGGTGAGAAATACTTAGAATTTCCCCAGTGGAGTAGCCATTATGTTGGGGTTCCCATGTTTTGGCCAGATTGGCAAGACCAAAAGATGAGACAACATCAGAACCACTTTCAGACCTCAGGATCTAGCCCTCCTGGGTCCAGAGAGGGATCTCTCTATATAAGAAAAGGTTCTATGTCTTTAAAGCTCAAAAGGTTAAGATATTAGGCTAGTTATAGACACAGGGTTTGTTTGTTTGATTGTTTGTTTGGTTGCTGGTTATCAGGAAAGAAGGTTTCAATGTAAGGCAAGGATGAGCAAAGAGGATTTAGGCAGAGGTGAAGTATTCCAGGGAGCATTCAAGACCATTGGGAAATGGAGTCAGGAAAGGGTTTACTTGTTATTCAATGCGCAGGCTTTCAGTTGGGCTAGTCATCTAAAACATTGGATCTTAAAGATGATAGTGTGGTATGGAATGGTAAGGGAGGAGGAAAAATAAAGATTCAGGACACAAAGTTAAAGACCTGAGATCAGAGAGAGACTTTGAACTCTCAATTCTTCGGCCTCCAGCTTGAGGGATCTTAGAAAGGTTCAATCAATTGAAAAGGATCCTAGTGAGATAGAAACAGGGTTCTAGACTTCCCAGTATTCCCAATTATTTCAATTAAATCCTAACAAGAACATCTAAGAACTGATTCATTTAATTCATACATCAGCTAGTAGGCAATAACATCCACTACACTGGTTAAATCAACTGAAATCAACTCTTAGATAACACATGTAGTAGAAAACATCAAAGGCAAGGAGAGCAGAAACATAGGGTACCTAACAAGGGTAAATCCTATGCCAGATTTCTGATGCAAGCCAGTAGAAATGAAATGGAATGGAATTCAAGTTAATAACAAATACAGAGATAGAAAAACATAACCGCTTCTTTAGATTAGGATCCAAAGAAATGTGTTTGTCATATTAAAAACAATACCAGTCAAGTACAACATTTCTAATAGTTGGATACTCAGTCTGAAAACATCTTCCTCAGCCTATCTTACAACTTTACACAAAGACTATGTCTCAAAAGAAACAGCTTGTAATTCTCTGATAACTGATCAACAACCTTTACAATGAGTTTCTTCATGAACTTATAGTTGAATTGGAGCTGAGAAGGTAGGTGAAACACTAAATAAAGCATTAAACTCAGAAAAGAAAGAGGGCCGAAGCCCCTTTTGTTTAAACCCTGTGCATTTATCTCTGGCACTCTTTTGATGTAAGAGTGATCTTCTCCAGGATTCCATTTACTCCGGGCATGTCTCTTATGTACTTTGTTGCAACAATCTGTAGTACTTCTGGTGAATAAACAAAAAGGTAAATAAATGATGCTAGGGTTTTCCATACTGTGAATCAAATGCTCTGGTAGCATAGGACTGTTGTCAGGGCTGGAAAATCTCTCTAGAACACGGTATAGGATGAGAAATGTATGGGTGCATCGTCATTTATGGAAAGAACCTTTTGCTGATGTGAAAACCCTTTAGCATTATTTTATGTGCCTTGGACCTTCTGATCGATCCTCGGGGTCTTCGAACTAGTACCTTTGCCTTCTAAATCCATGAAAAAAGGCTCAAAAATATTCAATTACATGCCTTGAACTCTCTGCTGCTCCATTTTTGTCTCTGTCGGTGAAATATGTGCTTTTAATAGCTCTGGGGAGGTTTTACAGAGCTCAAACCCTGTTCTTTAATGCAAGCCCTGTCATGGCTCCTTCCCAAGCATTCTTTGTGATCTCGGCCTCTGAAAAATGGTCCTTTCTACGGTTTCTGCTGCTGTAATAAAGACTGTGTAATCATGGTGTCTTTCTCCATCTGATAACCCTGCAAAACACAAAAACTCGTTAATAAAACCACACATGGGGAGGACGAATGTAGTGGGGGCGATCATAATGGATGTGCAGCTGGTGAAATGGTGGAATAGTGTGGGATTACGGTGGAAAATGCAGTGGGAGGCTTGCAGAATGGTGGCGCATTGGGAAAATGTAGTTGGAGGGTGGCGAGAATAGGAATTTTAATGTAAAACATTAAAATTTTACCTTTGAACACATATATGTACATGGAAGGGTGAGAAATATGATGAAACACGTGGAATAGGTGACGTGGCAGGAGTGGTCAACGGCGGGACATGCAATCAAATCTGGACCGTCTGATCTCGAGAGGATATCGACGACTAAAAAAACAGCGGAGGGCGATGGATGGTGGGCCAAGGGTACGATTTCCTTGGGTTCATTTCCGCGCATCTTCGAGGTGTGATGACCTTTGGATGGAGAACCCTAGATTGGATTGTTGACGTGCATATCGCACCGGGTCAAATGCTAAAAAATAACGCGTGATGGGTGGGCGGTTTTCAAACAGTGTCGCTACCACGCGTCATGCGATGAGTGGAATTGTTGGCCAAACGAAAAATACCACCCACGCCTCAAAGGCAGTGTGATAGAAACTGCCAGATTTTGAACAGTGACCATGGCGTGGGGACCACCGAGGCAGGCTGATTCCGGACCGTCGGATCTGTGGGTAAATGAACGGTTATGATGCGTTAACGGGGTGGTGACAGGGTTGAATGATGAACATTGTGGGGATCACGACGACCGTTTGATCGGTGTAGATCGACAGCTTACGACGCTCCCAACACATATTTGAGGTAAGCACCTTCCGCCTTGGTGCCTGGTCTTGGCGCTTGGGTCACATGGTGGAACAGTTTTAGGGGGCTAGCCTGAAGGGGGCTAAGACCCATATATGTACAAATGTGGGTTTTGGCTCATTTTTAATGCATTTTGAGGGTAGGAAAAGGCAACGATAGAGGAAACAAGGGTTTTTAAACCAAACAAGGGGTGGGTGCAGGTTGTAAATGGGATTTTGGGAGGATTTAGGGGATCATAGGGGAATTTGACAAGGGTAAAACAAAGGTTAAAATGGGGACATTTTGCAGAGATACAAGGGGCAAATAAAAGCCTTTTGGAGCACCATTTTTTTGCAATCAAAGAGGTTTTATAATGGGAATCAGCAGAGGGAATTTTATCAAAGGAAAAGGCATAGGAGATTTCAAGGATGATGTTTCTTCAGGGGAGATGCATTCCTTGAAGGCTTAACCACAATTTAGCCCCCTACTTTTCTTGTCAAAAAATTTATAGGGGGCTAACATATTCCAAGGGAATATTGTAGAATAGATTTCAGTATTGGGTTCTCAAATTCCTCCTAAAAATAATTCAACACCCATTAAGCCTTCAAAAGGCTCTACTATCACTCATTAGGGAAAATAAGTGCAACATGACATATCAAAATTACAAGAGAAAGTGCACCAAATTTCGCTCTCGCAAAGAGCAAAAAAAAATGAAATGGAATTTTTGAAGAAAGGAATGGAAGCTAAGACGAATGGTTTGAAGAATGGCATGGAAGCTAATATAGATGGCATTGAAGCTGGCATGGAATCTAAGATGGATCACATGGAAGAAAAAATGGAAAACATGAAGAATGATCTAAAAGTAGACATGGAAGGTTTGGCAAAGTTGATACAAGAAATGTTTCCTAATGGCAAAAATATAGTAGAGGAAACTCATGATGAGAACAAAATAAATGTTAATCAGGATTTCATAAAATCTAATGTTGGATGGAAGACCCACCATATTCCAAAGATGGATATGAGGAAGTTTGATGGGAAGGATCCCGTAACATGGATACTACAAATGGAGCAATATTTTGATCTCAATAACGTTGAAAACACATAAAAGTTACACATTGAAACTTTACATTTAGAAAAAAATACATTTGTATGGTATCAATGGCTTTTCTCTCGTAAAAAAATTGTCACTTGGTCAATTTTTATGGAGGAAATGATAGCACATTATGAGGATACAAAGAACAACACATTCTTTATCCAATTGATAAATCTCAAGCAGAATGGTTTAGTGGTGAAACACAATGAGGACTTCCAAAAATTGAATATAAGGGTGGCTAATATTCCAGAGGAACACAAGATTGATGTCTTCACAATGACATTAAAGGATAACATCCAACATGAAGTTCCTATTTGGGAACCTGATTGACTAGTGAAGGCATTCAGATTGACAAGAAAAATTGAATGTAAAATTATTGTGACAAGGAAGCCTACCACTCACATCTATAAATATGGAAGTATTTCTACTCTGAGACTTCCACAACCTACAAGGTTGACACCAGAACGATTGGAAGAAAAAAGAGAAAAAGGGATTTTCTACAGTTGTGATAGAAAATACACTAAAGGTCATAAGTGTGTTGAGAAGAAAATATTTTTTATAGATTGTGAAGAGGTGGAAGAAAATTAACAAGAAACTTCAAAAGAAGAGGATATACACTAGGAACCAACCCTAGAAGAAGAAGAAATGAGTCTGACCATATCATGCAATGCATTGGCAGGTATTACCACTCCTAAAACTCTTAATATAGAGGGAGATATCAAGAAGAAAAAGGTAATAGTGTTGATTGATTCGGGTAGTACCCATAATTTTATTCATTGTAAGGTGGCCAAGGAATTGAATTGCTTCCTATACCCAGCACCAGAATTTGAAGTGATGGTCGCAAATGGAGGAACTATAAATTTCTCTGGAAAATTTCATAATATCAAGCTAACCATGGGGGAATATGTATTGAATAGTCCAATGCTTTCCATTCCAATGGGAGGTGTTGATGTTGTACTAGGAGAACAATGGTTACAATCTTTGCGGATGATATCTTTTAATTTTCAATAACTTTTCTTGAAGTTTTTTTTCGGAAGGAAAGGAAGTCAAATTATAGGGTATCGTCAGGAAGATAGGAAAGAGAATAAGATATAATGTCATGACAAAGCTTCTGAAGAAATTAAAATGAGGCGTATTTACATGATTATTCTCAGTAGAAGTTCCAACTTCAAAATCATCAATTTCTCCATATCTCAAAAAAGTCTTAGACAATCATTCAAAGGTGTTTGAAACTCGCAAAGGACTCCCACCTATTCGTGTTCATGATCATGCTATTCATTTGATTCTAGGAAGTGTTCCTCCAAACATCAGTCCTTACAGATGTCCTTATTTCCAAAAGAGCGAAATTGAATGTATGATTGCAGAAATGTCAGAGGTTGGTATAATTCAACATAGTCAAAGTGTTTTATGTGCTCCAATAGTATTGGTGCACAATAAGGATGGATATAGCACATGTGTCTGGATTATAGGTAGCTCAATAAGCTCACTATTAAAGATAAATTTCCCGTTCCTATGATTGACGAATTATTGGATGAATTACATGGAGAAATTTATTTTACCAAGTTGGATTTTTGTTCAGGATATCATCAAATTAGAATGAAGATGAAAGATATTTCGAAAATATAATTTCGAACTCATGAGGTTCATTATGAATTTTTGGTCATGCCTTTTGGCCTTACCAATGCACCTTCTACATTTCAAGGGTTGATGAATTCCATTTTCAAACCCTTCCTTATAAAATTTGTGGTAGTATTTTTTTATGATATACTAATCTACAGTAGGTCTTGGAAGGATCACGTTCAAAATGTTGACATGGTGCTCAAACTATTGGAGGAGAAAAATTATATGAAAAAACATCGAAATGTTTCTTTGGAGTACAAGAGGTGGAATATTTGGGTCATATTTTATCTCATGAGGATGTTAAGGTAGACCCTAACAAAATTTAAGTCATTAAGGAATTGAAAGTCCCCACAACCATAAAGAAGTTGCGAGGATTGGGAGGATATTTCAATGGATTTTATCACAGGTTTACCTAAGTCTGAAAGAAATAGTCTCATCATGGTGGTAGTTGATAGACTTACCAAGTATGCACACTTTTGTGCTTTATCTCATCCATTTAAATAAAGTACAGTTGCTACTGTATTTATGGAAACAATTAAAAAGCTACATGGAAACCCAAAGATTATTATAAGTGATAGAGATCGCATTTTTACTGGAAATTTTTGGATGAAATTATTTTCTTGTTTAGGTACTCAACTAGTGCATAACTCATCTTATCATCCTCAAACCATTGGTCAAAGTGATATAGTGAATAAATGTTTGGAAGGATATCTTCATTGTTTTGTATCTGATAAGCAAACACAATGGGTCAAGTGGTTACCTCTCGTTGAATGGGACTATAACACTTCCTCCCATATTGCAGCAAAAATGACCCCATTTATGGCACTTTATGGATATCATCCACTATCCATCATATTAGTATGAATCTTAATTCCAAGCGTACGAAAAAATACCACTTTACCTGCGCATAACAAACATCCCTAACAGCATAAATCACTGCTAATATCTTCAGATCTACAGTTTGGTGATCAAGATAAATGTTGCAAAAATCTAGATCTATGCATTAGAAGACATTAAACAGTGGAAAAAAAAATCTACTACATGCATCCAATAGACAAGAAAAGAATATATCAAATGAATTTTGTATTAATGGCACCTGGAAGGAAAACACAAGAGGGTGTTCCCGGTTCTCCTCAATGGGATGGGTTTTTGTAAGTCCTCAGCACTTCAAATATAGAATTACTCTCTCTTGATTGTGTAGAAAACCCAAACAAAAATGGTAGAAAAATATGACTATGATGGTGGATCAATAGCGAGACCAAAAGTTTAGATCTAGTGGGATCTTTAGGCAACAAAAGGTGAAAAATGAATGGGAAAACTCTTCTATTTATAACAAAATATTGAGTTAGTCTAGATATTGGTGCATAGTTAAAATATTATTAACCAAATCAAGATCCATATTTTATGGAATATTATATTATATTTGTTGCAGGGAAAAGGAATTTGACTTGGGTAAATCCCTTAATTTGTAAATAATAAATAAATAAATAATTTATTTATCATTTTAAGGATGTGGTTGAGTAATAATCAAATAAATAATTATTTATGGGTGATTTAGTTATATTTAACAAAGAATATTATTTATTAAGGTTTAAATAACTAATCTTTAGGAAATAATAAGATAAATAATGATTTATCTAATTAATTTCCTTGTTTAGGGTTAAATATAACCAGGAATATTAATCAAATTGTTGTTTAAGTAATTATTCTTTGAGGAAAATCAAAAAAATATAGATTTACTTAATATTTCCTCATGGGGTTTATATTTAGACCATGAAAAACTTAATAAAGGTGGTTTACTAAGTTATTTTTCATAGTGAATGCGATTTTACATGGGGTAAAATTGGTCTTACTTAGTGTACTTGGGTCCATCTAATAACAATGGATTAGATGACCAAAACATGGTGTAACAGTTGCCCCCCAACATGTCATCATTAGGAGCTAATCGTATGACCGAAGTACGTTGTAAGAACTCAATCACTAGATATCAAAGGGGAAGTCAAAGAGAGAGTGTAAGGTAGACCAAAGTGTTGAAAGAACTAGACCCCGAGGAGATGAGACTTGCAGGTGTGACAAGTCTCTTTGATGAGTGAGTACCTGCTATAGGAGGTGAGGGAAGCATACATATGCCCGCTGAGGCAATAGTACAAACAACAAGGTGTCTGAAAAACCACGGGATGGAATAATATAGGATATGTTGGCATAAACATGGGCCAGATAAATAACATGATAATGAGTCCCACAAACATATTTTGCCTGGGATAATAGCCAGGACTTGTACAATAATATCTGAGTACATGAGATATAAATGCAACCTAGATGCCCCTGAACACAGGAAAGGGCTCTGAAAATCTAACTGATACATGCAAACAAAAAGGTGCTTCAAGAAGTTGAGGCCGACATCATCAATTGTATGGAGCTACATCGAACGATGTGATGAAGAGGTCATCCGAGTGTGTGGGGGTCTACCTATAGTGCCACCCCCTCATGAGGGGTAAGACATCTCACACATACCCGAGAATCACCGATGTCAGCTGCTGCATCACTAAACCATCGATTATAAGGATGTCGATCATGCTGAAAGGAGCTGGAGCTGGGAAACAATCAAGTTAAATGGAAATAAGGTGTCCCTTTGCCTGATCCAAGGCTCTGAACAAGAGTGGAAGCTAGAACAAAGGTACATCACCCTCTAGACCTGTCTTCTGGAATGAAGGAGCTGATGTTGACAGAAGGAGGTCTGCCATAGGTGAGGGAATAAGGGATCCTCAACTAAGGCATGAGAGAAAATAGTAGAGTGACTGACAGACTGACACTAATGATGATGATGAAATGGGGGAGACTGAGTAGCGAACGGACCACTTCCCTTGTTAGAGCATAAAGGGCATGTATGACCTGGCAGCAACTGACACAACATCATGAGGGATAGGGCCTAGTGGGACTGAAGGCCATAATGTGCAACATGATAAAGGAACCAAGCGATGAAGAATGGATGGCTATAACAGGATTCAATGGGACACGAGATAGACTCCATGAATGCAGTGATGACTCAACTGGGATGCTCTAAACAAGGGTGACTCGATGGTGCTGCCACACACAAAAAGTCCAATGGGGACCATAAATACATGAGTACAAGATGGTAACTCACGAAAAAATACAACACGAGCATGGAAAAGTATGGAGGCAAAGTGGTACCCCCAGTACGAGTGTTGCAAGTGAATAAGTTTGATTTTGAGGAGGGGTGAAGTGAAGCTTCTTGGAAAAAATGTGTCTTGGTGAAGTATCAAATCACTAAAAACTAACAAATACCCATTAGAGGTCTAAGTGAGATCTTTCCAATGGTATAAACGGTTTTTTGAATGGAGCTAAGGTTTGGTTGCAGCAGGCGGAAGAAAAAACATGGTTTTCTCTTTTAATAAGGTGTTTTCACTTGAAATTCACTCATTTGCATGTGGAGTTGTGGTGAATTTGGAGAGGAGAGAAGGCCCTAAATCTTGCAGCAATCGTAGCGGACAAACCGACCATTGGAATCGAGATCCGTCAGTTGCAGGTAAGAGGCCTAACCCTACTCTTTATTTTCAGTGGATTAAAAGTTTAGATTAGGTCCCTGGGGCTTAGGAACTAACCCGTGCTCGTCCTCACAGCCGGGTCGCACTTTTTTGGGAAAAATGTGCGACCTGGGTAGCAGGTTTTGGGCAAAAAACTACGACCTGTCCCAGGTTTAGGCTTGAAAAGTGTGACCTATCAGGGAGGAGTTGTCTGGTGTTTTTTTTTGGCTAAGTAATGGGTTTTTATGATGAGGTACAATCTTTCCTATCTGTATTCTGACATAAATTATGGTTTCATGTAGATATGGCAGAATTATGGATCAACTGGATAAAAAGAGACCTGGGCGGATTACAATCGGAGATCCAGGAGGATCAGGGTGTCCGCAGTGCTTTGGCTAGGTTTGGGGTTCTAAATTTTGTGGAGAACCCTTTGATGAGAGCTGGGGGCCTTTATTGGCCTGGACTGCCAGCTATTGGGACCGGGATCATGAGGTCTTTATAGTGCAAGGGCACCGGATCAAGTTGACAGTCTCGGATATATATTTTCTGACTGGTCTCCCTCGACTTGGGATGGTAGGGAATGCTTAGCAAGTGTTACCATGTGGGAGGAATATCATTAAGTTTGTAGAGCACCATCGTCGACTAGGTCTCCAAGTCAAGGGGACTCAGATACCCATCGAGGATTTGGAGAGGTTAGAGACCCTTGCTATGGCCGCAGTGGTGTTGCACATCCTGGGAAACTAGGCACTCCATCACATCACTGGGGGGGGGAAATGATGCTTGTGGAGAGTGTTTTGAGTGTGACCTACTATGGGTGGGCCCAGATGATGCTATCGTTGTTGAAATGACAATTGTCACTATGTAAGCGGCAAGTGAACCATGACTTTGCATATGGTACATTTTTGTCCTTGTTCTTATTTGAGAAGATCCCAACACTTTGACCTCACATATAGCTCCAAGATGGGGGCCCGACAGAGCCTAGGATACACTGGTGGGGGTGACTATTGTGCAGAGGAGGAGGTGGAGCAGTTGGACGGGTGTTCCGTCCTGATTTCTTTGTTCATTGGGATCAAATGCCACTGTATATATATATGACTATCCCTATAGTGGGATGAGTTATTGTGGGGATCTAGATCTTTCACTGTCGCCTAGTCGAATATGGGGACCTGATGGTAAGTGAAAAATTGTTAATCTTTTATGTGCGTGTAAAGGTCTAGAATATTGTATGTGGTACTAATTCTTTCTCTTTTGGTATGCAGATACATCACCGGTAAAACCAGCCGGATATATGGGACAACCTATAGCATTAGGGACCACAAGACCTGGTGGAGCGAGGGTGCAACAAAATGAGGATGCAACATCCCTATTGGAGGACATCCGTCATAGATGTGAGAGGCTTCCGATCGGTGTTTTAGAGTGTGGTTGGCAGGACTTGAATGACCAGTACATAGAGACATGTATTGGGCTACCTTATGAATGGTGAGGGGTCATGCGGCGCATGGCGATGGTCGGATAGGGTATGCATGATCTACGAGCTGTGGGAACAGAGCCATTGGCTCGAGATCCTCCAAATAGTGATTAGTATGTAGGGGCAGGTGGTGCCCCCAGTTTTGAGTTTTTGTAACATGCTACAGGCATGTCATATGGATCCAAGTAGATAAACTCGAAAAATTTTTATACAACACATATTATGGATATGCATCGTTGTGATATTTTAATGTTATTGTATTGTGTTAAATATGTGTTCTAAATGCCAATATAAAATATGATTTGCAATGCTATCTACATAGTTATTTTGTGCTCTAAGTACATGACCGAAAGTAATGATTTCAAATCCACGCATTAAAAGCTTCACTCGTAAATATCTTCTCAAAAGGATAGGATTATGCACATGATAAACACCATTCAATTGCATGACAAAAAGCAGGGGATATAAATGAACATGAAGGTGGAGGATGCGATGTGAAAGGGAATCGGCTAATAGACCCCGCACTGCGTCATATTCGGCCTGATTATTCGTAGCAGTACCAATGCATACACTGTTCAAAAGAACGAGCGACTGCAAGGGGGTAAAAATGGCCCAACCTGCCTAGGCTAGATTCTGGGACTAGTGACTTGCAACATCGGCAAAACCAATATAATTTTTGGATGGGGGGTGCATCTGAAAGGTGCCGCAAGACAATAAATGGGAGGATGAATAACAATGTAGGCAACCTGAGCTCAAAGTAGAGATCGAATGCATTCTGTGGAAGGGAGCAACCTGGGTAGGATGTCTACTACTCACAGCCGTCAATGAGGAGGAGAGTGGGAGCTACTGGAGGCATAGCTTGAGTTTAGGCTTCATAAGTCACCAAAGGTATGGATGGTGGCATCCCGTTTATTGGTGAGAAAGATGAAGTCAAGGGTGGACATGGCTTCCATGATGTCATCGTCACAACAGGAGGTGGAAGGACATGAGGAAGGGAGACCACATGACACGATGAGGCTACCTGACTCATCATCATGAGGAAAAAAGGTCTCATGTGCATCGTCACGAGGGGTGATGTAAGAGCAAGCAAATAATGGATCTACAGATGTTGAGCCCTGGGGAATCGCTAAAGGGAGGTCAAGAGAAGTAACAGGAGAAGACTGAGAGGGAGTTTCTGCCGAGGGTCTCATGGATGATGATAGGTAGAGGATGGTGGCCGCGTGCTCCGTCATTTCGACCTCAGGAGGGGGAATTTCAATGGAAGCGGGTAAATCCTCAGTCTGGCCTGCAGCATACTATGCAAGTATGGGGGAAGCGGATTGGTTCTGTTCAATATCGTACTCCTGAACTACCTCTAAAGAGGCACGGTAATGCATAAGGTAGGGACAATGATGAGAGTAGTTTCCATGGAGATCACAAAAAACACAAGGGTGGTTGGTGTGAATAGTCTTGGTGTCCTTGGTTGCAGTCGATGAAGAAGCAGAGGTTTCAGGGACTGTAGACTCAGGGAATGCGACATTAACCATGGGCTTGATGCGGGGCAACTTGAGACAAGTATGGGTGGCGTTACCGATGACATCACACAAAGCACACGACTTTGGAGGCGGAGGAGGTGCCCTTCTTACCCGAAGTAGTCGCAACAGGAGGAAGTTCCTGTTGAGGTGATTGGCGGACTATGACCACAGGAGAAGTCAAGGGGACCGGTTGAACCAGGTTCAAAGCAAGATAAGGTTTAGGTTGGCATGGAAGGGTAGTGGCTGGAGGATCAAGATACCAGACAAGAATCCCAATGGTCAAGTTAGGTAGAGAGAGGGTGGCCATGACAGGTGTCATATAGACGCCTGGTGGAGGGACTACGAAGGGTATCTAACTGGAGAGGTAATGGCGAGGCGAAAGATCTCCTAAATGGTTGAGGCCTGGAGGAACCGTTCCAAGAAGGTAAAAAGGCTCATGAGTACCAGCTGAAGGGCCAAGAGGAGAAGGTCCAGAAGACTACATCGAAGGGCTAGGATAAGGCTGCGGAGGGCGAGGAGGCTGCTAACTAGCCGAGGCGAGCCGCTTAAGGGAAGTCCGAGACGATTGCATCATGCAAACATTCGATGAGCTGGGATCAGATATAAGAGGAGGAAGACCATGGAATGTACCAAGTAGTGAGGAATATTTGTAGACTCCAGGTGAAATACTGGTCAAAGGATCAATGGTTTTCTTGTTGGCCACCAAAGAAATAGTTGACTCAGGGGAGGTTTGAGACTTCGGTTCGTAATACGTCAACTATTCAATGGTGACTATATTTTCGTTATGGGGAAGGACATCTTGAGGTGGACCACAAAAGGGACAACAAACATCACATAATTGTTGCTACAACGCAATAGAATGTTTTAATCTAAGGGGGCATCTATGACTTCTACGTCAATGCAAACAGTCTTGCCTGCAAGAGTAATAGGACAGTTGTAGAGTAATCCTATGGGCTTTGAGGCATGGCCATCCCAAACTCGAAGAGTGATCATGGAAGGAGCCAACTCTGGGGATCTGAGTTGCTTCCAAATTGAAGCAAACATCACACAGGTGGATCCCCTCCCATCAATAATGCACCGGGAAATGTTAGCGTTCCAAATATTGACTAGGACTTGGAAGGCAACGGAAGCAGGGAGAGGAGGACGTTCTGACCAGTCAACATCAAATACAATCAATTAATCGTCAGAACGATCTACAACGTCCACGACAGATAGTAGAGATTTTCATTGTGAAGGGCACGATTGGAGGAGTTCGAGCGTTGAAATGGCAGTAGGAGATTGTGCCAAATCATCAAATATGCTATACGAATGGGAGGCTTTGCTAGAAGCAGCATTTCAGCACATTGGTCCCTTACGGATCTTGATATGAACATCTGCCCTAGGCTCGGGGATCTGCAAGGGACCCTTAGGTGTCGAAAGAGGCTCTATAGAGACCAAAGGAGGCGACTTGGGGACAGACGTAGCGGGAGGCTTGTTGTACTGATGGGACTGAGTCTGAAGATTCATGTATACGATTGAGGGTTAACCAGAGTTCATCATGAGAATCTTATAATCAGGGGTACCAAATGAAAGAGGTTGGGTAACAGTGTGGTAAACAGAAGGTTGGGAAAAAAGAGGAGGCATGTTGTATCATGGATACGTGTCACCGAGAGGGGAAAAAATGTCGGAGGTGCTGGACCCCGTGAGGAAAAACAGTGCCCATTGGAGGTAGAGCAATGATGATGACACAAACACGACACAAAGGAAAAAGAGACTGACAAGGGCAGGGAGTTGTAGGATTAGCTCATTACAATGTCGAAAAAGGGCAGAGAGGTGTAGGATCAATTGATTTCAATGTTTTAGAGTCTTTGCTTCGTAGTGCTAACGAATCCCTTTTTCGCTTAGGTTGTGTGTGTAAAAGTGTGTAAATTTTAATTTTTAAACCTAGATGTTTGTAGAGAAAAAGAAAAGTATATTTTATAGCTGCAAATAAAACTAGAAATGACAGTATATAAGACTGCAAAAGCAAAAAATAAAAAGATAATAATGCAACGATCTAAACAAAAGGAGGTGGGCCTCTCAACAATTAGTCTATAGGTGAGCAAAAAACTAATTAAAAACACTAAAAACCCCAATAGATCTAAGGTTAGGAGGGATAAGGATCTAAAGGAGACAATCTGCTTGAAAATGGTGCATAAACAATAATAGATCAGAGGGAAAATTTGTTGTAAAAGAGGTGGCGAAAGGCTATCTCCAGGAGGGAAATGGAGTGAACCCTAGAGGAAAACCCAAACAAACATAAATGAGGTGATTTGGATGGATAACAAGCTTATCTAAAGTAGATCTGAAGGTGAAGTATCACACCTGAAAAATGGCTGAAGACTCTGAAATTTCAAACAACGTGCAACAGCAAAAACTCTTCCACAAAAGGTGGAGGGTACTGAAGCCCTAGGGGGCTAGGTTACAACTTAGTTGAGCATAATATAAAAATGACAATTCTAAAATGGGTGGAGACGAAGGTCAGAAAACCTTGAATAGAGGCTCAGACAAACCCAAAAAACTTTCAGAAAAATCCCTTCAAAAAGTACACATCACAGTTTTTGACCTATTTTCCATAAAGGTCGTAGTTTTTGGGCTAAAAAGTGCACTTTGAAGGTCAAGGTCACAAGTTCTGGGCCAAAAAGTGCGACTTGCACTTCTGGCACTCTCGGCGGCAAGTTTCAGAAAAGGTTGCCATCTTAACTGTGGCCTATGTCTGTCACTTGTGCAATAGGTTCGAAAACAAACAGAAGTCAAAATTTTTATCATTTTAGGGTTTTATAGGTTAAAAAAAACATCAAGAAAAATCAAAACAAGGCGCTGAAGAGAAATCCTAGGGTTTGAAGCAGTTAGATATGCAAGGATCGGGAAAACAACAGTGGTCGTAATCGTAAAATCGGGTGGAGTCGCCAGTTGTTAGTATGAATCTTAATTCCAAGTGTATAAAAAAATACCACTTTAGATGCGCATAACAAACAACCCTAATAGCATAAATGACTACTAATATCTTCAAATCTGCAGTTAGGTGATCAAGATAAATGCTGCAAAAATCTAGATCTATGCATTAGAAGACATTAAACAGTGGAAAAAGAAAGATTTACTCCATGCATCCAATAGACAAGACATGAATATATCAAATGAATTTTGTATTAATGGCACCTTGGAGGAAAAAACCAGAGGGTGTTCCCGGATCTCCTCAATGGGATGGGTTCTTGTAAGTCCTCACTAGTTTAGACCTATAATTCCTCTCTCTTGATGGTGTAGTAAACCGAGGCAAAAATGGTAGAAAAATATGACTATGATGTTGGATCAATAGCGAGACCAAAAGTTTAGATCTAGTGGGATCTTTAGGCAACAAAAGGTGAAAAATGAATGGGAAAACCCTTCTATTTATAACAAAATATTGAGTTAGTCTAGATATTGGTGCATAATTAAAATATTATTAACCAAATCAAGGTCCAACTTTTATGGAATATTTTATTATATTTGTTGGAGGGAAAAGGAATTTGACTTGGGTCAAATCCCTTTATTTGTAAATAATAAATAAATAAATGATTTATTTATCATTTTAAGGATATCGTTGAGTAATAATCAAATAAATAATGATTTACTTAATTATTTATGCGTGATTTAGTTATATTTAACAAAGAATTATTTAATAAGGTTTAAATAACTAATCTTTAGGAAATAATAAGATAAATAATGATTTATCTAATTAATTTCCTTGTTTTAGGTTAAATATAACGAGGAATATTAATCAAACTGTTGTTTAATTAATTATTCTTTGAGGAAAATCAAACAAATATAGATTTATTTAATATTTCCTCATGGGGTTTCTTGTTTAGACCATAAACAACTTAATAAAGGCAGTTTATTAAGTTATTTTTCATAGTGAATACGATTTTACTTGGGGCAAAGTTGGTTTTACTTGGTGTACTTGGGTCCATCTAATAACAATGGATTAGATGACCAAAAAATGGTGTAACACATCACATCATATTTAAGAGAATATTATAATATTCAAGTAGTGGAATATTGCATTGAGCATCAAGAAGAAGTTTTCCAACTCTTAAAGGATAACCTAAATTTGGCACAAAATCGAATGAAACAACAAGCAAATCAACAATGCATTGAGACAAGTTTTGATGTAGGAGACTCGGTATTTTTATGACTACAACCATACAATCAAATGTTCCTCAAGCAAGCTAAGAAGGATAATAAATTATCGCCAAAGTACTATGGTCCTTACAACACGTCGCTAAAGATTGGTACTATTGCATACAAATTGGTGCTTCCTCCTTCTTTGCGAGTGCCTCCAGTTTTCCATGTTTCATGCTTAAAGAAGGTTATAGGTGACAAACTTCAAGTTCAAATAATATTTCCAGAACTTGATGAGGAAGGAAAAAAACATATTGGAACCTATAGCAGTCACGGAAACAAGAAGTCAACAACTACGAAATCGATCAATTTCAGAGTGTCTCGTCAAGTGGAAGAACTTACCCACTGAAGGTTCTACATGGGAGGATGATAATTTATAGGGAAGCATCCAGAGCTACTCAATCATTAATGACAACACTTTTTTGAAGAAGAGGGCCATTTTAGGTCCCTATATTACTAGTATAGTCCCTTATAGTTGTTAATGTAACCCCCTTATTGTTATTGTTGTACCCTTGTAACCCCAATATTGTTATTATTGTGGGCTTACATTATTATTGTTAGGTCCGCTAGGACTATATTTTGATCCCATTGACTCCTATAGAAGGAGATTTTTTCATCTGTATCATCTAGGAATTGTTCATTTATTTAATGTATTGAAGGTTGCCCCCTCGAAGTGGTTTATTTCTAAAGGGTTCATCTCTCTTTTCTTCTATTTTTGCAGCTGATTTAATAACATGATTTTTTTAAACCATATCATTCAAGTCTATGCTTCTTGGAAATCACACACCTTCCAAGTTCAACCATCCCTTTCTTTGCTTCCTCGATCCTTAAAGTTTTCCATTCCATGCAATCGATTCCTCGCACAAGAATAGTCTTGATAGATTCTTACATCGAAGGTATCCCACTTTCATACTGTAATAAAACAACAAATTTTTCATAACATAACGCATGACGATCAATGCACATAACAGGGCCCTAGTATCACCACAATGGTTAGTCCACTACACTCTTGCCGTGCTACTGTGATATCACTTGCAATAAGTATCATGTATATTTTATAGACAGTTCATCAAATCATCTATACGACAATCATACAATTATCATGATATTAATAATAATAATTTCAAATCAAAATTAGATGGAAATTCCAACAAGTGATGCTTTAAACTAATACTTAAATTTATGATTATTATTTTCCTCTATCTCCATAAATAATTTCACTATCTACATTGAACATATCCTTTTGTCCTCACATCCTTCTATGTGTGGGGATTTTGTTATCCCATGTGTTACTCACCTTTCCTAGCCAAAGAAACCCCCATTTTGGATAGTCTACAAGTCAAAGGGTTTTCTTGCATGGCCCTTGACTAATTATTCACAGTTTGAAGCCCAAGAAATTCCTTTCCAGGTAGTATACTTACCCATGAGTTTTTATACATGGGATTATTGTTAGAGTATTATATCCAAGTGCCTTTATGAAATGATATACTATATTTACCATGGACTCTTATATCCAACTTCCTTTTTGGTAGGCTCCACCACATTACTCATGGATTTTTATGGTCAAAGTGATTTTTGTGACTTAATCTCCATCAAGTAGAAAATGTCTCATAGGGTTGCAATGCCACCAGAATGGCCTTGTTCATAGTTTCTATCCTCAAGTGTTCAACAACCTGTGTCACAACATTCACTTCCTTTGAATTATGCTCAAAAATTTTAAATTATATATTTTTCACCAACTTTTCTTCTTTTATAGTTCATATCTCATAAACATGAGAATTTTAGTCTTGTTGTTGGGATTTACTACAAGTGGTGATATTATATTATGACGGATTCTCTCTCATACCCCATTTCATCATTATACATACAATATTATCTTTAATTCAACCAAATATTTTTCAGATCTCATACATACAACCTTTGCATCACAAAAATTTAGAACATCTTGAAGTGAACTAGAATTTATGACAGTCATCATAATTTTATCAGTCCAATTAAATTCAAAAAATTGAAATGAAACTATAATTGAAATGTAACATTTATTCCATTATCCCAAAGAGCCAAAACTATGAGATGTATATCTTCAAATTCATGAGCAATTTAATGTCTATTTTTTTTGCATGAATTATAAAAGTAGTAGTAATATTTTCACACTTAAAGTTTCTTGGGTTAACCATACTCCTTGAGTGTCCATGCAATATATGCATTAATTTAGAAACAAAATATAGCTAACTCCTTTGGTGTCCATGCAATATATGCATTAATTTAGAAACAAAATATAGCTGGCAATATATACATTAATTTGGAAACAAAATATACGAATTCAGCTCAGCAAAATTCTTACCCAATTCCTTTCATTTATCTTTTTTTACCTTTGTTTGAGGCTTTCCTTACTTACTTGGCTACATCACAAGAATTCTTAGCTAAATTATTTTCAAGGAGTCCAAATGGATTTTAGAGTAACTATTGTTGCATATTAAATAATCCCTAAAATTATCTTAACCTCATAGATTAGGGATGACTCTATCAATTCAACTACTTATAACTTTCAATGAAATTTTATAAAAGGTAATTTGTATTATGCATGAAATGTAAGCATTTAAGCAATTCCATCATTCATATAACCAAACATATGCATACACATTATGTCATGCATGTGCCATACATTCACACATTACATGCAATAAAAAATGGATTTTTTTTCAATATTGAGGTCTTCTATTTAAGAGGGTGTAGAGACCTATACCTAGACATGTAAAGGAAGATATACAATAGTGGCTCGAGAGGAAATAATAAGAGTTCATTGTAGAACAAGCCACAAATAGACGAATCATGCCTTAAAAATGGATGCAAATACCTATGTTTTAATGGATTTTCTAATCATTTTGGAGGAGTTTTACAAAGGTTGGAAGAAGACCATGTAACTTGGCTTCCTATTGTACCACTTAATTGGATCCCCAAATTGATCAAGACAGTGAACTATGTAAGTAATAAGGTTTATCACATAGTGGATTTTTGTTTGAATAGTGTGATGGAAGGTTATATTATTGAATATTTTGTACGGGCATATTTAGTAATACAATACAATTTAAAGGTATTTATTTAAGGGATGATGAGGAAGATAGATAAGATAAGTTCCCACATGGATAAAAGTGTTGTTGTGTGATAAAGGGGTTATGTCACTGGAATATAACAATATGAGTGGGTAAATTTAATTTTGTGCAATGGGGAGACTAGGGGCTAACCAAATGATGCTTTGAGGGGAAACAAAGGATGCTTTTATGGGAAACAAAGGAAAGCTATGTAGTAAAAGAACAAGTGAAGGGAAAATGATCTAAATATGCCTAGGAATCATAGAGATAAAAGTTTTGAAGATTCTAGAGTATAAGAGATTTCACATTGACCCAAGAAGAAAGCCATCTAGAGGAGGTGAGCACAATTCTATGCAATGAGATGAGACTTTGGCATAGTGGTGAGATAATGAAGAGGCTTGCATCAAAATGTGTGTATAATATGGACGATGAAACATAGTAATGAAGTTTGGGACAATAGGGAGTTTAGAGAATAAGTTGAAATCAGCCTACCACAAGCCCTACAGAATATATGGCAAAAGAGGTAATGAAATTAGATGAGATAGCCTAAGTAGGGGAGAAGGAATAAGGAAGAAAACATAATCCTAGCTCAGGACAAGAAGATGAATTGTATCCCAATGACCTTTCTTAGGCCATAACATGTTCCAACCACATGACCCCATACACATCTCCAAATCCAAGTCAAGAGAAGTCCTTCTAATAATTTGCTACATGCATTCTTAATACTTGCAAGAAGTAAGGGTAGAATAGTATTGAAAACAATCAATGTAACAGGAAGGAGGGATAATGTATCAAAGGTTCACTTGGGAGGAATATCAGTAGGAAATACTACAAAATACATAATGGCTAGTGTTTATCCAAACCTAGAATTCCTATTTTCATGGTACTACCATAGAAGATCCCCAACAACATTTGTTTGTTTGTGAGCTTGTACTGATTGTTACATAAATATTCAACTCCTATAGATATCATAGAAAAGGGGCATCTAGAATTGAGAGGTGTGGAGATGCATCATTTGGCATAGTGCAGTGAATCAATGACAATAAGAAATTTGTGTAATTCATTTATATTGTAGGTGATAGAGAAGAGGGAATTAGTCTAGGTAGAGAAAAAAATTTGTGGTTTGCATTGTAGAGTAATTCTTGAAAACCTATGAGTTATTTCATTCAAAAGAGATTGTAGGAATAATGAGCTTGTGGAGCTAAACATGTTGATCCTACATATCATTTTTGAATGGCCTATAGACATTGGAAATAATTCATGGCAATAAGAATTTAGAATTTTTCTTGAAGTTAATGTGATTTTTTGAATATTTTTAATGTTTTTAGTGATTTGGTATAATTAGCTATTGTGGGTAGATCATCAAATTACACTCAAAGATAATCAGGTTACAAACAAAAATGTTATAACATGAGATTTGAACCCAATTACATTACAAACCAACATATCATACTAAAATATTTGAACAAGTAGAGATACCATCCCACCACAAGCCCCTGGCCAATGCCATTGACAAAGAACAGATAATAAAACTAAGAGACAAGAAATGAAACAAAAGGGACTATTCTTGTGGAAGAGAGCATGCCATTCACAATAGTTTTATCAAAATAAAAACCAAAACACTTATAAGATCAAGATTTCAAATAAATTTCAAACATATTTATAAAAGGCTATTAAAAGATAAGAGGCAGATAGGAGGATCTGCTTTAAAAGTGGAGGCTTTAAAGCTTTTCCCTGGACTCTAAGGATGATATTCATGAGTCTGGGGTATTCCTCCATTCCAAGTGTGATATTTCCCTACCTTTAGTTTTAGTTATTAAAACTTTGGCTTTGATACTTTATGAAGTTAAAGCAAAAAATGAGAAAGATAAACAAAATATGAAATAGAGTAATGAGAAAAATAATCATAACACAGTACACAATAATATAAATATTAATTTTTAATTTTATGGGAGAAAATACATTTACAAAAGAAAAAAGAAAATATTGATTGTTGTTAGTGTTATTTCTAATAAAACCAAAATTTATCACAACTATACACAATAAAAACAATATACATTATTTGGCTTATACCTTGAAAACCTTCCCACAACATATTAAACTTCTATTTAAAAAACTAGCTGACCAATTCAATATGTATGGTTCATAATCTTAATCTAAGGCAAATTTTAAAATGCATTTATTAACCATTCCATGGGCTTAGTAATAAAAAGAAATATGTATATTGGTAAAAAAAACGGTAAACCCGCACTCTGTGAGCTAAAGATCTATCCAGGGATTTCAATAGCCCTTGCTGCATGCCAAAAAAATATTAAAATAATAATTATTAGCACAAATAACTCTCGAAACAATAAAAGCTCCAGAGATTCAAAGATAGAATCCGAGAACGGAGGCAGTGAAAGGCGATATCACGTTTCATCAACAACGCAGGTAGAAGGTGGTTGAATGCGAGTTGTTATTGACGTTGCAGAGGTTAAATGAAATGGAGGGACGGGGAAATGAAACAGAAGGGACTATTAGTGAGCAGGCCAATCAAAATAATTATATCTGAATTAAAAAAAACAAACTTAGGAGATTAAGGATTGAAATAAATTAAAAACATGTTAAACAAAATATGCTAAAGCCCTACACACGGATCTGCATGCAAATATCATGCTTTAATCATGGAAGCTTTAAAGTTTTTCACAATTCACTTTACTCGAATTAAAATATTCAACAGTCTAGGGTATTTTACTATAGTCTAGGGATTGGACCATTCCGCGGAGTGATATTTCCGGACCTTTACTGATCTGACAAAATTGGAAAGCTGTGCGGATTCACTGAGGCTGATCCTTTTGATACGGTGGTACACAGTGAAGGGTAATATTCAGACCTCTACCGTTGCAGCAGATTCAATTTGGCCCATGAGGCTTTCAGGTACGTAGAAATCAATCAACTCATTAGTTGTCAGCTTTAACAGATAACAAACTTGAGGGCCACGACTCAGGGAAGCTTTACTTACAAAAATATGACCGCCACTCAGTAGTATTCACGGGAGGGCGAAGTTTCTTAGAAGGAAGATCAATTTGAGGAATCCAATCATTTGTCTGGACAACATATTTCATTAACGGCCCCTCTTCAGTGAATGCATACAAGTGCCCAGAAACAACTAAACACGACTCCCACCATCGCCCCAATCTCCACATATTCTCCACGCTTCTCCAACAGCTTGTCTTTGGAACATAAATTTGTGCATTGCTTCCATTTTCGCCAAATATAACGAGTTCTTCTTCCGGAAAACCTCCATGACAGTACCCTCCATGGCAGAGTTTCCCACTTATTTTCTTCCACGTTATAGGCATCTGCTGCGGCAAAAGAATTTCGGCCTCCCACAACATAGATATGCCCCGTTGAGGCACATACGGAGCAGGCGACCTTCTCGTAGGCATGTCGGCTCCGCGCCGCCATTTGGCAGATGCAAAATCGAAAATGTAAACAGTCTGAAGCTCTCCTAGGTTTTCTGGATGCAGTCCCCCCAGGAGAAATAAGTTTCCATTGAAGCAAGCGATCTTACATCCAAACGGAATTCCAATGCAGAAATCTGGGATTTGACTTAGAGTTTGCCAAGTATACGTGATAGGCTCGAATACTATTATGCGGCCGGCTCGTAATTAGTGCAGGGGAGACTGAAATACTGAACCAGAAAGATAACTGCTCACTTCTTCCAGCGGTTATTCTGTCCTTGCGAGACTGAGGGCATTTTTTGCAAACAAGTTTGAGGGCAGCATGCCATTTGTAAGGCACTCTCACCAAACACTGGCCAAGGCATACTAAGAATGTTGGATATACATTAATTCCAACCAACCAGCCGACTCCATTCAATGCAGGAACTATCTCCACCGACATTAATTCTCGGGGAAGCTATCTCCACCGACATTAAGAAATCGAGAAGCCTCTCAAATGTATATAAATATGTGTTCGTTGTAATGTAAATCATCAGTTTGAGTGATACGCTGTGTTCTGATATGGTATCAAAGCCAGGTTAGGTCTTCGAGCGACCAGTCTGAAAGATCGTTGAGTTATGTTTTTGAGAGACAGTGGTTTTGAGAATTTAGAGTGTGTTGCAAAGAGTCTGTGTGCAGTGTATTACGCTTGTGGTGAAGGGCGCACTGGCCGGAGGATGCTCATGAGTGAAGATTGATATTACTCCGAGGAATTTTTTTTGGATGTGCACCAGAATGTTGAAGGAAGTGGTGAGCATTTCAGCTTCTGCTGAAAGCGTGGAGACGAAAAGGGTATAATGTATACCGTAATGTTTCTATATTGATATTTTATTGTTGCTTATGCCCTTCTTTCGATTTTGTGAAAAATCTGAAGGTTAAAATCCGGTAAGAAATAGAATTTTACTGGTGTTTCATCAAGTTGAAATCAAGTAAAAAAGGGGGAGTAAATTTGGCTGACAAGTAAAAGTAAATTGGAGTCATAAAAAATAAACTTGCGTTCATTATTTTTAGAATGGGCTTCTAAATTCTGGACGTTTCCAATTAAGTGAAAAGCAAATTGTGGTGATGAAATAAGTTTGTTGTAGCTGTTTTCATTTTCTGGCATTTTGAAGTTTTTTAAAGAATTGTTGTGACGGTTGTGGAATAATAAGAGTTTTTTAATAAATTAAAAGGAAAAAGGGGAAGTAAAATAAGTTAAAGAAGGTTTTATTGTTGTTTGTAAGAAGCTATTAAAGTTTAGATTGTTGCTTGAATATTTATAAGCTTACTACTATGGCAAATATATTAGCATAATCTTATTTATGTAACTCTAATAAGTTAGATGGTGAAAATTATGCAAATTGGAAGATTAAGTTGCAGACTGTCATGGAAGGCTCTAATATGTGGACGATTGTGTCTGGAGATGAAGTGAAGCCATAACCCCCTCAAGCCACAGCTACTGCAATTCAAGATTGGCAACAACAAGAAAACAAAGCGAAGGTATTGTTGCGGATGTCCGTTATGGACAATATTATTCCGCACATTAGAGAGTGCAAGACATCCAAAGAGACATGGGAGACTCTCAGAAATTTGTATGAGACGAAAACCACAAATAGAATATTTTATTTAAAGAGTAAGCTTCTTTCAATTAAGATGGAAGAAAATGAAAATATTTCTAGTTTTATTTCTAGAATTAAGGACTTGAAAGATAAATTAGGTGACATTGGTGAAACAATATTCAGTACAGATTTGGTTACTGTGACATTAAATGGAATGTTGGATGAGTATCAAATGTTTATCACTGGTCTTGCAGCTAGAGAGAAGGCTCCTACGTTTGATGAATTGGCAGGTATACTTATGCGGGAAGAAGAGCGAAGAAGAAGTCTTAATCAGAAACCCCCCAATTCAGATTTAGCATTGGTGGCTAAAGGAAAGCAAGTCTTCAAAGGAAAACAATGGGAGAAAAATAAAGGCAAAAGGCCACTGGTAAAATCATTTCAAGCTATGCCTTCACCAAGGTCAAATGTAAAATCAAGTAGAGATGGTGCATGTTACTATTGTGGAAAGCCTGGTCATTATGCTAAGAATTGCTTGAAGAGAAGATCTGATTTATTTAAACTAAGAAGACATACAGTAAATTATGTTGATAGAGATGAGGCAATTAGTCATGAATTTAACAATCTTCAATTATTTTTGACTAATGCTACTTTGTCAGCAGAAACTGATGATGATAATGCTTGGTTTATAGATTCTGGTGCATCAATCCACATGTCATGCAAAAGACATTGGTTTGACACTTATCAAGAAGTTAATAATGGTGCACACATTTACTTAGGAGATAATAGATCGCATGAAATAAAAGGATATGGTGATATAACTGTTACAATGCCTAATGGACAAGAAAAACAAATTCAAAATGTGGTGTATGTTCCAGGATTAAAGAAGAACTTAATATATGTCTCTACTATTACAGATCAACATTTGAAAGTTGAATTTATGAAATCACATTGTTTGGTAAAGGATATGCAGGACAACTACAAAGTTGTTGCAAAAGGAATGAGAGCTGGAGGATTATACAAGTTGGATGTGACAAAAAATAGGCATCAAGCTTTGGCATCAATAGGCATGTCAAACATAGAGCTTTGGCATCAAAGGTATGGGCACTTAAATCATAATGACTTAATGTTACTTCAAAAGAAAATGATGGTAGAAGGCCTTCCAAATATTAATGGGGAACACTTTGAATGTGAAAGTTGTGCACTAGGAAAACAACATAGAGAATAATTTCATATGCATGAAAATAGAAAAAAATGTGAAATACTTGAACTAGTGCATACTGATGTATGTGGTCCAATGCAAACTAAGTCACTTGGTGGAGCATATTACTTTCTTATATTTATTGATGATAGTACTAGATACACTTGGGTGTACTTTATAAGATATAAAAGTGATGTGTTTGAATACTTTAAAGAATTCAAGAATATGGTAGAAAAACAATCAGGAAGGAGTATTAAAATTCTTCAATCAGATAAAGGTGGTGAGTACACTTTAGGAGCTTTTATCGAATATTGCAAACAAAATGGAATTGTGCAACAGTTTACAGTACCACATACACCTCAGCAAAATGGTGTAGCTGAAAGAAAGAATAGAACATTAGTTGAATGTGCTCGTAGTATGTTGAAAATTAAAGGACTTTCCAATAGTTTTTGGGCTGAAGCCATTAATACAACTGTATATCTAAAAAATAGAAATCCTACAAAATATCTTGAGCACAAAACACCGTTTGAAGCATTTTATGGTTTTAAACCTAAAGTTAGTCATTTAAGGATATTTGGATGCAAGGCCTTTGCTCATATTCCTAAGGAGGATAGGAGAAAATTAGACGCCAAAGCTATCAAATGCATTTTTATTGGATATTGTACTAATCAAAAGGCATATAAAATGTATGATCCAAATACTCACAAGGTCTTTGCAAGCAGAGATGTTATATTTCATGAGCATGATCTTAAAGAAATGAAAGATGATGAATATAATGTATGGCATCCTACTTATAACAACTTTAAAGAAGATGAAGTTGTGGAATCATCTCAAGAAAGCATGGACATTCTAGAAGATAGTTCAAGAAGTCAAAGTCCACAGAGAAGTGATGAAAGCACTCCACGGAGAAGAAGAAGAGGAGAAGGTACTCCACAGTGCAATGAATCTCTAAGAAGGTCAACACGAAAAATTCAAACCCCTATCAGGTATAAAGATTATGCTTTAATGTCTCAAGTAATGAATGTTTTTTAGCCTTCAAATTATGAAGAAGCCAAAAATCATAAAGAATGGATGGAAGCTATGAAAGAAGAATATAACTCTATAATGAAAAATGAAACTTGGGAATTAACGGAATTACCTGAAAATAAAGTCCCTATAGGATCAAAATGGTTTTACAAGACAAATTTTAATGCAGATGGTAGCATAGACAAGTATAAGGCAAGATTGGTTGCAAAAGGTTATTCACAAAAGGAAGGTATAGATTATGAAGATACCTTTGCTCCAGTAGCAAAAATGAACACAATCAAAATATTGATAGCATTGGCCACTAAATATGATTGGAATCTATATCAATTAGATGTGAAGTCAGCTTTCCTAAATGGGGAGTTAAAAGAGGATATTTATCTTGTTCAACCAGAAGGATTTGAAAAGAAGGGACAAGAACATCTTGTATGCAAATTAAAAAAGGCCTTATATGGACTAAAACAGGCACCGAGATCTTGGTATGAGAAAATAGATAAATTCGTCTTTCAGCAAGGATTTAACAAAAGCAAGAATGATCCTAATTTATATGTCAAGACAGATAGAAATGGAGACATAGCATTAATCTCTATATATGTTGATGATCTAATAATAACAGGTAGTGCTGCTAAAATGATTAATGATATAAAAATGAAGTTATCACAGGAATTTGAGATGAAGGATCTTGGACAAATGCATTATTGTCTAGGTCTTGAAGTATGGAGAGATAATGGAAGAACTTTAATCACACAAAGAAAATATACAAACGAGGTACTAAAGAGATTTCATATGAAAGGATGTAAAGCAGTGAGTACTCCATTAGAACAAAATATCAAATTGAGAAATGATGATGGAACAAAGGAGGTGAATGGAACATTGTATCGACAATTAATGGGAAGTTTGAATTATCTCACTACCACTAGACCGGACATTGCTTATGCAGTAAGCATACTTAGTCAATTTATGGCTAAGCCCCTTGAGAGCCATTGGATGGCTGCAAAAAGGATCCTTCGATATTTAAAGGGAACTATCAATTTTGGTATTGAATATACTAATGATTGTAATGTTGAATTGACAGGTCATTCTGATTCTGACTAGGCCGGAAATCCAAATGACAGGAAATCCACCACTGGATATGTGTTCAATATAGGATCAGGAGCAATATCATGGAGCAGTAAGAAACAACCAACAGTATCCTTGTCATCAACTGAAGCAGAATATATAGCCTTATGTAGTACCACCTGTGAAGCTATATGGCTAAGAAGGATACTTGAAGATATTGGTGAAGCTCAAGAAGAACCGACAGTGATCAGATGTGATAATCAAAGCACCATCAAATTGGCAAACAATCCTGTCTATCATGCAAGGACAAAGCATATAGGCACACAATATTATTTTGTAAGAGAAAAGGTCCAATCAAAAGAAATTGACTTAATATATTGTAATACAAATGAAAATGTAGCTGACATATTCACTAAGCCTCTTGGGAAGGCTAAATTTGAGACTTGTAGGAGTAAGTTATGTGTTGTAGAAAATCCAAATTATGTTGTAAGCCTAGCTGAGACTTAGACCAGCAGGCATGTCAATTAAGAGTATGCTTGTGTCCTATGTATAGTGTGTCTGTATATGGTTGGAATTAAGCGGAAGTGTTGGATATACATTAATTCCAACCAACCCGCCGACTCCATTCAATGCAGGAACTATCTCAGAGCTTCTCGAGTGTTCGTTTAGCTTCTCGGAGAAGCTATCTCCACCGACATTAAGAAATCGAGAAGCCTCTCAAATGTATATAAATATGTGTTCGTTGTAATGCAAATCATCAGTTTGAGTGATACGCTATGTTCTCTGATAAAGAATTGTAGTCTTCTCCTCTCGCAGCTGTGCCAGCCTCTTTGAACTACGCAATGCCATGCTGGTTTTCTCCTGAAACTCAACAAAAGATGAAGAATATTGTATAAAGAAAATTTATTGAAGATATCAATGTATTTTCAAAATCTACTTACAAAACAATAATAAAATAATGAAGTATTTGAAATCACAATCTCCTGAGAAAAGAATAAGAGAATTTGTGTTACCATGCTGTTCATGAAAGGTACACTGGAAAAATTATGAATTTTGGGCAGAATACTGAGTATTAACATAAGAAAAATTAACCATTATTAAAAATTGTCCAATGTTGGAGACGATTTTTGAGTTATCTAATAAATTTATTTTCATTTTAATGAAAAAAATATAAATGTTATAAAAAATGTTACCACTACAGGGGTTTGACCTAAGTACTTTGTAAGTTCATTCCCAAAAAAAATTGAAACCTTACCAGTCATTTTACTTAATTTACAAATCTCTTAAAATATACAACCGTTTTAATGTTCAAATATAATTTAATATATATTTAAATATATTTAAATTTAAAATAATAATTTTATGTATATAACTAGTAAAATTTAAATAATAAAATATATTTCAAAAAGTCGTTAATAAAATTAAATAAAACAGAGTCTCATAGTGATTTTAAAAAATATGTGAGTTCAACTAAACAATAATTAATTCTAAATATTAATAAATATATTTTTATTATTATAATAATAATAATGGTGTTTAAATCAGATTTTTAAAAAAATTTAGCAGATTTGTGATAGTAAAAAATTTTATGGTCAAATTTTTATTCACATTGTTTAAATTAGTTCTTTTGACTACATATATGAATTCAAGATCCTCAAAAACCCATGAGCTACATTTATTTTAAAAAATTACCCCCAAATTTATGATTTCAATGAATTCCTTCAAAATTCTAGACAAATTAGATAGTGAAAATAAACCCCTTATGATTTCAATGAATTCCTTCACAATTCTAGACAAATTAGATAGTGAAAATAAACCCCTAAATTTTTCCAAATAAACTCCATAACTACTTTTTAACTAACTCTACACATATCATATATTAGTTAGTTATATTTAACTAACATATATTTATTATCTAACTAACAAATAATACAATTAAAATATTTATATAATTTATTATATTATATCTCTTAACCCTGTATAAGTATTTAGTTATAATATCAATATTAATATATATATTTTATTAATGTTAATATTATTTTTAATATTTATTTTAATAAATTTGGTTAATATAAATATTAACATATATTTAAATATATCATTAATAGTATTATTATTATTTCATATTAAATTATTTAAATATTATTAATTACTTTCTTATTAATTTTATTATTATTTCTGAATGTGACCAATGATGATTTATCATTTATAAAAGTTTTTTCTATATAAATTATATATAATTTTTAAAATCAATGTGTTTCTAAACCACTTAGTGTAGTTCATCATTACTACAAAGATAGTTAATATGATCCAAGTGAACAAATAAATACAATAGAAATGCAACAAATAAGATGTCACATAAATAAAAAATATAATATTTTATTCGAACAAAATATTAAAAACATAAAACCAAAAACCAATTAAAAATTATATATATATATATGTGTGTGTATATATATAATACTTATAAAAAAAATCTTATTAAATTAAAAAAATATTATAAAAGTAAAAATAAAAATTAACTCATAAAAAATAAAAAATAAAAATCTATATGGCTTTAACATTGAAACACAAATTTAAAAATTAAATCATCAAAATGACTATGAAAAAAGTAAATATTTATAACATTCAAAGAATAAATTTAAATTTATTACTATATCTTATTTATTTCCATCCTATTTTCTCTTTGTATATATTATTATTAATTCCTTTCACATGATTTAATCCCATCAATTATTAACCATTATTATTATTATTTATATAAAAAAATATTATGTTCAATTTTTTAGCTAATTATAGTATTTAATTTGTTTTATTTTTCTTTTGCTTTTTATTATTTTATTGTTTTTCTTCTAATCGTTACTTCATTTGAATTTCAACCCTATCAATTAGTTATAAAGACTCCTCCCTATTTATTTTTAGTTTTATCATTTTATTTTTCAAATACTCTTAAAGTGTGGCTTTTTGAAAAGTTTTCCGGTTTATTTTCCAAACTCATTCATTCAATGATTCATTGAAATCACAAGCTTTAAGGATGAAATCCTCACAATTGAAGTGTCCTCAGGGTTTTTGAGGGTGTTGAATCCATATATGGAGTCAAAAAATCATTTTAAACACCACAAATCAAGATTTGTCCACAATTTTTTCATCGGATTCAGAAATCTACTGAGAACTCTAAAACATCAGACTTCAATAGAACTCCTTATATGTTTCTCCAAATGATCATTTGATTTTGATTATTTTATTATTGATTTATCTTTCATGTGACTTTTTGAAAAGTTTTCTCATTTATTTTTCGATCTAATTTGTGTGTAAAAATATGATAGGAATTCATTGAAAACAAAATTTTGATGGGTACACTCTGCACAATCGAAGTTCCCTATGGGATTTTCAAGGTGTTGAATCCATACATGTAGTCAAAAAACCAGTTTGCATAACAAATTTCAAGATTTCACCTCAAATTTTTTTTGGTTGGTTTCTCGTTCTGGAAACTCCAAAATTTTGCATTAAAGACAACTCGTTTTACTATATTTCTTCTAAAAATTACTTCATTTAACTTTTGTCCTTATCATTTAGTTCTCAAGACTCCTCTCAATTTATACATGTAGTTGGATTTGATTCTCTTCATCTTTTTATCCTCACTATGAACCACATTGCTTGGTTCAAAACACAACAACCCTAGAATATGCATGTGATTGATCCAGAAGAGTTATTTCCATAAACATTATGAATCACACAAGCTTGAGTTCAAGGGTTTTGTTTCTATGTAAAAAAATATATTTATTGAATTTTTTAACTTCTTTGGTAGGGTCCATTTTCATGTGGGACAACTGGTGAAAGTTTCTAAGAGGATTCTATTGTATAGACACTACCTTCTACTAAAACAAGTGATCTATCTAGTCATAAAAAGAGGATATAGTAACAATCTAGGAAAATAAATGCAAACCTTCCTAGCTTATTTCCAAAAATAGAAAACGAGATAGATTTCCTACCTCACTCAGATGCTAAAGCTTCATAGTGTTGTTTTCCAAATCGTCTCGCACCTAGGTTCACTATTCTTTATGTATTCTCAAATGTACACATGCAAGAATGATATAACCAATAAAATAATAACATGGATAACATAATACATTCAGAAAAAATCATGTGAAAGATCAGATAGTAACACACTAAATGCATAATCATCTACACATTTATGGAATATAAACATATAATGTATCATTATTATAAACAAATGAATCTTATTACTATTTGTGATCTAATGTTGGAGACCACCTTCTGGTGAGTTTTTGAATCCTTTCCAAATTATTCAAGCACTCCTCCTTAGAAATTCGACATAATTTAGGCTCATTTGAGCACTAGAAAGGCAACCAACAATGACCAACCATTTGGGGAAAGTATGACCTTCATTTATAGGGAAGATGGAGAGGTTAAGGATGCACAAAAGAGGGTGGAAGGCCCATATCTTAAGGAGGATATGCCTAAAGGTAGGGTCAAAGGCCTGAAATAGGAGCCTTCGACCCAGCCCTCACCCAACTGTTACAAACTTCTGTTCTCGAGGCTTGTAGTAGGAGAAGTTTTTGCTCCATTTTTGGAGAACCTGCCTAAAGAGCACTAGCACATTTTTTCACTTTAATTCTCACACTTCCAAAGATATACACAAGTAATGGTGAAGGTGAGAAGCTGGAGGTTTTAACTACAAAGACCATGTTGCGTGTAAAAATATGGTTTTCACAAGCGTTTTGTAGAATTGCTTCAAGGCATCTCTCATTTTGGTCTTCAAGGATGCTTTGATCAAGTTTTTTCATAGTGAAGACATTGACAACTTTCGTCACTTTGTGACATTTAGGGCATAGCTTGACAACTGAGGGCATGAGAGAGGGACTACGAAATAATGCTATATAACAGATGCACCCTAAAGCATGAAAGCATAAGGATAAGTGATTGTTGAAGTGCTTTAGATGTCATGGAAAAGACTTCGAAAATCACCATCACGAGACCAGCAGATCAAACATAATACAATACATATGACATCTCTCATATATGATCAATAATAAATAACTAACAAAACAAATAACAATACATGGACGCAGCCATCCGACTGAGAAGGATCATGAATATTACTAAGAATCCATGACATGGACACAACCATCTAACTAGAGAGATCCATGTGTACAATCATTAATACTAAATAATGTCTCATAGCCTAGATATAGAAAAGGAGGTATAGGGTCTTCTATCTCAACCCGACAAAAATTACGAATCTAACCATGTGAATAGATGTGTTGAAGTCAAACATGGAAGGAACCACCTGATTAACAGTTAATGATGTAAAATCTTAACAGACACAAGAGAAACCAGCAATAATTAAAATGGTTCTCAAGGTAGAGGAGCATAATATACCAGTGTGAACAAAGGATTTGAAGTTGAACACTCATAGAATCATACGATCGAAGGCCAATGATGAGAAATTTTCATCAAATGCGAAGAAATTTCCGTTGAGGAATGCAAGCTCTGAGGTACTAATAGGGGGTTTCTAGATCATTTTCTTGGATAATGAGTTTGAGTTGACAGGAAGTGATCTGTAGAAATTTAATATAATAATAAGCATATTACCAGACTCCCCCGATCTAACAATTAAATCCATTATTAAATATAGAATCCTTCTACTCATTTGTAATATTCCCACTTTCGCACACCACTAAGTGAAATATTAAATTTTGTTGTTTTCACATAAGAGGTGTTGGGAAAAATACTGAGAGGGGGGGGTGAATCAGTATTTACTGCATATTCAAAACTTTTTACTTTTTCACTCTCTAAAACCCATACGCTACTTCCCTGAAACAGACTCGCGTATATACGCGGATACCCTTTATGAAACTCGCGTATACACAGATATTTAATTATGTCATTAGTTCTTCACTTAAATCATTCCATCATTCATTCATCAGATGTTTAATAAATAGTAAACATATGCAGTAAGAACAGAGTAAACCATCACACAAAGCATCACACATGAACACCAGGATTTTTAGGTGGAAACCCAAGTCGGGAGAAAACCACCGCTGCAGTTGCTCAGCCTTCAATATTTTATTATAGAGAAAACATCTTACAACATGTGTGCTGGTGCAGACTCTACCAGCACGCAGGCACCCACCTGCGCTCGTTTACCAGCCTCTCCTGGAAGGGAGCTCCAACCCCCTGACTCGTTTACCAGCCTCTCCTGGAAGGGAGCTACGACCCCCTGATCTCGTTTACCAACCTCACCTGGAAGGGAGCTACAACCCCCTGACTGAAGGCTACAACCCTCAACACCTCTATGGACCACGTTTCATCAATTTTCACACTGGATCCAAAGCTTCCTTTAGAACACAACTTGCAGGCCACGTTTCATCATATTTTCAGACTGGACCCTTTCCATACTTTTAAGCACAGTCAACCATGAAACATATACATATAACTCACTGACAGATATCAGTAAACCAGCAGAAAAGATCAGACATTTCTTACCACAGACTTCAGCAAACCCTAGTTTTCATACGCGCTTTCCTTTCTCTGATGTCGCGTATATACGCGCTTCCGATCACATAAACCCGCGTATACTTTAGTACAAATTATAGAGCTAATTTTATTGCGCATACGCGCTTTCTCTTCAGCGAAGCCGCGTATATACGCGCTTCCTCTGCGGCGAACTAGCGTATAGATCTTCAACTATTATAGAGCAGCATATTTCTTCAGATCAGATATTCAGTTCAGATTTACCCTTTTTCTTCAGACAGATGTTCGCTTCATCTCAGATCTAAGCCTTCCATGAACAGATCTAGCAGATACAAGTACAATACAGATCTAGATCCCCTTCTTCATCACTCCTTCATCGGTGCATCATACATTCAGATCTTTCATTCAACTGTAACCCTTTCCATTCAGATATACTCCAGAGAGAAGTATTCATTCAAGCTCAGACATCTTGCCCCCACACTCATGATTTGCACAATGAAATTATTCTCCTTATATAGGTTTACCCAATTTCAATACCATGAGCCAAAACCACATTACTTTCGATGGTATTCCTGGACGGGGTCATTTAGACGAATCATTACCCAATACAATGGGTCAATACCATGGTGGTTACCCCTGGTTTTGCATTTTAAGAGCGCTTTTGCCCATACGCGACTTGGCACGTTTATTCCCGCGTGCATACGCGACTTCTCCTAGGCAAATTCGCGTATGCCTAGAGACATACTCTTTTCATCAAGATTTAGCACATGCTGAATTCCTTTCTTCATTGCCTTCTGTACACACTGTAGATACATCGGATTTACTCCATCAAGAACATATTCTATCAAGCACAACTTCATCAAGTAAGTTCCCATCATCTTCATCAAGAGGGTTGCCTTTCAAGAACAACACTCATCATCATATTGCTAACAAACATCATTTACCAAGTCCATCACGTCAAGAATAACTTCATCAGGTGGATTGCCATCAAGGACAACACATGTCAATAGTCACATGTCTTCATCTTCATTCAGTGGGTTGCCATCAAGGACAACACTCTGCATCATATTGCCAACAATCTCCCCCTTTGGACTTGATGGCAACCACGATGGTGTTTGGTTACCACAACAGATAGGTACACTAAGAATACAATGACACCATTCAAACACCATGTCAGAATACAATGACACCATTCAAACACCATGTCACTCTCCCCCTTTGACATCAAGGGCAAAGGGCTGATCAAAAACCAACATACTCTCCCCCTTTTCTCCTCATGTGGAAGAAGCATTCTGCAGATCTGATATATACTGAAGTGACCAAGCTCCCCCTGAGTTCATGCTGAATCTTCAAACATATTTTCCAATGAAGTACATGACTCTATGAACTTCCTATCACCAAAGACTCATACTTTCATCAAATATCCAACCAAGTGGATTTACATATGAGACTCAAGTACCCAACCAAGTGGGTTTACAAGAATTGACTCAGCTACCCAACCAAGTGGGTTTACAAATTTGACAAGTCCTTACATGACTGAATATTACAATTTTACATCATGGGTCTTAACATGACCTTTTCATCAAAATACAAATATGACTTTTCATAACCAACACCAGAAGGTCCTCAAGAAAGAGAACATATTTCAGAACCATCATAGTGCCAACAATGCATTATACTCAGCAACGCTAATGCTCCCCCTGAATCTGTGTATCCAAGCAAACTTTCCATATGACTAAGGCTCCCCCTTAGTTTGTGCATCCTGAACACTTTTACCAACAAATCATCAAGGCATCTTTATCAAAATATTAGAAGAAGACTTAAGAGAACTGGAACATCACCAGAGATACCAAATAGTATCAGAGATACCAAGCAGCACTGCAGCTGTGCTGAAGAGAGCTGACTCCAAAAAAAAATGTCAGCAATCAGACATACGCGGTTTTCTGTGTAGGAACTCGCGTATATACGCGACTGTGTTTCAGGAAACCCGCGTATCCAATACCATCTTCTAAATTTATGCATATTTGTTCTTTTGACTGGCAGAGAACACTCCCAGCTTCTGTCTTAGATACTCGAACGCTTCCCTGGGCAGAGGTTTGGTAAATATATCAGCAACTTGTTCTTTGGAGGGAACATACTCCAACTTCACCTTTTGCTCAAGTACTTGTTCACGTAAGAAGTGATACTTGATGGGAATGTGCTTGGTCTTCGAATGCATAACAGGATTCTTTGAGATACTGATGGCACTTGTATTATCACACATAATGGAGATAGGAGAAGCACATTTGATTTGAAAATCTTGTAAGGTTTATATCATCCAAAGGAGTTGAGTGCAACAAGATGCGGCAGCCACATATTCTGCTTCTGCTGTAGATAATGCAATAGAATTTTGCTTCTTGCTGAACCAAGATACTAACCGGGGTCCCATATAGAATGCACCACCACTAGTTCTTTTCCGATCATCAACACTTCCAGCCCAATCTGCATCAGTGTAAGCATGAAGAGTAAGATCAGCATTCTTTGGATACCATAGACCAAGGTCTTGAGTTCCTTGAAGATATTTGAAAATTATTTTAACAGCCTGAAGGTGAGACTCTTTTGGATTAGCTTGGAATCGTCCAACAATCCCAACTGCATGCATAATGTCTGGTCTAGTCCCAGTGAGATAAAGTAGACTTCCTATCATTGATTTGTATTCTGGTTGATTCACTGTGGGAGAATCATCATGAGAACTGAGATTGCATCCGGTTATCATTGGTGTACTTACAGGTTTGCATTCTTCCATGGCATACTTCTTCAGAATTTGCTTAAGATATTTTGCTTGTGATAGGAATATACCATCTGCAGTTTGATGCACTTGTAAGCCAAGAAAGAATGTTAGTTCTCCAAGCAAGGACATTTCAAATTCTTGCTGCATGACAGAAGCAAATTTTTGACTCAAAGATTCTTCATTACTCCCAAAAATGATATCATCAACATATACAACCACAATCAATACTTTATCATTTTCAACTTTTGTGTATAAGTTGCTATCAGCAGACCCCTTTGAAAATCCTTGTTGATGAAGATATTTGTCAAGACGATAATACCAAGCCCTTGGAGCTTGTTTGAGACCATATAGAGCCTTTTTAAGTCTACAAACAATATTTTCATCATTTCCCAAAATGAATCCTTCCGGTTGTTCTATATATACTTCTTCTTCTAGATCACCATTAAGAAAAGCAGATTTAACATCCATTTGATAAACTTTGATTTGTTGATAGCTTGAAAAAGAAAGAAACATTCTTATGGCTTCAAGTCTAGCTACAGGAGCAAAAGTTTCTTCAAAGTCTATACCTTCTTGTTGAGTATACCCTTTGCAGACCAATCTAGCTTTGTTTCTTACAACATCCCCATTTTCATTTAACTTGTTCTTGAAAATCCATTTAATTCCAATGACATTTTTATCATGTGGTCTTGGTACCAATTCCCAAGTGTCATTTTTTTCAATTTGATCAAGCTCTTCATTCATGGCTTGCCTCCAACATTCATCTTTGCTAGCTTGATTGACATTGTGTGGTTCAATTGTGGATAGAAGTGCCAGATGATTAGAAGATCCCACAAGAGTTCTCCTTGTTCGTACTCCTGATTCCTTGTCACCCAAAATTTGAGATTCAGGATGATTCTTTTGCACATATCTGGATGGAGCTTTTTCAGATAGATCATCTTTAGGTTCTTCATTGGATCCATTGTCTATATCATTTCTATTTGATGTAGAAGGACATAGGTCACCATCATCTTCTTTTGTTGTTTGTTTTTCTTCTTTAGGAGCTGCAGGAGACTCATCAATAACAACATCAATACATTCAACAATCTTTTGAAGCCTTTTATTGTAACATTTGTATGCTTTTCTTGAAGATGAGTAACCAAGAAATATCCCTTCATCTGATCTAGGTTCAAACTTGCCAAGCTTTTCATCATTATTTTTGATAAAGCATTTACTTCCAAAAACTCTAAAATGCTTCACAGATGGAGAATTACCATACCAGATTTCATATGGAGTTTTGTCACTACTTACCCGAACATGAGCCTTGTTGAGAATGTTAGCTGCTGTATGTGCTGCTTCTCCCCAGAACATGTCAGGAGTTCCAGAATCATCGAGCATAGCTCTAGCCATTTGTTGAATTTTTCTATTCATTCTTTCTGCTACGCCATTTTGTTGAGGAGTACCTGCTACAGAGAATTGTCTTTTTATGCCATGCTGTTCACAAAATTCAAAGAATTCATTTGATGTATATTCTCCTCCTCGATCAAATCTAAGACACTTGATTTTTAGATCTAATTCATTTTCAACTAATGCTTTGAAGATCTGAAATTTTTCAAATGCTTCATCTTTGTGTTTAATGAGCCCGATCCGACACATTCTAGAGTAATCATCAATAAATAAGATATAGTATTCTTCCCCACGTGGTGACTTTTTCCTCATAGGTCCACATATGTCAGTATGAATGAGTTAAAGAGGCTTACTTGATGATCCTTCTTTGGCATTAAATCGTACTCTGGTCTGCTTACCGAATTGACAAGATTTGCATATGATGCTTTCTGGTAGATTAATATTGGGAAGACCACGAACAGCTTGAAGTCTGCTTGCTTTGTTGATTTGAGAGAAGCTCAGATGCCCCAGCCTTCTATGCCATAGCCAATTTTCTGAAGACTTTCTCAAGTAACATTGATCTATGTCGTTCAGTACATACAGGTTGCTAGGATTTCTTTTTCCTTTTATAATGATTTTACCTGTATCAAGATCACGAACCACACATTCCTTTGAACTAAAGACTACTTATGTTCCTTGATCACACATTTTACTTACACTTAACAAGTTATGCCTTAATCCATCCACATACATGACATCATTAGCCTTCACCTTTTCTTTTAGAAATACTGACCCTTTTCCTTTAATTACAGCAGGAGTATCATTTCCAAATGTAACTTTCTTCTCCTTTTCTAGAGCATTATAAGTAAGGAGTTTTCTTTTGTCACCTGTCATGTGTCTTGAGCACCCACTATCAATGTACCATTGATTTTCTTCACCTTCTGCAAATAATGCTATCCCACAATTTTCAACCTGTATTTCTTTCTTTTTCCATACTTTAGAGCTTGAGGGAACATGTTCTTTTGGTTGGATCTTGCTCCTGCATTCAGATTCTTCATGACCAAAGTTATTGCAATAAGTACATTCAACTTCATTTTGAAGAGGAGAAAATTTGTTATAGGTGTTCTTCTTTGGTTCAATATTCATCCTTTTCTTTCTTGCTTCTCTTGTCATGATGGTTTTATATGCAACACATTGAACATCTTTATGACCAAAATTGTGACATGCGAAACATTGTCCATTGAAGTAGAAATTTCTGCGATCATGAAATCTTCTATTTGAATTTACCTGTTGGTTGTTGCTTCTTTGAGGGATCTCCCTGTTAGTGATCCTTGATTTGAGATGATCATGCTTTACCTGTAAAGATCCTTTGTTCCCTTGCTGAGTGGCTGAGTGAAGAGAGAATGCTTTCAGATAATTTGGTGCTGAAGTCTGGGAAGATTCCCCAATATATCCAAGACCTGTTTTTATAAGAGGAGACCGTTGTGTCTTGATAATCTCATCTAAGGTTTCTGAACCTTTAGCAAATCTAAGATTGAGAGTCTTCACTTTCTCATTATCTTTCCTTAGACTTACTACTTCACACTCCAATTCCTCAATGCGTTTTTCCTTGGCTTCAAGTTGATTTTCAAGAGTCTCTATGATTATGTTCTTTTCTTCTAGGCTTACTTTGAGTTGATTGTTTTCTTCAAAAAAATCATTGTCCTCTAGAGCATCCACAAAAGTATCCTTTTCTTCTCTTTGTTCAAAAGCCATGAGAAGTCTAAAGTCTTCTTCACATTCTTCCTCACTATTAGATGATTCATCACTGTCTTCATTAGTATAATAACTTTTTCTTGTGCTAGATCGATTCTTATTCCTTATTGCTACTTCTTTTCCTTTAGCCGAAGTTTCTTTATAAGGACACTTTGCAGCATAATGACCAACTCTTCCACAATTGAAACATTTGAAAGGAAGCTTACCTTTGAACTTTCCGGTACCTAGTTGAAGTCTTCTTACAAAATTTGCTTCTTCTTCTTCTTCAGATATATAGCTGGATTCTTTGACAACTTCCTTTTCTTTTCCTTTTGCAGATGCCTTAAAAACCGCTTCTTTGATTTGAGAAGGGCCTCCTTGCCTCATTTCAAAAGCAGTCAGAATACCATGTAATTGAACAATAGTAAGAGTTTGCAGATCTTGCCTTTCTTTAATAGCTGAAACTTTAGAGTCAAATTTTGAAGTCAAGGATCTTAAGACCTTTTCCACCAGAGTAGTATCAGTTATGGTTTCACCCAAATTTCTCATTCGATTTACAATATCATCCAGACGAAGAAAGAAACTGGCAACACTCTCAGCACTATGCATCTTCAAATTTTCATATTCAATTCTAAGAGTTTGGAGTTTTGCACTTTTTACCTTTGTGTCTCCTTCATAGCTTAGAATGATTTTGTCCCATATATCTTTAGCTGAATGTAGCTGCATCACTTTAGCAAATTTTGATTCAGACATGCTTCCCAATAAGACATTCACTGCTTTGGCATTGATTTCATACTTCTTTCTTTCAGCTGCATCAGTAGGAATATTTGCCGGGTATTGATAACCTTCTTGCACGATTGCCCATACATCTGCACCAAGACTTTGCAGATATGCTTTTGTTCGTACCTTCCAGAATATCAGATTGCTTCCATTGAATAGAAGTGGTGGCTTTATAGACATTACTCCTTCTTGACTTCCCATTGCGACGGATCTCCTTCAAGCGATCAAGCTTCTGCAGAAGGACCTGCTCTGATACCAATTGTTGGGAAAAATACTGAGAGGGGGGGTGAATCAGTATTTACTTCATATTCAAAACTTTTACTTTTTCTTGCTTCTAAAACCCATACGCTACTTTCCTGAAACAGACTCGCGTATATACGCGGATACCCTTTATGAAACTCGCGTATACACAGATATCTAATTATGTCATTAGTTCTTCACTTAAATCATTCCATCATTCATTCATCATATGTTTAATAAACAGTAAACATATGCAGTAAGAACAGAGTAAACCATCACACAAAGCATCACACATGAACACCAGGATTTTTAGGTGGAAACCCAAGTCGGGAGAAAACCACCGCTGCAGTTGCTCGGCCTTCAATATTTTATTATAGAGAAAACATATTACAACATATGTGCTGGCGCAGACTTGACCAGCACGCAGGCACCCACCTGCGCTCGTTTACCAGCCTCTCCTGGAAGGGAACTCCAACCCCCTGACTCGTTTACCAGCCTCTCCTGGAAGGGAGCTACGACCCCCTGCTCTCGTTTACCAGCCTCACCTGGAAGGGAGCTACAACCCCCTGACTGAAGGCTACAACCCTCAGCACCTCTATGGACCACGTTTCATCAATTTTCACACTGGATCCAAAGCTTCCTTTAAGACACCACTTTCTAAGACACATTTCATCATATTTCCAGACTAGACCCTTTCCATACTTTTAAGCACAGTCAACCATGAAACAGATACATATAAATCACTGACAGATATCAGTTAACCAGCAGAACAGATCAGACATTTCTTACCACAGACTTCAGCAAACCCTAGTTTTCATACGTGCTTTCCTTTCTCTGATGTCGCGTATATACGCGCTTCCGATCACATAAACCCGCGTATACTTTGGTACAAATTACAAAGTTGATTTTATTGCGCATACGCGCTTTCTCTTCAGCGAAGCCGCGTACATATGTGCTTCCTCTGCGGTGAACTAGCGTATAGATCTTCAACTATTATAGAGCAGCATATTTCTTCAGATCAGATTTTTAGTTCAGATTTACCCTTTTTCTTCAGACAGATGTTCGCCTCATCTCAGATCTAAGCCTTCCATGAACAGATCTAGCAGATACAAGTACAATACAGATCTAGATCCCCTTCTTCATCACTCCTTCATCGGTGCATCATACATTCAGATCTTTCATTCAACTATAACCCTTTCCATTCAGATATACTTCAGAGAGAAGTATTCATTCAAGCTCAGACATCTTGCACCCACACTCATACATTGCACAATGAAATTCTTCTCCTTATATAAGTTTACCCAATTTCAATACCATGAGCCAAAACCACATTACTTCCGATGGTATTCCTGGACGGGGTCATTTAGACGAATCATTACCCAATACAATGGGTCAATACCATGGTGGTTACCCCTGGTTTTGCATTTTAAGAGCGCTTTTGCCCATACGCGACTTGGCACGTTTATTCCCGCGTGCATACGTGACTTCTCCTAGGAAAATCCATGTATGCCTAGAGACATACTCTTTTCATCAAGATTTAGCACATGCTGAATTCCTTTCTTCATTGCCTTCTGTACACACTGTAGATACATCATATTTACTCCATCAAGAACATATTCTATCAAGCACAACTTCATCAAGTAAGTTCCCATCATCTTCATCAAGAGGGTTGCCTTTCAAGAACAACACTCATCATCATATTGCTAACAAACATCATTTACCAAGTCCATCACATCAAGAATAACTTCATCAGGTGGATTTCCATCAAGGAAAACACATGTCAACAGTCGCATGTCTTCATCTTCATTCAGTGGGTTGCCATCAAGGACAACACTCTGCATCATATTGCCAACAAGAGGTAAATAAATTGGTAAGGAGGCACATACATTGCAGAAGAATGAATAAAATCCCTCATAGTATGAAAGGGGATATTCATAAGAGCAGGATTTCACACCCTCAAGTGTGAAAGAGGATATTTGCATGGAGAGAAGGTCAAGTTTGACCTAGTCAACAGCGTTGGGATAGGCGGTGGAGCACACTTTAATAGACAATGCAGTATGAATGGGAAGAGGGTTATTTGGTGAAGGAAACTGTAATGAGTGGGACCCATGGAGAGAGGGCTTTCACTTGTTTAAAAGGAGAGTAGGGCAACCATTTTTATTCATGATTTATATTATTGATTTAATTTTCTCTTTAGACTTTGTGCATTCTCCTGTTGTTTAGCAGAGTTGCAGTATTTCTTAGCACAAGGATTTCCTATTTAGGAATCCTTATAATTTCTTGAGAGGCCTCTTGAAGGAGTTGTACTAATTTTCCTCACATCTAGGCTTGAGGCCAAGCATCCTCTTTTAGCTACAACATTATTCCTGCAGCAGTATAACATTGTGTTGCAGTGTGTTGTAGTGAGGGTTCACAACACCACTTCTAGTGCTTGTTTTTTAGAGGAGGAGGCTCTCTTTCCTTTGAGAGATCAGTTGGGAAGCCCTTGGATCATATTGCAAATCTTGGCACTTGTAAAACTCTTTTTATTTCACCTACAACGTAGTATCCCTCAGTGACTGCGTTATTTCCAGTTGGTATTTGGAGTGAGGGATTGCAGTGATTCTCGGAGGGTGAGATCTTCAGTGTTAGGATCATCCTTTCACTTGAAATATCCATTGGAGGAGATCTATTTATCTGTAGCAGCGTCTTCAACCATCTCCATCCACTTCCACTTCTTGAGTTGCAGCTGCTACCCTCCAACTCCGACATTTTGCATATCTCAGCCAATCCTTCCAGGATTTGCTTGAGATAGTCTTTGGGAGCCTAGATAATCACTCCCAATGTTGTATGAGCCATCTATATGTAGATATATGATATTTCACATTCCCATGTAGCATTGCACCTTCTATGATTGCGCAATACATGTTCATAAGCGTTTTGCAATAGAGCAGCATTCCATCTCTTTCACATGTATTCATGAGAGGCTTGTTTGCCTTGATCATTTGAGTTGTATTGTACATGTTTGTTATTGATTTACATAATAGAATGGCTCCATGGTTTACATACATTTTGGTATGATGTTGTTCACTTCTATTTCCAGTTTATGTCTATATATTGTTGGATCTCCAACTTTAGAATATCTTAAGATATTATTATTATTGTAGAAACTCCCTATTTTGGGATATTACAGTGGTATCAAAGCAGAATCTTGGCTTAGCCTGTGGATCTCAACCATGATACTATCAAGAAAAGAGAAGATGAAGACTCCATTGTGTGGAGAAAGAAAGGAAGATAGGCTTTCAAAGCTTCTTCCAAGATCTGTATAGAGCATTCATGAAGATTTCAAGAAGATAAGGAGGGAGATGAGTACAAAATCTCCAAGAGGGTTTGAAACTGGGTCAAACTCTAGATTTTCTTATGGGGAGTGTGAGCATGCAGCGACACCCTATGATGCACAGTGCAGTCACATGCCCATTCTTTCCATGAGAGAGAGGGAGGAAGAAGGAATGCCTAAGAGGGGAACTTTTAGTGGTTTTTTTCATGAATATGAATCTCAAAATCAAATGTTTAGAGATCATTTCACTTTCCCAGAGTTTTGCAAGATCAAGGTGACTAGGAGGAAGCAACATAATGTGGATATATTTCTTCTCTCTACCTTTGATGGTTCACCTACATGTTCAGCCAGGGCTTGGGTGGAAGAGCTAGACACCTTTTTGCAATAGCATCAAATTTCTAAAGATGAAGCCATCAGAGTAGCAACGCTGCATCTTGGAGGTAAGGCCTATGCATGTTGGATATTTGGGTCTTTCTCTTTAGAAAAAGCAAATACTTCTTCCTATGCAAGGTTCATTAAAACTTTGGTGGAAATATTTGGTAGGAAGAATTATGAAACACATGTGGAGAAGACAAAAAAAATTAAACAAACAAACCCCCTGTATGTAATGGAGGAAACCATCGACTCAAAACCTCTTCAGAAAACCATAGAGGAGGCCAATATCTTGAATTATACTTTGTTGGAGGCAAGACCTTCATCTTGTATTTTGGCACAAGAAGGCATGGAGATCCATTTTCCAAAAGAGGATCCAATCATTGGGGGGTTTCCCATTCATGTTGATGAGACTAAGGGCAACAACGCTATCAGATCTGGAGTTGATATATCACCTCATGCAAAGGAAGGAGGAGCTCTTGCTCAAACTAGAGGGATTCTTGCATCGTTGCAAGGAAGTCCCTAGGATCTCATATGTGGATTTCAAGGCACAACTCATGATTTACATGTACCATATATTATAGAGTGTGAACCTATGGAGATAAAAAGAGGAGATAAGGAGGATGGCCAACATCATGTGATGAGGATCACACACCCCTGTCTATTTCATGAGGTTAATACACCTAGGAGGGAGACTAGATTGTGCAGTGAGAGCAGGGATAATTTTGTCCATTCATATATGTAGTCTACTCTTGATGATGATGTCTAATTACATGGAGACATTTGAGCAAGAAGACCACCAGATCAGCAGATGATGAGAGGTGCTTTACATTTTGAGGCACCATTCATTGATTTCAAAAGAGTGGAGACCTTGGGAGGTCATTGTAAAACACTGAGATTCTTGGGTAGACTCAAGGAGGTGAGAGGCATTCTCTCAACATCATATTTACCCACTCTCATTTTAGATTTTTCGCTATGGCAGAAGCAGCAAGGAAGGATGGCAGCCTTCCAACTTGTATCTTTGGCATGGGAGATGTCAAAGGAGAGGATAATCATATGACAGATGTTCTTCATGAGAGATCATCAGCGCTAAAACTATGGAGGATAGATCCATATTAGAACTCCCAACTGTTGGTGGAGTGTTCCAAGGATCTTTTGACTTGTATGATATTGGATGATCAGCATAGGAGGAGATGCATGGATCATGTGGAGATGGAGGAGAAACATAACTCTTTGGAAGAGTTAGCATAGCCACCTCTTTTCTCTTTGAGGATGAGACGAGACTCATCTATGAGCCACTCCATTTTCATGAGCAAGACATATGGTAAGGGTATTGTTTGTTTGCATCATTACTTGTATGATTTATATATGCATCCATTAACCATACATGTGCAGGATGTTACTCCAAGGAGGCGCATTGTTTTTTCTAGACTTCATGGTCTACTCGAGGCCATGAGCAGTATTGATGGCCACTCCCTACGAGGACCTGGGGAGGAGATGTATTGTGGAGAACATGCTCACTTTGTACCGTACATCATTCACTTTCTCCAAACATGTGAGTAGAGTGGGACAGTAATAAAGTGGTTGAGATACCACACTTTTTGTCACTCTCTTTTGTAGTTGAGGGTCAAACTATGTTGGCTACATATAAGGGACCATTTTCCTTCTCCCTTGCTTCATATGGCAGCTAGCATGATTCTCATTGTTGTTCCTTATGTTGTTGTTGTTCTTATTTTTATTGGGAGCATGATTGGGGGAGTGGCACATTGGTTGGATGTGTCCCTTGGGAGAGATATTTCCCACATTATTTTCCTTTCATGTTCTGATGGGAGCATGAAAGAGTATGTGGCCACTATATCGAAACCCTTGTTTCCATTTAAAGTGAGGCATATGATTTATTGGATTCCATATTATGGTGACTTCCAACTCATCACATATGAGATGATTTGGGCCAACATGTTCCATAATATTGGAGAAGATATCCTTGAGGGTCTAGTCTTCTTCTCACTACTCGAGGGAAACTTTATTATAGCCTAGGATCAGCAAACACTCTACACTTATCTTAAGTGGAGAGGAGGACAACGCAGGGTAGGCTATTTTGTCTACCATGATTAGATTTTCAGTCCTCCTATAATGTAGGAGCTCAAGGTGGAGGAGCATTTTCAGGAGTTGCCATGTTGGGAGGTAACTCATTTTTTATGGATGATTTCTTGGGGATGGGAGCTTCATATGGGGATGGTAGATCCCAACTCATATCAGACCTCATGCCTGAAGAAGGCCCCTCAATTTTATCTTTGCAGTTTCTTGAGGACAAGCAACATTTGGGAGGCGAGGACTGTAATATTCCCACTTTAGCATACCGCTAAATGGAATATTAATTTTTTTTGTTTACACATACGACGTAAATAAATGGGTAAGGAGTCCCATACATTGCATAAGAATGAATAAAATCCCTCATAATATGAAAGGGGATATTCATAAGAGTGGGATTTCACACCCTCAAGTGTGAAAGAGGACATTTGCATGGAGACAAGGTCAAGCTTGACCTAATCAACAGTGTTGGGATAGGAGGCAGAGAACACTTTCATAGACAACGCAGTATGAATGGGAAGAGGGTTATTTGGTGAAGGAAACCCTAATGAGTGGGAGCCATGGAGAGAGGGCTTTCAATTGTTTAAAATGAGGGCAATGCAGCCATTGTTATTCATGATTTAGATTATTGATTTCATTGTTTGTTTAGACTTTGTGCATTCTCCTACTGTTTAGCAGAGTTGCAGTGCTGCTTAGCACAAGGATTTCCTGTTTAGGAATCCTTCTCCTTTCTTGAGAGGCCTCTTGAAGGATTTGTACTCATTTTCCTCACATCCAGGCTTGAGGCCAAGGATCCTCCTTTAGCTACAACGTTATTTCTACAGCAGTATAATGTTGTGTTGCAGGGTGTTGCAGTGAGGGTTCACATCACCACTTGCAATGCTTGTTTTTCAGAGGAGGAGGCTCTCTTTCCTTTGAGAGATCGGTTGGGAAGACCTTGGAGAATATTGAATATCTTGGCACTTGTCAAACTCTTTTTTTTTCACCTACAACGTAGTATCCCTCAGTGACTACATTATTTCCAGTTGGTATTTGCACTGAGGGATTGCAGTGATTGTCGGAGGGTGAGATCTTCAGTGTTAGGATCAGCCTTTCATTTGAAAGATCCATTGGAGGAGATCAATTTATCTGATGCAACATCTTTAACCATCTCCATCCACTTCTAGTTCTTTAGTTGCAGCTATTACCCTGCAACTCCGACATTTTTCATATCTCAGCCAATCCTTCAAATATTGTCTTGAGATAGTGTTTGGGAGCATAGATCTTCACTCCCAATGTTTTATGAGCCATCTATATGAAAATATATGATATTTCACATTCCCATGTAGCAGTGTACCTTCTATGACTAGGCAGTACATGTTCATGAGAATTCTGCAATAGAGCAGCATTGCATCTTTTGCACATGTATTCATGAGAGGCTTGTTTTCCTTGATCATTTGAGTTGTATTTTACATGTTTGCTGCTGATTTACATAACAAAATGGCTCCATGGTTTCCATACATTTTGGTATGATGTTTTCCACTGCTATTTCCAGTTTATGTTTATATATTGATGGATCTCCAACTTTAGAATATCTTAAGATATTCTTATTGTTGTAGAAACTCCCTATTTTTGGATATTACATCATTTCTTTGTAGAAATTAAATCTCTAATTGCAAAACACATCAGGAAAAATCAAGCACACATAACAAGATGTTTTATCGGGAAAGCTTAAAGCTAAAAACCCCAAATATCATATATTATGTATATTAATGGATCATGAAACAATCTCATATCTCTCATACAAAGCTCAGCTCATAGAGCTCTCAGTACAATATACAATCATCTCACATTGTCTTGCAAAAATTTTCACCTCCATGCCCTTATTTTTTGCCTCCTGACAACTTGCCTCCACTTCGAAATCTGTGCTGAAGAAGAACCCTGAATGAATTCGACCTTACCTTTCCTTGACTGCGCAATACTCATAGGCATATCCAATGTGTGTGTGGATGCATTGAATGCTCCACTATAGTCACAACAGATAATCCATCTCACCCATTCAACTATCTCTCCACTGGGTCTCCACTTGAACTAACATGTAAGTTGTTAACTATTGTATTTGTTCAGTTTCAAGTAAGACACTACTTGTGAATTAATTAACTAAATAATTCACTCATCTTTCACTAGTTTATGTTCAGTTACAACTAGCACAACTGAGTTTAACTCATTGAACTGAGTTAACTAAATACAAACTCACATAAATACTCTTTTAACTCTGTTACCACTTGCCACAATCAGTTATAATGAAGTCCTCCATGCATGAGTCACCAACCACCCTATGAATTGCATAATTCCTTCAGCCCACTGATGTGCCATATCTGTTCACTGAAATAAATTTCTCCAAGAGAATAAGTTATTATTTATTGTCTGAGTATTATTAAGGGTTAATAATAATCGACATGCATCTATTTTTAGATTAGCGATCTGTAAGTAGACTTGGCCCCATCTTCTAAAAATAGAAATTCATCCAAAGATAGAATTTTCTCAACCATCTAGAATCATCATCCTGCTAAATTTAGAATATGCTCACCATTCTAAAAATAAACATATGACTAAAAATAGCCTGTGTGGGCCCCACCTAGTTTAGGTATTGATTTTTCAGTAGGATCAAGGAATGATATTTTCGGATGCCAATTTCACTATTTCTTGTTGCAATCTTCAACACTCCCTCTCAACAAGAAAGGATTGTCTTTGAATTTGACATACAACTCCATGCATTCACCCTAAAACTCTTGTATGCAAGACTTCCGAAACTGAATAGCCTCCAAAAAACTCATTCAGTCTAATGCATTTGTCATCAAAGTCTTCTGACTTCTGCTTAGCTACCACACATGTCTTCAGGAACCACTGTGCTCTTGACCTCTGCATCCATGCACTCTGCACTTGTTGTCAACTTTGATCCACGGTCCAATATCTGACACACTCACTCTGATCTTACTGCATCGATCCAACTTATCATGTTATTTCTACTCTGTGGGCTCCTCGTAGCTAGGTTTAATTCATGAGAACCACACCATCTAAATGAATCCTGCCCATAAATCTCTTCTTAGGATTACTCATGCATGTTGCCCCACCTCTCACCTGGTGGTATAGCCGCATACACTCCCTCTTCCCACCTGGTACGAAATGTGTCTGCAAGAGTGGTTGCTCCCACTCCACCATCCTCATCTTGTGGCTACTCCACATCACAAGGTTCACTCTTACCTGCATGCAAATCCTGCTCCCTCTCAAGCTTCAATTGGATGGCTTTCTCTCACTTCCCAAGAGTAGGAAGCTCTGTATAAATCCCATCTACTTCAAGTCTGTAGAGATTCTTAACTCAAATCCCCACCTTCTTGGCTTGCCCTATTTCTTTTTGTCATAGGAACACTTTTCCTTCACTAAAGGAAACATCATAGCCTCTCTCCTCTAAAATTGCGACTGAGATTAAATTATTCTTTAAACCTAGAACATGCACAACATCTTTTAGAAGAAAGAGGTTAACTGACGCCCTCTAAAAGGTGATGGTACCAATGTCGGTCACACTGTATCATCCATCATCGGCCAACTCAACATGCATGTGGAGATATTTCTCCACCAAGTCACTGAAAAGGTTTAGATCTCTCGTCATGTGAAAGGAAGCACCATTATCAAAGTACCACCCTGATCCCAATGCACTAGACACCATGCATGTGATCAATGAGAATTCAAGCTCAAATTGTGAGGTAAGAGCCTCACCAGATGTAGCTCCATCATCCATCTTGTTCTTCTTCTTATGTGGATAATTTGTGGCAGTATGTCCAAACTCCTAACAGTGAAAACACTTCACTTTGGACATGTTGTGCTCCTTGCCATCTTCTCTAGCCTCATAGAATTAATTTCCCTTATTCTTCTTCACCTTAGCAGCCAAAACACAGTCCTATTCATCATCATGCTTTCATGAAGAACCATCCCTAGTGTTTTGCCTAAACTTGTCCTACAGTAGGTCCGACCAGAGTCGTTCCCTATCCAGCAGTTTCTCCCGTCCATTGAAAGAGTCTTCATAACTATGCCAACTATTCTGAAGCCCAAGGAGATCCAAGCTCACAAAATCATCATCAACAACACTGACTCCTACACTCCCAATCTCATCCCTGCATTGGACAAACTTTTTTAAGTATACTGGAATAGTTTCGTTCTTCTCCATCTTGATTTTTCTGAGTTTATCCTTTAGCGCCAATTTCCTATGGTCGTTGCTTCTTTGGAAAAGATATGTCAAATCCTTCCACATAGCATATGGAGTGGCTTTCTCATGAAGGCTTGACACAATATGGTATTTCACACCTTCCAACAGAATTCTCCTCGCCCTTGCTACTTTGTTTTTCCATGTGTCAAGTATTGCAGCATACGCCAAAGTGGGCTTAGGAACATCTCTCTTGATGAATTCCTTGAAGCCATTATATTCAAGCACTGCCTCCATCTTGTCCTTTTAGGCTATTTAGTTTGAGATTCCCTCAAGTGCATACTCCAACCGCAACCCATTGAAAGCCATTTCAATGTATACTCAACTGTCGCACCCAGAAATTCTTGCAGTAATTTTGAATTGTTTCCACCAAGAAAAACTCAACACTCCTCCACTATTGCAATCCCTTCAGCTTCGATACCATGTATAAATTTAATACAATAACAGGTATATTATTGGACTCCCCTGATCTAAAAATTAAATACACTGTTAAAAATAGAATCATTCTAATCAATTCTTTACAGAAATTAAATCGCCAATTGCAAAACACATGAAGAAAAATCAAGCGTGCATAACAAGATGTTTTACCGGGGAAGCTTAAAGATAAAAACCCCAACTATCATATATTATGTATATCAATGGATCATGAAAAAATATCATATATCTCATACAAATCTCATCTAATAGAGCTCTCAGTACAATATACAATCGTATGACACTGTCTTGCAGAAATTTGCACCTCCATTCACCAATTTCTTGCCTCCTGACAACCTACCTCCACTGCGCAATCCCTGATGAAGAATAACCTTGAATGAATTCGGCCTTACCTTACCTTGAATGTGCAATACTCATAGGAATCTCCAATGTGTGTGTGTGGATGCATTGAATGCTTTATTATAGTCACAACAGGTAGTCCATATCACCCTTTCACCTATCTCTCCATTGGGTCTCGAGTGGAACTGACATGCAAGTAGTTAACTACTGTATTTATTCAGTTGCAAGTAAGACACTGCTTGGGAATTAATTAACTAATTAATTCACTCATCTTTCACTAGTGTATGTTCAGTTACAACTAGCACAACTGAGTTTAACTCACTGAACTGAGTTAGAATAAATAACAACTCACATAACTACTCTTCCAACTCTATTACAACTTGCCACAATCAGTTGTAATGAAGTCCTCCATGCATGAGTCACAAACCACCCTAGGAATTGCGTAATTCCTTCAGCCCACTGAGGTGCCAAATATTTTCACTAAAATAAAGTTCTCCAAGAGAATAATTTACTATTTATTGTTTGATTATTATTAAGGGATAATAATAATCGACATGCATCTATTTTTAAATTAGCGGTCTATAAATAGACTTCGCCCCATCTTCTAAAAATAGAAATTCATCCAAACATAGAATTTTCTCAACCATCTAGAATCAGAATCCTACTAGATTTAGAATATTTTCACCATTCTAATAATAGACATACACCTAAAAATAGCCTATGTGGGGCCCACCTAGTTTAGGTGTTGATTTTTCAATAGGATCAAGGAATGATGTTTCCGGATGCCAATTTCACTATTTCTTGTTGCAATATTCAACATGATATGTTGGAGGGAAAAAAAAATTCCCACATCATCAATAGGAAACAAAGGAATTTGATGAGAGTGATTCAAGAGTGTAACATAGTAAGGTAAAATGAGGTATAATAGGTTTGATTTTGCAAACAAGACTTCTCTTGAACATATTGGTGACACGACTCTAAAGGTTGGTAGAATTTGACTCAAAATGGGATCAATAGTCATGGTGATGATAGGAAATGATAGAATGAGAGGAAAATGGATTTCCTAAACCTAGGAGGCCGAGTGACAAAGATAGGATAACCCAAACCTGACATGAGATGCTGATGAGTGTTATGTTCGAGAGTGACATTTTGCCCTTGATACATAAGAAAATACAATTTTACTTAAATTTTTCCCCACTATTTCTAATGATTACCTATTTATTTTTTATATCAAGCTTGAAGATGATACCATATGCTTAGTGTATAATTTCACCCTTTGGATCAATCCGTCCTAGTAAGTTTAGCGAGCACTAGGAAGGAGAAACTCAGTGTTGTCATGGTGACAAGTCCTGCATCATTTAAATTTTACGAGTCTGACAGAGGGGTAACTCAACATATTTTTCATGTTTAGAGAGTTTGAAAATTATGTGGAAAAGAAAACTCCATAGGTCTCTTTTCATAAATAATCCCTCGAGTCCGAAAAAGTAGAAAATGATATTCGAGAGAACCTCATAGTCATGTTTTACTAAGGTATTAATTTTTCGTAAATAGTCTGTCTTAGTCTAGAAAAGGGTTAAAATTATACTGAGTAGACATCATTTCATTTAATTTAATGAGCTTGAAATGAAAAGTGCTAGAAAATATTTTCATGTTTTGCGAGAGAGAAAAGGGTTGAAATATGACTCCATGGGGGTTCGTTTTTCGTTTATTTTCACGAGTCTAAAAAAGCGATGAAACAAAAATTTTGATTTTACAAATTACCCTCACCAATTTGTAATGAACATGTTGTTGCACATGTTAAGAAAATGTCACTCTGATAGAAAAAAATTATAAATATAAATTAAAATTCATCTTTTAAAAAGGTAAAAACATGTCACAAGTTTAAATAAATTAAAAAGTCAAAATAAAAATTACTTTTTACCATTTGTGAACTTGGAGAGAATTTTACCCTAATTTACCTTTGATCTTCATGCACAGAATGTGAACAATCCATAGAACCAATCACTGATTTGTTTGTCACAAGTAACTACTCTTTCCTTTCTCTTTAATTTGATTGTACTTTTATGAAATATAAGCCATATATTAGGCATATATTAGGTATATATGAGTCTTATAAAAAATTAGGGCTCATGGGCGACCAACACAGGATTTACCGATCAGGTCCACGTTGTTTGCCCCGGGCCCCAAAAGACCAGTGCGATGCCACTACGGAAAAATTCCAAGACAGTCATTCTAGCGCCGAGAGATAATTTTTTTTAACCAAAGCTCCATATTTACTTGTTATTTTCTAATTTTTTCTCCATGGAAGGTGATTAATATTTGTTTAATGATGTTTGCAGGTGAAAATTGGTGATTGAGTGGAAGTAAAGAGGCCATGAGGCCGAAGACCAATAAGATGTACAAAACCCACAATGTATTAGGGCACTTCATGACTATGGGTTGATCACATTTTTCTAGATGCTTGGGATTTGATCCCAAGATGATTTATTACAATTTCTAGTGACTTGGTGGAATGTGGACCGCCAATTGTTCATGATAGGATATCAAGAAGTGAGTATGGATGTTTATGATATATAATTTATCACTGGTTTTTCGAAGAGAGGAAAATGGGTTCAGATGTCTCACTCTCAAGCTGGAGGTAGTATGATGCAAGGGCATTAGACACTAACCAACAAGGTAGGAGGTTTTTTCCACATGTTGTGGCTAGGAGGGTTCATTGTCATTCAAATTTGTAACAGCAAGGTGTCAATATCTTAGCTACCTGCTGCATTTAGATCAGTTAGAGTCTATAGAAGTTGAATAGCTTTAAGATCATTCCATATGTCATGTTTTAGTTATTCAAATAAATTGTAATTAGGCTTTTGGTTTACCGAAAACGGTCCTCACAGAGGAACCGAAGAGGCACATAATGTTATATATAAATTTTACTCCCCGGATGTAGGGGGGGGAGAGGAGATTTCATAGTGAAGTCCATGTGTTAAGATTTTGCTTTAGTTTGAATAAAATCCAATTTTTTATTGACTATCTATGTGTGATTGAATTAGTCTCTATGTGAATTGTTTGGTCTCGAGCACATTGAATCTTATGTTCTGTGATTAATTCAATGAAGAGAATTGCTGTGTGAATCTCAGCAAACTCCTGTCTAGGATTGATTGTGGATTCCCTGGAGTTTTCGATTACATTATGTAAGAGACTAGAATGATATATTAACCCCTCGTCGCAGACCCTGTAGATGCTAATCTTGAAGTGCGTAACCCGATTTAAACCCTGGTCAATCACTGTTCAAAGGCTAGAAGCGGTTTTGATCGCACCGCCTTTGCGAGACAAGCGTTATTCAAGAAATTGGAGAAATCACATTTTCTGTAGGACACGTGGCATAAGGCGGGTTTCCAAAACCGCCCTCATCGCACCTTAACTATCGGCTGGAGAGGCAGCGCGATATCCACATACACCGTTCGATCTGGAGGCGGGCTACCGAACGATGATCACACCTGGACTTGCTCAAAGGTTAATCTAAGGTAAGGCGAGCGTATTTAATTGAACCTCCGGTTGTGTATGGTGGGCCCGAGGCCTAAAGTTAGTTTTTTTAAAAGCGTCGGGCTATTAATATAAGATACTAAAGGGTGACAAACTTAGTTTAAGGTTCGACGAGAGGATTAAGGTTCGGAAATTGCTGGATGTTTTTATTTGTCAATTTCTTCAAAATTGATAAATAAAATTACAAAAGAGTTGTGGAAGACCACATGGAGATGAACTGAGTTAATCCAAGGGAAAATGCTGACAGAGCTATTATAGAGGCCAGCTCTCCTTAGGGGGCCGAATTTAGTTTTTTGGCTGTCAATTGTGGTATCAGAGTTGTTTTTGAGTTGTTTTTGCAGAGAATTAACATGGAAATCTAAGTTGGTAGAGGTGTTGACAGAAGGAGAGGCAGATCCATTGCCAATGCAGAAGTGTTGGGGATCTTGCAGAGGTTCGAGGTCAGAATGGATGCCATGGAGCGAAGGTAGCCCAGAGATCCTGAAGACATCAGTGAACCTGAAATAGAAGAAGCTGGAGAAATTGCTGAGATTCCTCCTGACATGAGGCTCCTCAGAACTGTTATGGGGTCTGCAGTTAAGCCCAAGATTGAAGTATCAAGTTTTGCAGGAGGACTAAATCCAGAGGATTTGGTGGACTGGATGAATGAAATGAACAAGTGCTTTGACTATGAAGAAATGAGTGAATATAAGAAATTCAAGTTTGCAGTAACAAAGTTGAAGGGACATGCTGCACTTTGGTGGGATGGAGTGCAAGCAGAAAGGAGGAGAGTTGGCAAGCAGCCTATCAAGAGCTGGACCAAAATTATGGCTAAGTTAAAAGGTAAATTCTTGCCTAGTGATTATTAGCTAACATTGTTTAGGAAAATGCAGAACCTAAGACATAGGCTGCTGACAGTAAAGGAATATGTAAAAGAATTCTATAGAGTAAGCATAAGAGCTGGGCAATTTCAAGACACACCAGAGAAGATTGCCAGATATGTGAATGGTCTCAAGCTGGAGATCCAAGATGAGATTGGTCTTCTGTCTCCTAAGATAGTTGAAGAGGCCTATCAGATGGCCTTGAAAGAAGAGGAGAAAATCCTGAGGAAACAGTCTGCAAAAGGGAGAGGTACTTTCTGTGGAAAGGGAAGTTAGGGTGGTAGAGGAAAGCCTACTACACCCAGAGATGGAGCTAACAGTTTCTCACCTCAAAATGCATCTACAAAGGGTGATGCAAGAGGTAGAAGGGGCTCTTACAGAGGAAGAGGAGGTAGAGGCAGAGGTAGAGAATTGAGGTGCTATAGATGTCAGCAAGTGGGACAGAAGCACTATGAGTGCCCAGAGAATGTGGGTGCTGGTCCAAGAAATGTTTTTGTTGCCCAGGCTGGAAAAGAGGTAGAAATTGAAGAAGAAATTCTACCAGAGAGGGGAGAGTCCTTGGTGGTTAATAAAGTCCTGTTGAAACAAGCCAAAGAGTTCATTGAGCCTGCACAAAGGAAGACTTTGTTTAGGAGCATATGCAAAGTCCAGGGGAAATGCTTCCAACTAGTCATTGATAGTGGCAGCACAGACAATCTGGTTTCCACTAAGGTGATAGAGAAGTTTAACCTGAAGACAAGGGAGCATCCAACTCCCTACAGGGTGTCCTGGCTGCATAAAGGGCACCAGCTAATTGTAAAAGAACAGTGTCAAGTAGAGCTGCAAATGGGCAACTACAAAGACAAAGTCCTGTGTGATGTGATGCCCATGGATGTGTGTCACATACTACTAGGTAGACCTTGGTAGTTTGACAGAGAAACAATGCATGATGGCAAAAAGAACACTTACAATTTGTTCAAGGACGGGGTTCATCATACATTGATACCCATGGAAGAAGGAGAGCCATCAAGCAGAGGTGTTGATCCAAAGTCCTTGTTGCTGAGTGGGAAGGAATATCTACAGCAAATTGAAGAAGAAGAGGTAAGCTTTGCTTTAGTTTGCAAACCTAAGGTAGTTCTTACTTCTACAAAGATTTCTGATTTACCAATAGAAATCGAAGAGATGTTAGACAATTATTGTGACATTGTTGTGGATGATTTACCTGATGAGTTGCCACCTGTGAGGAAGATCAGTCATCAAATAGATTTTATCCCCGGTTCAAATCTACCAAATACGGCAGCCTATAGAATGACTCCCACAGAAAATGAGGAAATCAGGAGACAAGTACAGGAATTGGTGGACAAGGGACTGATCAAAGAAATTTTGAGTCCACGTGCAGTACCAGTAGTATTGAGCCCAAAGAAAGATGGAGGCTGGAGGATGTGTACTGATTCCAGAGCAATCAATAAGAAAACAATTAGGTACAGATTCCCTTTGCCCAGAGTTGAAGATTTAATGGATTGTTTGAGTGGTGCTAAATATTTTTCAAATATAGATTTAAAAAGTGGATATCATCAGATTAGAATAAGAGAGGGTGATGAGTGGAAAACTTCCTTTAAAACAAATGAAGGATTGTATGAATGGATGGTAATTCCTTTTGGGTTGTCAAATGCACCTAGCGCTTTCATGAGACTCATGAATGAAGTATTGAAAGAATTTATTGGTAAATTTGTGATAGTGTATCTAGATGATATATTAGTTTTTAGCAAAACCAAAGAAGAACATTTAAGGCATCTTAATTATGTCTTGAAGAAGCTGCACTAAGAGAAATTGTTGATAAACTTAAAGAAATGCTCATTCATGAAGGAAGAGTTGGTGTATTTGGGCTTTGTTATTTCTGCAGAAGTATTGAAGGTGGACCCAGAAAAGGTTAAGGCAACTGTGGAGTGCCCTTCACCCAGAAATGTTTTTGAGGTAAGAAGTTTCCATGGACTTGCCAGTTTTTACAAGAAAATTATAAGAAACTTTAGTAAGATTAATGCACCCACCATTGAAACAATAAAGAAGAGAAAACAACCATTTAAATGGACTACTGAAGCAGAAAGAAACTTTAAACTTTTGAAGCAAAAGATAACTGAAAAGCCTGTTTTGATTTTTCCTGATTTTACTAAACCATTTCAAGTGAAGTGTGATGCCAGTGGAGAAGCCATTGGAGCTGTGTTGAGTCAAGATGATAGGCCTATAGCCTATTTCAGTGAAAAGATGAATAAAACCAGAAGGAAGTATTCCTCTTATGAGAAGGAATTCTATGCAGTTGTTTAGGCATTGAAAAAGTGGAGGCATTATTTGATGTCCAAAGAATTTGTATTATACTCTGATAATCATGCTTTTTAGTACATTGTACAGCAGCCCAAGTTGAATCATAACCATGCCAAATGGGTTGAGTATCTTCAAGGTTTTAAATTTGTTTGGAAGCATATATGTTGCTAAGCAAATAAAGTAGTTTATGCTTTGAGTAGGAGGCACATGCTTGTTCAAGAAACCAGTTTTGAAGTTGTAGGATTTGATTTTCTCAAAGAATTGTATAAAACAGATTCATATTTTAAGGAAGAATTTGAGCCATGTTGTAACCCTGTCCTAACAAATAGAAGCCAGTGGGTGGATTATTTCTTGCAGGAGGACTTACTATTCAGAAGAAACCAACTATGTGTACCAAAATGTTCCATGAGAGAAAATTTGATCAAGGAGAAGCATAGTGGCAGACTTGCTGGACACTTTGGTACTGAGAAAACTTATGAGCAGTTGAGTCACTTCTATTACTGGCCCAAGATGAGAGCAGAAGTGGACAAGTTTGTGAAATATTGCAAAATCTGTCAATATGCCAAAGGAAGGAGCCAGAATGCAGGATTGTACACTCCCTTGCCTATTCCAAATAGGCCTTGGGACATGGTGATTATGGATTTTGTTCTAGGATTGCCCAAGAATCAGAGAGGGAATGATGCAGTCTTTGTTGTGGTGGACAGGTTTTCCAAAATGGCACATTTTATTCCATTTTATAAAACTAGTGATTCCACCCATGTTGCTAACTTGTTTTTCAAAGAAGTTGTTAGGTTGCATGGGTTACCCAAGAGTATTGTTTCAGACAGAGACACCAGATTTGTGGGCCATTTTTGGAGGACACTGTGGAAGAAACTTGGTACCAAACTGAGTTTCAACTCATCTTATCATCCTCAGACTGATGGAAAAACTCAGGTAGTGAATAGGAGTCTGGGAAATTTTTTGGAAGTCTTGCAGGAGAGCATCCCAAGTAGTGGGATCATATTTTTCCTCAGGCAGAATATGCATATAATGAATCACCAAAAAAAGCACGGGGCAGATTCCATTCCATATTTTTTATGGAATGCACCCCAGAGGAATATCAGAGTTAAGAAATCTGGGAAAGGAAGAGCTGAGAAGTGCTGATGGTGAAGAATTTTCTTCAGAAATCCAAGTCATACATGAACAAGAGAAAAAGAAGCTACATGGCAACAACATCAAATACAAAGGCAGAGCAGACTTGAGAAGAAAAGAAGTCCATTTTGAAGTAGGAGATCTAGTTTTGGCGCACTTGAGAAAGGAGAGATTCCCAAAGAAGCAGTATAACAAACTGAAGTTCAAAATGATTGGACTATGCAAGATACTTAGAAATTTTTCTGCAAATGCTTATGAGATTGAATTTCATCCTGATGTTGGAATATCTCCCATTTTTAATGTTTCAGATTTGTACAAGTATGAAGATGATGGTGCAAAAGAGGGACTAGTAGACAAGGAACCGATTGAGTGGGAAAAGCAGCTACCTCTAGCACAACCCTTGCAACCAGAGAAGATATTGGACAAAAGAGTGTTCAAGAAGACCAGAGGACAAGAGTACTTTCAGTACTTGATTAAGTGGAAGGACCAGCCAGAGGAGGATGCCACTTGGATGACTGAAGGAATGTTGCGGAAGATAGGCAGATCAGTGGAAGAGCTCATGGATAGGAGTTCATGAAGAAAATCGCCCTCGGGAGTCTGATGCAGGGGCATTAGACACTAGCCAGAAATGTAGGGGGTTTTTTCCACATGTTGTGGCTAGGAGGGTTCAGAATCATTCAAATTTGTAACAGCAAGGTGTCAATACCTTAGCTGCCTGGTGCATTTATATCAGTTAGAGTGTGTAGAAATCGAATAGCTTTAAGATCAGTCCATATGTCATATTTCAGTTATTTGAATAAATTGTAATTAGGCTTTTGGTTTACCGATAATGGTCCTCACAGAGGAACCGAAGAGGCATATAATGTTATATATAAATTGTACTCCCCGGATGTAGGGGGGGAGAGGAGATTTCGCAGTGAAGTCTGTGTGTTAATATTTTTCTTTAGTTTGAATAAAAGCCAATATTTTATTGACTATCTGTGTGTGATTGAATTAGTCTCTGTGTGAATTGTTTGGTCCCGAGCACATTGAATCTTCGGTTCTGTGATTAATTCAATGAAGAGAATTGTTGTGTGAATCTCCGCAAACTCCTGTCTAGGGTTGATTGTGGATTCCCTGGAGTTGTCAATTACATTATGTAAGAGACCGGAATAATATATTAACCCATTGTCGCAGACCTTGTAGATGCCAATCATGAAGCGCGTAACCCGATTTAAACCCTGGTCAATCACTGTTCAAAGGCTGGAAGCAGTTTTGATCGCACCGCCTTTGCGGGACGAGCGATATTCAAGAAATTGGAGCGATCGCATTTTTTGTAGGACACGTGGCATAAGGCGGGTTTCCAAAACTGCCCTCATCGTGCATTAACTATCGGCTGGGGAGGCAGCGTGATATCTGCATACACCGTCCGATTTGGAGGCGGGCTATCGAACGGTGATCGCACCCGGACTTGCTCAGAGGTTAATCTAAGGTAAGGCGAGCATATTTAATTGAACCTCCGGTTTTGTATGGTGGGCCCAAGGCCTAAAGTTAGTTTGTTTAAAAGTGTCAATCTATTAATATAAGATACTGAAGGGTGACAATCTTAGTATAAGGTTCGACGAGAGGATTAAGGTTCAGAAATTGTTGGATGTTTTTATTTGTCAATTTCTTTGAAATTGATAAATAAAATTACAAAATAGTTGTGGAAGACCCGGTGGAGATGAACTGAGTTAATCAAAGGGAAAATTCTGAGAGAGCTAATATAGAGGCCAGCTCTCCTTAGGGGGCTGAATTCAGTTTTGTTGTTGTCATAGTAGTACTCACATTCTCATTGCAAGACACCGTAGTGGAAACTCCCACAAATTTTTTTTTTGAAGATCGATATAAAGGTTGTGAGAGATCCTGGATTAAGAATAGTATTATACACTATAGTACGAGTGGTATGGGTACGAGCCTTGCATGAGCCAAGGAATCTCATTTCTAGCACACTGTGGATTGTATGAGCCCAATTTTTTTCAATTGCAGTGAAGGGTTTCTTCTCAACATGAAGTTCCAACTCACAACATCAAAAATAGGAAAACTAAAGCAATTTGGCTATTTGTAATATTCATAAAAATTTTCCTCAAGTGAGTTCCATTTTTCAAATATAAGTGCGTAGTGGTTGGACCCCCTTCCCTGAGAGATATGTGACTACTAAGGTGGAGTGATTTTATGCCTCACCATGGTGGGAGGCAACATATGTCCTTTCCACCTGCTTTATTTGGATGATTGATCTAGGTAAATTTTTGATACCCTTTAAACCAAGACCTTTTACTTTGGCTGATGTGTTAGAATTGCATTTAATCAAAAGCGTTAATGAACACATGCAGATATAAACAGGAGGAACACATGTCAACAATGATACGACAAAGATGCAAGAGGTTTAATAATGGAGTTCATCCAGTGTGGACTACGTCTTCAGGCCTTGGTGTATCTATGGCGTTGGCCACTTCATTTAGTGTTGTAAAGAGTGAAGATGTACATGGATGTTGCTAGTTTTCATACAAGGAAATAACCCATTAACATGAGTTGAAAATTCTCTCCATGAGACGTTCCACTACAAGGAAATATCACTCCTAAACTGACCTCCTATCAACATGACACAGACTCACACATAAGGACTATGAGTATCCCATCAACATGGAAACAAAGGGATCTCAATCAAAAATGAAAAATCCATGATAGAATTACATCTTAGATTAAGAACAAAACAAGATCTTGCATCAAACATCAAGCAGGGATCTATACAACACAATGCATCTCATAAAAAAGAGACAAATAAGTACATGAATTTAGCCCTTCATATACCTCATGCTGAAGATGACTAGAGAATAGGATGCTCTGCTACTAGATCTGAAATCACCATCGTAAGTGCGACGTCGAAAGTCATGAAATCGACTACTCACTCAATGAATGCTGACACCTGCAACTCCACTTTTCAAAGTGGCTAAAAAACATAAGGCTCAGATGGAAAATCTGACCACACCGCTGAACTCGTATCACCGAGAGGCATAAAATAGACTCTCAATTTGTTAAATTCTAACATTGTCAAAAACTGGGCCTCAGGAAACGTTTTAGATTCCCCCTAGATTCCTCAAAGATGCTTCTCCACCGGAAATCTGTAAATCTACAAACCAAAACGGGAATATAATCTGACCATTGAGATCCTTGTGAAATTTTGAGAAGAACGAGTATAACTTTGACGTCATTTTCACACTAGCGAATTTTAGCCTCCAAGGAATCTGAAAAATTCCCTCAAGATTCTTGAAGATTCTCCACAAAAGGGAATCTAAAAAACCACTGCTCAAATGGAAAATATCGGTGCACCATCGCACTTCCTAGAAAATTCTATTTAAAATGCATATAAACATGGAAAATTTTAGGGGCTAATATTTGCACGTGGGCTAATTTTCCATGTTTTTTCTAAAAAAATATTCGCCAATTTCCATTTTTTTATAAAAATGATTTGCCCCAATTTTATATAATACATCAATAAACATTTTATAGTTTACATATTAGGGACTAGTGAGATTCGTCAATTTTTTAAACTTCAAGATAATTTTCTATCCTTAAAATTTTTCCTCGAACTTCATGCTATCATTTATCCTCCTCTGCCTCGAAATTTTTGCCCACATCTGCAATGGTCTGGCCTAGGTGCACTAACGAAATGACAGGTTTATAAAAAATGTGGGGCGGATTTTACAACATGAATTTTTGTGGTGTGTTGGAAAGTTGTTAAAAAGGCTAAAGGGAGGTCAAGGGATCAATCCTATCCTCCATTCTTGGAAGCCGCATTAATTTTTTTAAACTATTTTGCATATAAAATCTAGGCAGGTGGGTCCGCTCCACGTGGCCCGATCCGACCCCCCAACTCCGCACATCATTTATACCAAATGTGATACAATTATGTTTTAGCGTAATGATTATAACAAGATGTTGGTTTGTAATGTTTTAATATGGTATGGTGGTAATTTTTTTTTTTTTAAACAAAACATGCTCGTTTCCATAACCAATTTTGTTATGGTATATAATACGTTGAATTTGAACTATACCATAGTGTATAGTTATTAAACTAACAACCATGCCATATATATATATATATATACACACACACACACACACTTAATACCATAAAAATATATAACCATTTTGTTTTATATGTATTTTTTTTAATGATTTGTTTTTATGGTAATATTGTAATAATATTTTTTGTCTTTGTCTTTGATGCAGGTTGAGGACCAATGCTGGACTGCCATGTGTCATCAGCTGAGGGGCTTCCATGTGGGTCCCATGTGTTCATTGGAATGCCATGTGGCACACTGTGGGCCCCACGTTCCTTACCTTATCAAAATTTCAAATTTCTCTAACTTCATCATATGAGCTTGGATTGATGCGTCGTTCACACTGTTGTGATTAGGGCAACAATCTCTTCAATTTGAGGCCAAGTTTGAAAATTTTCCACCACTTTCAATTTTGAGCCTTTTTCCAAGCCACTAGTGTCTGAAGATCCACTTGGATCAATCCTCCCCACTGAGAAGATTTTGGTCCTCCAAAAGCATCAACTTCTATCCATATTCAAGTGCATGAAAATGTGTCTAAAAGGCACATTCCCACATGAATCCTTCACCTGATGTACTTTAGAATTGGAACGCAATGGTAACACCTGCAACTGCTGCAATGCAAATTTCTGAGAAGGCACATCCCCTGAAGACTCCTTCACATTTGTACTTCGGAATGGGAATGAAAATGCCAACACTTGCAACTGTTGCAACACAAATTCCTGAAAAGGCACATCCCTTGAATATTGATTCACCTATGTCCTTCGGAATCAAAATGAAAAGCCAACACCATCAACTGTTGTGACGCAAATATCTGCTCAAATATGACCAATTATGACCCAAACATTTCCATAATTTCCACGAGTTTACATGCTCGGTGGTCAAGCTTACATTAAATGGAAATCACACCCCAGCTATCATCACAAGACCAGAAACGTCATCATCACATTTTGAAGTGATGGAAAACATGTCATCACTTTTACATAAAAGAAATGCATCACATGATTTATAAAACAAGGCCAAAATATCATTTTTTCTTAATAAGCAATGAAAAATAACATCACAACTTTCACAAAAAAGGCAACATATTATTTACAAAACATGGCCTTGACACACTACCACATTTATAAAAACCATCTCTCACTTCTCAAATTGAATGGATCATATCCCTATGGCACGTTTGCTTGTTGAAGATCTGTTTCAACCAGTTCATGCACCCACGCTTTTTCCTTAAGGTGTTGCTCTGGACGGAGCCTGGAACATGTGGCTCTTTGATGGCCACTTTGGTTGCAATGGCTACAAAAGGTCTTCTTTCTCCAGACCTTCTTAACCAATTTATCTCCCTATTGTGGAGAATGATTTCCACGCCTCATCCTCCTTTGTGCTTCCATTCTCTTCCATCGCTCAACAATGACAAGGTTATTTAAACCACAAAAATGACGAGTTTTCTTATGCCATGATTTACATTCATGATTAGCAACATGCTTATAATCAAAATGAACTTGCCAATATCGCGACTTGTTATACCTTTCCTAGTGGTCTCTGGTTTGATCATGGTGATGAGAGCTTGTCTCAACTCTTCTATTGCGACATGCACTCTCATGGGATGACGGTGAAGAGTTCTCATCAATCTTCTTCCCTCGTGAGTTCAAGAATGTTTTTCTACCTTATATTTCCTTTGAACATCCTCCTTCATTTTATCCTAAACCTACGTAGTGAGGTCTCTACACAACCTCCAATGGCTAAGTTATGCCTTGGCCATGAAAGCCAATTCGTCCTCCTTTGTACCCCATCTTGGTGAGGAGTCTCGACTTTCATGCCAGTTCTTGTAAAGGGGATCTCCACACTTCCAATAGAAATTATATCATGTGAAGATGAAGTTGAAGAGAAATCAACAATGTTTACCTTAGTTTTTTATTTTGAAACATGTGAAGAAGGCTTCTCTAAGCCTTCGTTGTGCTTCACTTCCTCCAAGGCCTCTGTCGCAGCTTGTAGCTGAAGCTGCAATCACTGCTTCTCTTCCTTCTCTTCTTGTAGGAGTGTCTTTGATTCCTCATGATCTTCTTGAATACTTTAGTTTTTGTGCTTCAGTTACTCCAATGCCTCTTTCATGGCTTTCAATTGAATCTGCAATCGATGTTTGTCATCCTTATCCTCTTGTAGAAGCGTTTTCAACTCAGTGTTTTCAACTCAGCGTTCTCTATTGTTTGTTTCTCATAAGCTTCGTACAACATGTCTACCTTCTTGGACACCCTGAGCATAGCCTCGTATATTTCTTTGACATCCTTTATTGCTCAACTCAGCTAAAATTCAATGGTTCACGTCTGTAATCCAAATCAGCAAGAAGACCTCTCTGATACTACTTGATTCAGGTAAATTTTTGATACCCTTTAAACCAAGACATTTTACTTTGGCTAATGTGATGAAATTTTATTTAATCAAAATCGTTAATGAACACATGCATATATAAACAAGAGGAACACATTTCAACAATCATACGACAAATATGCAAGAGGTTTAATAACAGAGTTCATCCAGTGTGGACTACGTCTCGTGGCCTTGGTGTCTCAATGATGTTGGCTGCTTCATTTAGTGTTGTAAAGAGTCAATATGTATATGGACATTTTTACTTGTCATACAAGGAAATAAGCCATCAACATGAGTGGTAGAGTCTCTCCATGAGATGTTCTGCTACAAGTAACGCTCACTCCCAAACTGACCTCCTATCATCATGACCTAGACTCACACATAACGACTATGAGTATCTCGCCAATATGGGAACAAAGGTATCTTCATAAAAAATGAAAAATCCATGATAGAATTACATCTCACATCAAGAGAAAAACAAAATTCTGCATCAAACATCAACCAGAGATCTATAAAGCACAATGTATCTCATAGCAAAGAGAAAAAAAAGTACATGAAGATGACTTAACAATAGATTGCTATGTTGTTGGAGCTGAAATCACCATCGCAATAGTGGTGTTGAAAGGCATGAAATTGACTTCTCACTCACTAAATGTTGACACCTACAACTCTACTTTGAAAAGTGGTTGAAAACATAAGGCTCAGATGGAAAAAATGAGTGCACTGTTGAACTCATGTCGCGAAGAGGTATAGGATCGACTGTCAATTTGTTTTATTCTAACAATGTCAAAATTTGGGCCTTAGGGAATATTTTATATTCCCCCTAGATGTTAGGTCCCTATATTATTAGTGTAGTCCCTTATTTTTGTTAGTATGGTCCCCTCATTGTTATTGTTGAACCCATGTAACCCTAATATTGTTATTATTGTGCCCTTACATTATTATTTTTAGGTCAGCTATGATTATACTATGACCCCGTGGACTCCTATATATAGAAGGAGGTTTTCTCATTTGTATGAATCCAAGAATTGTTCATTTCTGTAATGTAAAGAAGGTTGACCCCTCAAAGTGGCTTATGTCTAAGGCATTTATCTCTCTTTTTTTCTATTTTTGGAGTTGGTTTCATAACATTTGGTTTCTAGGGTTTCGCTGCACCAAACAGGTCATCATGGAATTCTCGCTATACCTTGTTTTTTGTGAAGTTTCAGTAGCTAAAATTTTAATCACGTGAAGTCAAAATCCCAAGGATCATTGTGTAAAAATTTCAGATCGTGGTTCGCAATATCTTTGGAGATATGATATGTGGTAGTTAGGGTTTTTCCATGCTCCCGAATTTCATCTCAAAGAGGTGACTGCGGGAAAATCATCATAACTCTCTCTCTGAGAATCAGATTGGAATTTTCTAAAAAGTTTCCATAATTACATGAACTATAGTTTCCTGTGTATCAATTCCAGAGCCGAAGGAGGAAATAGTGACATGTGGCATGTCGTACAAGTTTTTTCTACTGAATGAGTCCATAATTAGGTAATTGTGGGAGATTGGGCATAACTTTGCCTTCAGGAATCCAAATCAGGTCAAATCTCTGTTTTTCGAAAAAATATTTAGAGGGCTACTACAAGACTAAAATTCAGATATTGAAGATCTGAAATCACGGAGATAATTCATTTTCAATATCGATCTCCTCAAAAGCAATAAAAATGTGTGTATATTTTTTTGAAGACTCTCAAGACTCATGGAAGTTCAGTTGGAATTAGGTTGATCAAATAGAGGCTCAGAAACGAAGTAAAAATTTGTGCAAAAGCAAGGGCCAATAGAGGTGTATAAGAGGCACCAGTGCTTTGCAACACTGGTACAAAGTGGGCCTAGGTGAGGTACACCAATTTTATACAGGCACTCGGGGACTATTGGTCCTCAGAAATAGGATTCCAACACAATAATTGTCAAATAGACTAAATGAAATGACCGGGGAAAATTTTAAGGGCTAATATTCGTAGGTGGGCTAATTTTCCATGCTTTTTCCAAAAACTAGTTTCGCTAATTTCCATTTTTTCTAAAAGTGATTTGCCCAAATTTTATAGTATAAAATTATTTCACCTTAAAAATCACCAAAATTTTATATAGAGAATGTATAAAATTATTATAAATTTGAATAATTTTACAAAAATATTGTCAAAATCTTTATAGATTGCATATGATTGAGTATGAGGTTCGCCAAAGATTCTAAACTTCAAGATAAATTTCCATCCTTAAAATTTTCCCTCATGAAATCACTTCTTAAGCTTTTTCTTGGTTGGATTACACAAAAACGGTATGTCAAAGAGGTAATCAGACACAACAAAAAATGAAACCTCCAAGGGAATACATCTTTCCCCTATAGAGCTACCAAATTTTTATACGGGATTTATGATTGCGCATAAAAGTATCTCCCCTAGGACAATGGATAACCTAGAAAAATAGAAATAAAAGGAACCCAATGCTTCTCCATAAAGTAAATAGATTCAAGAGTGAGGCCTACCTAGAATCTATTACACACTTCACTTCTTCTTTAACTTGGATGCTCCAATTGGAGCTCTAATTTCCAAAATTAGAACCTTCACAGTGAGATAGCAAAAGCCAAGGAACTACAAGATCTATGCAATATCATCTAAATAATCTATTCAATAAATAAACATGGTATTGAAATATATGAAATAAAAACATCACATATAGGCAAACATATTATTATTTTCATGAATATAAATGGAAGGATATTACAACCATAAATAGTAGTTGATCTTGTAGAAGAGCTCCTCCAAGTTGTTGACTTGTCCTTTTCTTGTCATAATTTTCACATGCAATCACCCTAAATGCATGAGATGACAACCTTTCACTATGGCAACATAAAGAAAGAAACACCCTTCAAAATCCAACCTCTTGCATATGGAAGGATGTAAATATATTTAGGAGTAGGGTAAGTTGGGAGTTATTATCTAATTAAAAATACATGGTTTTAGATCCACCTTTGATGAAGGGATAGGATCAAAGGATAAGGGGTGAAAACTCCAAAGTAGGGTAGGATAGTATCTAAATTATCTATCCAAGGTAAATGGTTGTAACAACTTCTGGAAACTCCTAGAAGGGGAATATTTTGGAATTCCAATCATTATCCCTTTTTCTAGAACCAACACAGCTACAAAGGGGAGAAACGTGCTCGTGATAAACACTAGAAACAGTGGGGCAACCTATAGGTGAACGCACTGTAGTAGGTATCCAGGGAGCATTGATCCCAAAACTCACTCACATGATGCAGTTTAGGGATGAAACTCTGGGAGATAAAAGCAATATGCTTAGGTCTTTATGCAAGATGATTACAAGGTGGAATAAGATGTTGATTTATCCCATTAAGATGCTCATTGATTGGATGTGAAAAAATGGCCTATAATAAGGACGGAGGGGGATGTTCCCTTAAAGGAACAATTTCCTTGTTGTTATATAAACAGGGATTAGAACAAAAATTGGGCTTTATATTTATAAATATTACATCAGAAATATCTTTTATGTCCAAATTCATGTAATGAATTTCAATGTAGTAGACATGGTCTAGTTACCTCTATATTGTATGGCATTTTAGCACATTCCTTCCTAATTTTGTGTTTCTCCAAGGGTTGTCCACAGGGAACAAATCTAGATCATTATCCTTCTAGAAAACATCCAATGCATTTTTTATCCCAATCCGTATGTACATGAATCTTTTAAAACCATATCATTCAAGTCTCTACTTCTTGGAAATCACACACCTTCCAAGTTCAAGCATCCCTTTCTTTGCTTCCTCGATCCTTCAAGTTCTCCATTCTATGGAAAGGCTTCCTCACGCAAGAATAGTCTTGATGGATTCTTACATCGAAGGTATCCAGCTTTCTTACTCTAATAAACCAAAAAAAAATTCATAACATAACTCATGGCGATCAATGCATATGACAGGGTTCTAGTATCACCACAATGGTTAGTTCCTAGTGCCTTTGGCTCCACTAGACTCTTGTCATGATACTGTGTTATTACTGTGATATTACTTGCAATATGAACTCACCTATATCAGAACCATACAATTATCCTGATATTAATGATAATAATTCTAAATCAAAATTATACTGAAATTCCAACAAGTAATGCTTTAAACTAATACTTAAATTATGATTATTATTTTCCTCTATCTCCATAAATAATTTCACTCTCTACATCGAGCAAGCCCTTTTGCGCTCACATACTTATGCGTGTGTTGACAGGGATTATTATTTAAGAAATCTAATTCTAATGATAAAAATACAATTAAGAAAAATTAAATGCAATGAGGGGTAGGAGACTCCGCTAAGAAGAGATAATGTGAATCTGCCATGCAAGTAGCCTTAAAATATTCTTTGGAAATAGGGTGCTGGTACAGACGAAGCCGATGACCATTTACTAATAACGGTGTTTTAAAATCATCAATTGTCAAGAGTCTTACTATTCCATTGGGAAAAAGAGTATCTATTTCGTATGGTCCTAGCCATCTTGTACGTAGCTTCCCTTGAAAGTTTTCAAACCGAGAGTCATACAATAAAGCCCAATTACCTTTTTGAAATTGTCTATGCTTGATGATTTTATCATGCCATATTTTTTGTTTGCTATTGGATCAGATTTGTCTGATGAATGGCATATAATCATTCTTCATCCAATTCATGAAGCTGCTGCAACCTGGCTGTTCGTACATCAGTCAAATCAAGGTTAATAGCTAAAGTAGTCCTTAAGGTTTTAATTTCAAACTCCATAGTAAAAACAACACTTTTACCATAAACCAATTCATAGGGAGAAAATCCTGTAGTATTTCCCCAAGTAGTTATGTAAGACCATAATGCTTCAGGGAGCCTTTGAGACCAATCCTTCTAGTTTTCCTTCACTGTTTTTGTTAGAATGGCTTATATTACTTTGTTTGTACTTTCCACCTACCCATTGGCTCAGGGGTGATATGGTTTAGTCATTCTATGATGAATATGATATTTCTAAAGGGTGGCCTTAAAGCCATGAGAAGTGAAGGGACATCCTCCATCTCTAACTAGCTCTCTAGGCACTCCAAATCTAACAAAGATTTCTTCAAATAGGAAAGCTAGGATAGATTATTCATTAGCTCTAAGGAGTGCTTTAGCCTCCACCCATTTGGTCATATAATCTGTGCAGACAAATATATAAACTCTTTGGTTGGATGGAGGATTAATGGGTCCTACAAAGTCTAAGGCCCATCTTTCAAATGGTTCAAGTATTACATGGGGGTTTAATGGCATTTCATCTATATTATTAGGTTCACCCATTCTCTGACAGCTATCACAGGCTTGTACATATTTCTTTGCATCTTTAAACAGTTAGGGCCAATAATAACCCATCCTAAGAATTTTATGTTCCATTCTCTTATCAGAAAAATGCCCTCCACAAGGGCCATCATGACAATATTTTAGTATATCATAAGCCTCATCTTCTCTAATGCATCTTCGCATTTCATGATCAAGTCCTGTGTAGAAAATACACCCACTTATCCAGCTATTCTGAGCACTTTATTGAATAATTTTTCTTTTCTCTCGATGGGATAGGTGTGATGGTAACTTCCCTGCAACCAAATAATTGGCAATGTCTGCATACCATGATGAGTGAGCAGATACTGAAAATAAATATTCATCAAGAAAGGAATCATCTACTGGAATATTATCATCAATTTTTAACCGAGAAAGGAAATCAGCAACTACATTTTCTTTACCTGGTCGATTTACAATTTTAATATCAAATTCTTGTAATAACATTAACCATCTGGTGACTCAAGCATTTGTGACAAATTTTTTCATTAAATACTTAATAGCCGAGTGGTCAATATGGACAAAATTAGAGTAACCAGTAATGTAATGTTGAAATTTATTAATAGCATACATTACTACTAAAAATTCCTTTTCAGTAGTTGTGTAATTAAGCTCAGCAGGAGTCATATTATTACTAATGAAGTAGATAGCATAAGGAAGATGGTTTTCCTCTTGTCCCACGACAGATCCAGTTGCGGTATCTGAAGCATCAGAGGATATATGAAATGGAAGTTCCCAATAAGGTCCCCTTAAGATAGGATCTGTAGATAACTGATGCTTGAGTTCAACAAATGCTTCCTGGAAAAGATTATTCCACTTGAATTCAAAAATTTTCATAAGTAACACAAACAAAGGAGAAGCTATTTTGGAAGTTTTTTTAATAAATCTCCTGTAATATCCTGCATTTCATAAGAAAATTCTCACATATGTTTGTGTTTTAGGAATACGAAGGTTTTGGTTTTTAAACTTCCGTGGTTATAGGTATTGTCATTAGAAATCGAATTATCGGTTGAGTAGTGTTCTATGATACCATGGATAATCCGATTTCTGATGACAATAGGAAGGTTCTGAATAACTTGTATTTTGGATGGATCTACCTGAATTCCTTGAGATGAAATGAAATGTCCAAGTACTACTCCTTCACTCATCATCATATGACATTTTTCGGTACTTAAGGAGAGGTGGGCTTGTACACGTCGTTTAAGTACTTTCTCAAGATTCTGTAATTCATCCTCAAAAGAAACACCATAAGGGGTAAAATAATCCATAAATATTTCTATAAAGTCATTAAGCATATCAGAAAATATTCCTATAACTTCCCTTTGAAAGGTTGCTAGTGCATTACATAGTCCAAATGGGAGAACTCTATAAGCAAAAGTTCCCCAAGGACTAGTAAAAGTGGTCTTATCTTGGTCTTGGGGTGAAATTTTGATCTGATTATACTCACTAAAACCATCTAAAAAGAAGAAGAATTTCTTCCCTGACAAGCTATCTAACACCTGATCAATGAATGGTAAAGGAAACTGGTCTTTTTGAGTGGCTTTGTTTAAGGCTCTATAATCTACACACACTCTCCATTTCCCATTTTTCTTAGGAACTATTACCAATGCGGAAACCCATTCACTGTCAGATATAGGATATATAAACCCTGCATTAAGCATTTTTTGAAGTTCCTCTTTAACAATTTCCCTTAAATTAGGGTTCATTCGTCGTTGGGGTTGACATATTGGTCGACAACCTTCCTTGATATAGATATGATGAGTACATAATTCAGGGGAGTTTCCCTTCATATCTGTATAGTCCCATGCGAATGCTTCCTTATTTTCAAGAAGTGACTTCACTAATTGTTGTGTTTCAGCAACTGTCAAGTTGAAGTTTATGTTCAATGTTTTGCCAGGTTCAATTTCTACTAGTATACTTTTAGAAGAGATGGTGGTTAATGTTTGAGGAAGATCTTCAAGTTTAAGCTTTTATTGGGTATCTGATTTCATAAGTGCAGCCAGTTGATTATGTGTTTCTGGAATCACAGAGGAGGGTTCAAAAATAAAATTATTAATTACCTCGTCCTTAGTGGTATCTTTAAGGCTTAAATCTTGTCTGATAGTCAAAATAGGTTGAGTAGCATGATCATCATAGTCCAACCATACAGAATTATCATTATTAAACATGGGTGTAGCATTAGGGTAGAGAGTAAGTCGCTTAGTTTCATATCCATTGGAAATTGTCATTGAACCCGATCTAGAGCTGATAAAGGCATCGGATGTGGCTAACCAGGGCCTTCCCAAAATTAGAGGATGTCCCCCCAACTTTTTTTTAGTCTGTAACACCAGAAAATTGGCTTGGTAATTCCAGGATTCAACTGAGATGATTAGATCTTCAATAAATCCTTCTGGTTTGATTGTAGAATGGTTAGCTAACTCTAGAATGTTTTTTTTATCTCTGATTGTGCTCTTCAGCTATAAAATTTGTGAAGTTTCAAGGGTCATAATATTTATAGCAGCACCTAAATCTACCAAAACTCGAGGATTTTTTTTTTTCAATCTGTAGTGTGATAGTAGGATGGCCGAGATCACCATATTTAATTGGGGGAGCTTTACTGGACATTAATGCAGATAGATCACCCATAACATGAACTGTAAGGGGATCTTTAGCTTTCCTACCTGGTTTCTTAACACAAATATCTCTCATAGTTCTGGCATAAATTGGTACATCACTTAGTGCTTGTAAGAGTGGAATTTTAACATAAAGGTTCTGTAATTCCCCTAGAAGATTGAAAGTAGGTGGCTCAGGCATTTTAGTTAAAGCTAAATGCTCAGGGAATGGTGGTTCTGTTGTTTCAGTACCCTTATTAGAGGGTGGTGGTACCTCTTCACGTGAGTCATGTTTTTCTGTCTCTTCCTTATCAGAATCAGAATAGGTAACATCAACAATAATGGGTTCAAATATTTTCCTAGATCGTAAATGAATATCATTGCATTGTGTAGGGAAAACAGGAAGTATAGGCTGGTTCTGAATATCAATGACTTGCACAACTTTATTATTGGGTTTAGGGTTTGGTTGTACAGGTAGCTAGGGTCTCATCATTTGATTATTTGGTGGAGCACCTGATGGTAGAGGGAGTGGTTGTTGAAATTGAGGAAATTGATTTGGAAACGGGAGTTGTTGACCCCTCCAATTTGGAATCCATTGGTTAAAGTAAGATTGTTGTTGTGGAGGCCAAGGATTCCACATTGCTGGGTCTACAAAGTGAGGGTTTGTTTTTTGCATGGGTGGGTAATTAATTTGATTTAAGGGTGGGTATTGCATTTGATTAAAGGGAGGGTAATTTGCTTGATTAAAAGAAGGATAATTGTTCCAACAATTAGAAGATGTAAATGGCATATTAGAGTTCATACGTTGTCCTTGTGGTTTCCATTTCCTTCTCTGTGTCAACAGATATTCTACTTCAGCTTCTTCTTCGGTTGGTTGCAATGCTGCTTTTATTTTTGGTAAAGAAGGGCATTGTTGTGTTTCATGATCCTTCTCACAAAGGGTGCAAATTGGCACTTTTTCCAATGGGCATTCCCTTAGTGGATGTTTAACTCTGCATTTGGGGCAAAAGAAAAATAAATATGCTTCTGATTTGGCTTGTTTCTTCTTAACCTGCAAGGTGTCATTCTGTGAAGCAAAAGAACTTAACATTTCAATTTTAAATTCCTCAAGTAAATTACCTATTTCAGCTCTTGTAGCTCCTCCACTGGCTGATTTTTGAACTCTTGAATATGTGGTATCTCTGTTGTTTGACCTATTCCTTGTAGCTCCTCTTGAACATCTTTTACAGAGCTTAACAATTTCATCGTATGATTCTTTAGATATTTCCCCTTTACCAAGCATATTTAGCATATCTAGGAAATTATCCCTTACTCATTTTAATAATATTGTTTTAAGAGTATCTTTACTTACATCAGGATGATTGGATCTCTGCAAATTATATTTTATTCTTTCCACGAAGTCCTTTAGATTTTCGTCCTCCTTCTGTACCATCTTAAATAGTTCCTCTCTTTTTTCTCTCGTCCAACAGTATTCTTGATATTTGACCAGAAATTTCTATTTCATCTATTCCAAAGTTGTTATTAAATGGCCTCCAAGACTCATGAACCACCTTAGTGCGTTTAATTTTAATGTTGCTGGAAATAGCTTCAATTTCTGTTCATTAGTAACATAATCATAACTTCTGCATAATATATCAAATACGAAAAGAAATTTGTCAGGATCTTCAAAAGATAAACCATGAAAGTTAGGTAAAGCTGAAAGTGGGATATTTTTCATGGGGGTTGCTCCTCTAGGGAGATCACCAATAGGGAATCCAAAGGTAGAGAGAGAATTCTCATCTTTTCCCTCTCCTTCAGGATCTACTTGTCCTCCACCGAAGAATCCTTCATCGTTCCCTTCCATTGTTTGATCTCCTACTGCACTTGCTCGATCCTCAATGTTTTCTACTGGCTCCTCAATTTTTTCCGCTGGCTTTTCAACATTTACTTCCTGTTCCTCAACGTTTTCTTCTGGCTCTTCAATGCTTTCTAATGGCTCTTCAACACTTTCTGATAGCTCTTCAACATTTTCTGTTGGTTCTTCAATGCTTTCTGCTGGTTCCTCAAATTTCTCAGGGCTCACAACTTCCTCTGTTTCGTAATTCGATTGAGGGGAGTGTTGAGGCTTTGGATTTCGAGAGCTTAGCCTCTTAGAAGGTTCAAACTTTGATATAATCTCGCCGATAAAGGTCTTTCTTCCTCCTTTTCCTCTGCCCTTGCCACCTTTAGGGTTACTTTTCTTATGGGATCCATGTCCTTTCATGCAATCTGCATATCTAAAAGAGAAACATCAATGCTTTTGAAACTTATAATTTCCTTCCCCAACAACAGTGCCAAAATGTTGGTCACTTTAATTGCTTATTAATCTAAACAATCAAGTTCTACATAAATTGTCAACCCATGGAAGTCTTTTTATTTCAAAGGCAATCACAGACTGTATATGCTCAATCTCAAAAGAAATGAAATGTTATAGTAAAAATTACACTAATCACACCTTGCTTTAAAAAAACTGAAGTTCTACTTTGATTTACAGCAAAAGAAATCTTTCTATTGCAGAAAATTATCAGAAAAATATTGTATTACATTAAGAAAACATCAATCTAGGGAAGAAACCAATCTACAGAAGAAAAGACCAATTATGTTATAACAGAGAACAGGACCCTATTCCCCAAATAGGAATATTCAACACCTATTTCTGACTACCACGCTTTCACAAACTCATTCTGTAAACAAGATCACCAGTTTAATTAATCAAAGATCATCTAGGAATAAATTACATGAAAACAATGCGAAAATAAATGGAAACAGAGTTTCAGCAATAGATAACAGAGTTTCGATAACGCATAAAATATTTCAGCAAAACAGAGTTTTAACAAGGCATAAAAGAAAATAAAAATTAACACACTACAAAAATTAATGGTGAATCTTGTGAGGAAGGTGGGCCCTTTCCTTCTCACAAGATTCCCCAGACAAAGGGATTAGGAATAAATGCTAAAAACAATCTTTTATTCATTTTTCAAATGTAACATATTACAAAATAAGTCACGTTCCTTCTCTGTAATTCTCTCTTAGCTAAACCTCCCATAATCTGTAATTTCGTAATGTTCTCTAATGTTGATGTCTCCTTTATTTAAAGGGGAGACATCTATTACACAATTGGTTACATCTTATGAATCTTATTCTTAACCTGATATAATCTTCTATTCTGGAATAGGACATTCTGTTCTTCCATAGCACAGATGTTGTTACAATGGATATGACGGTGCTAGCTTTGAGGTGCAATTGTTAAGACCAGTGTAACATCTCCCTTAATTATTCTTTATTGTTGTTGTCATACCTGAAATACTGTTTCAGCATCGCAAATCATAGACTATTTCAGCAACGCGGTCTTTAGACAGCAACGATGAATTAATTGCAGTCTTCAAACTATTTTAGCAACTATATATTTTTTATTAATGGCTAAGTATGAAAGTAATGTAAAATTATATGTAAAACAAGTTAAACATATAGTAAATAGAAGAAATGTTATATACCTTTGGAAGAATAGATTAAAGTGATGATATATGCTTTAAATATGAATTGGAAAAGGGTGGAATGATAGTAAAATGTATGAAAAAAAAGGTACATTACAGGGTCCTAACAAAGCATTGCCTCCATCCTATCCTTTCAGGCTATGTAGTTCGAGCTGACCTCGAGTGCATACTCTAGCCACAACCCGTTGAAAACCATTTCAATGTATACTCAACTATCGCACCAAGAAATTCTTGCAGCAATTTCGAATTGTTTCCACCAAGAAAAACTCAACACTCCTTCACTATTGCAATCTCTTCAGCTCCGATACCATGTAGAAATTTAATACTATAACATTTATGTTATCGGACTCCCCTAATATAAAAATTAAATCCACTGTTAAATACAGAATCATTCTACTCAATTATTTGTATAAATTAAATCGCCAATTGCAAAACACATGAAGAAAAATCAAGCGCACATAACAAGATGTGTTACCAGGAAAGCTTAAAGATAAAAAACCCAACTATCATATATTATGTATATCAATGGATCATGAAAAAATATCATATATCTCATACAAATCTCACCTCATAGAGCTCTTAGTACAATATACAAACGTATGACACTGTCTTGTAGAAATTTTCACCTCCATTCAGCAATTTCTTGCCTCGTGGTAGCCTACCTCCACTGCGCAATCCTTGTTCAAGAATAACCTTGAATGAATTCGACCTTACCTTACCTTGACTGTGCAATAATCATAGGCATCTAAAATTTGTGTGTGTGGATGCATTGAATGCTCCATTATAGTCACAACAGATAGTCCATATCACCCTTTCACCTATCTCTCCACTGGGTCTCGAGTGGAACTGACATGCAAGTAGTTAACTGCTGTATTTTTTCAGTTGCAAATAAGACATTGCTTGTGAATTAATTAACTAATTAATTCACTCATATTTCACTAGTGTATGCTCAGTTACAACTAGCACAACTAAGTTTAACTCACTGAACTGAGTTAAACTAAATAACAACTCACATAACTACTCTTCCAACTCTATTACAACTTGCCACAACCAGTTATAACAAAATCCACCATGCATGAGTCACCAACCACCCTAGGAATTACGTAATTCCTTCAACCCACTGAGGTGCCACATCTGTTCACTGAAATAAATTTCTCCAAGGGAATAAGTTACTATTTATTTTTTGATTATTATTAAGGACTAATAATAATCGGCATGCATCTATTTTTAGATTAGCGGTCTATAAATAGACTTCGCTCCATCTTCTAAAAATAGAAATTCATCCAAACATAGAATTTTCTCAACCATATAGAATCATAATCTTGCTATATTTAGAATATTTTCACCATTCTAATAATATACATACACCTCAAAATAACCTGTGTGGGCCCCATCTATTTTGGGTGTTGATTTTGCAATAGGATCAAGGAATGATGTTTCCGGATGCCAATTTCATTGTTTCTTGTTGCAATATTCAACATCATATGTTGAAGGAGGGAAATAATTTTTCCCACATCATCGATAGGAATAAAAGGACTTTGGCGAGAGTGATTCAAGAGTTTAACATAGGAAGGTAAAATCAGGTATAATAGGTTTAATTTTGCAAACGAGACTTCTCTTGAACATATCGGTGACACAACTCTAAAGGTTGGTATCACTTGACTCAAAATGGGATCAATAGTCATGGTGATGATAGGAAATGATCGAATGAGGGGAAAATGGATTTCCAAAACCCAGGAGGCCATGTGACAAAGATAGGATAACCCAAACCCGACATGAGATGCAGATGAGTGTCATGTTTGATAGCAACATGTTGCCTTTGATACATAAGAAAATACAGCTTTACTTCAATTTTTCCCCACTATTTCTAATGATCACCTCTTTATTTTGTACATCAAGCTTGAAGATGATACCATATGATTAGTGTATAATTTTACCCTTTGGATGAATCCATCCTAGTAAGTTTAGCAAGCACTAGGAAGGAGAAACTCAGTCTTGTCATGGTGACAAGTTCTTCATCATTTAAATTTTACGAGTCCAACAAAGGGGTAACTCAACATATTTTTCATGTTTAGAGAGTTTGAAAATTAGGTGGAAAAGGAAACTCCATAGGTCTCTTTTCATAAACATTCCCTCGAGTTCGAAAAAGTAGAAAACGATATTCGAGAGAACCTCATAGTCATGTTTTACTAAGGTATTCCTTTTTCGTAAATAGTCTATCTTAGTCTAGAAAAGGGTTAAATTATACTGAGTAGAAATCATTTCATTTACTTTAACGAGCTTGATACGAAAAGTGATCAAATATATTTTCATGTTTTGAGAGAGAGAAAAGGGTTTAAATATGACTCCATGGGGGCTCATTTTTCATTTATTTTCACGATTCTAAAAAGTAGATGAAATAAAACTCGTGATTTTACAAATTATCGTCACAAATTTGTAACGATCATGTTGCTGCGCATGTAAAAAAAATGTCACTCTGATAGAGAAAAATTATGAATATAAATTAAAATTCATTTTTTAAAAATGTAAAAACATGTCACAATTTTAAATAAATTAAAAATTCAAAGTAAAAATTACCTTTTACCATTTGTGAACTTGGAGAGAATTTTACATTGATTTACCTTTGACCTTCGTGCACAGAGTGCGAACAATCCACGAAACCAATCACTGATTTGTTTGTCACAAGTAACTACTCTTTCCTTTCTCTTCAATTTGATTGTAATTTTATGAAATATAAGCCATATATTAGGTGTATATGAGTCTTATAAAAAATTAGGGCTCATGGGCGACCAACACAAGATTTATCGATCAGGTCCACATTGTTCGCCCTGGGCCCCAAAAGACCAGTGCGATGCCACTATGGAAAAATTCTAAGATAGTCATTTTGGCATCGAGAGATAGTTTTTTTTAACCAAAGCTCAATCTTTACTTGTTCTTTTCTAAATTTTTCTCCATGGAAGATGAATAATATTTGTTTAATGATGTTTGCAGCTGAAAATTGGTGATTGAATGTAAGTGAAGAGGCCATGAGGCCGAAGACCAATAAGATGCACAAAACCCGCAATGTATCAGGCCACTTCATGACTATGGGTTGATCATGTTTTTTTGGATGCCTGGGATTTGATCCCAAGATGATTTATTAAAGTTTCTAGTGACTTAGTGGAATGTAGACCACCAATTGTTCATGATAGGATATGATCAGTTGAGTATAGATGTTTATGATATATAATTTATCACTGGTTTTTCCAGGAGAGAAAAATGGGTTTAGATGTCTCGCTCTCGAGCTAGAGGTAGTAGTACTCACATTCTCATTGCAAGACACCATAGTGAAAAATCCCACAAAAAAAAGAATGTGAATATTGATATAAAGGTTGTTAGAGATCCTGGATTGAGAATAGTATTATACACTATAGTATGAGTGGTACGGTTACAAGCCTTGCATGAGGCAAGGAATCTCATTTCTAGCACACTGTGGATTGTATGAGCCCAATTTTTTTCAATTGGAGTGAAGGGTTGCTTCTCAACATGAATATCCAACTCACAACATCAAAAATGGTCAAACTCAAGCAATTTGGCTATTTGTAATATTCGTAAAACTTTTCCTCAAGCGAGTTCCATTTTTCAGATATAAGTGTGTAGAGGTTGGACCCCCTTCCACGAGAGATCTGTGACTACTAAGGTGGAGTGAGTTTATGCCTCACCATGTGGGAGGCAACATATGTCCTTTCCACCTACCTTCTTTGGATGATTGATCCAGGTAAATTTTTGATACCCTTTAAACCAAGACCTTTTACTTCGGTTGATGTGTTAGAACTGCATTTAATCAAAAGATTCAATGAACACATGTAGATATAAACAAGAGGAACACATGTAAACAATGATACGACAAAGATGTAATAGGTTTAATAACGGAGTTCGTCCAGTGTGGACTATGTCTTCAGGCCTTGGTGTCTCTATGGTGTTGGCCACTTCATTTAGTGTTGTAAAGAGTGAATATGTACATGCATGATGCTACTTTCCATACAAGGAAATAAGCCATTAACATGAGTGTAAAAGTCTCTCCACGTGACATTTCGCTGCAAGGAAATCTCACTCCTAAACTGACCTCCTATCAGCATGACATAGACTCACACATAACGACTATGAGTATTCCGCCAATATGGGAACAAAGGGATCTCAATCAAAACTAAAAAATCCATGATACAATTACATCTCAGATCAAGAACAAAACAAGATCCTGCATCAAAACACCAAGCAGGGATCTATACAGTACAATGCATCTCATAGAAAAGATACAAATAAGTACATGAATTTAGCCCTTCATATACCTCACACTGAGGATGACTAAGGAATAGGATGCTCCGCTACTAGATCTGAAATCACCATCCTAAGTGCGGCGTCGAAAGTCATGAATTCGACTACTCACTCAATGAATGCTGACACCTACAACTCCACTTTGAAAAGTGGCCGAAAAGATAAGGCTCAGATGGAAAATCTGACCGCACCACTGAACTCGTATCACCGAGAGGTGGAGGATAGACTCTCAATTTGTTAAATTTTGACATTGTCAAAAATTCGGCCTCAGGGAATGTTTTAGATTCCCCCTAGATTCCTCAGAGATGTTGCTCCACTGAAAATATGGAAATATACAAATCAAAATAGGAACCTAATCTCACCATTGAGATCCTTGCAAAGTTTTGAGAAGAATGAGTATAAATTTGACCTCATTTTCACACTGGCGAATTTCAGCCTCCAAGGAATCTGAAAGATTCCCTCAGGATTCTTGAAGATTCTCCGCCAAAGGGAATCTGAAAAACCATTGCTCAAATGGAAAATATCAGTGCACCATCACACTCCCTCGAAAATTCTATTTAAAATGCATATATTTTATAAAGTTCAATACATTCTGACACATGAAACTTTTAGCTCCTTGTAATCTTCATGGGAATCGAGGAATATTTTTCCTCGAACTACATGCTATCATTTATCCTCCTTTGCCTCAAAATTTTTGCCCGCATCTAGAATGGTCTGGCCTGGGTGCACTAACTAAATGATAGGTTTATAAAAAATGTGGGGCAGATTTTACAACACGAATTGTTGTGGTGAGTTGGAAAGTTGTTAAAAAGGCTAAAGCGAGGTCAGGGGATAAATCCTATCCTCCATACCTGGAACCTGCATTAATTATTTTAAGCTATTTTTCATATAAAATCTTGGTGGGTGGGTCCGCTCCATGCGGCCCGACCCAACCCCCCAACTCTGCACGTCATTTATACCAAATGTGATACAATTATGTTTGAACATAATGATTATAACAAGATGTTGGTTTGTAATGTTTTAATATGGTACGATGGTAATGTCTTTTTTTTAAAACAAAACATGTTCGTTTTCATAACCAATTTTGTTATGGTATAGAATACATTGAATTTGAACTATACCATAGTGTATAGTTATTAAACTAACAACCATGCCATATATATATATATATATATATATATATATATATATATGTTGTTTTGATTTGGATTTTATTTTAATGCATGATTTTTGTTTGAACTTAATACCATAACATGGTCTGTTAAAATATATAACCATTTTTTTTATATGTATTTTTTTAATGATTTGTTTTTATGGTAATATTTTAATAATATTTTTTTTCTTTGTCTTTAATGCAGGTTGAGGAACAATGTTGGACCGCCATGTGTCATCATATGAGGGGCTGCCATGTGGGTCCCATGTGCTCATTGGAATGCCATGTGGCACATTGTGGGCCCCACATTCCTTATCTTATCAAAACTTAAAACTACTATAACTTTGTCATATGAGCTTGGATTGATGTGTTGGTCACACCGTTGTGATTAGGGAAACGATCTCTTCAATCTAAAGCCAAGTTTGACACATCTCTGCCACTTTCAATTTTGAGCCTTTTTCGAAGCCACTAGTGTCTGAAGATCCACCTGCATCAATCCTCCCCACTGAGAAGCTTTTGGTCTTCCAAAAGCATCAGCTTCTATCCATCTTCAAGTGCATGAAAATGTGTTTCAAAGGCACATTCCCACATGAATCCTTCACCTAACGTACTTTAGAATTGGAACGCAATGGAAACACCTACAACTACTGCAACGGAAATGTCTGAAAAGGAACATCCCTTCAAGACTCCTTCACATTTGTCCTTTGGAATGGGAATGCACATGCCAACACTTGCAACTACTGCAACGTACATTTCTAAAAGGGCATATCCCTTGAAAACTCCTTCACCTATATCCTTTGGAATCAGAATGAAAAGAAAACACTATCAACTACTGCGACACAAATGTCTGCTCAAATATGACCAATTTTGACCCAAACATTTCCATAATTTCCACGAGTTTACATGCTCGGTGGTGAAGTTTACATCAAATGGAAATCACACCCCAGCTATCATCGCATGACTAGAAACATCATCGTCACATTTTGAAGTGATGGAAAACATGTCATCACTTTTACATAAAAGAAATGCATCACATGATTTATAAAGCAAGGCCAAAATATCATTGTTTCTTAATAAGCGATGCAAAAAAACATCACCACTTTCACAAAAAGGGAAACATATGATTTAAAAAACATGGCCATGACACACTACCACATTTATAAAAACCATCTATCACTTATCAAATTGAATGGACCATATCCTTGTGGCACGTTTTCTTGTTGAAGATTTGTTTCAACTGGTTCATGCACCGACACTTTGTCCTTAAGGTATTTCTCTGGATGGAGCCTCAAACACATGGCTCTTCAATGGCCACTTTGGTTGCAATGGCTACAAAAGGTCTTCTTTCTCTAGACCTTCTTAACTAATTTCTCTCCCTGTTGTGGAGAATGCTTTCCACGCCTCATCCTCCTTTTTTCTTCCATTCTCTTCCAACGCTCAACAATGACAAGGTTATTTAAACCATAAAAATGATGAGTTCTCTTATGCCATGATTTACGTTCATGATTAGCAACATTATTATAATCAAAATGAACTTGTGAATATCGAGACTTGTTATACCTTTCCTAGTGGTCTCTGGTTTGATCATGGTGATGAGAGCTTGTCTCAACTCTTCTATCACCACATGCTATATTATATTTACCATGGAGTCCTATGGTCAACGTGACTTTCATGACTTTCTCCATGAAGTATAAAATGTGTCATAGGGTCACAATGCCACCACAATTGCATTGCTCCTAGTTTCTATCCTCCATTTCTCAACATGTGTCACAAAATTCAGTTACCATGAGATATACTCAAAAAATTTAAATTATATTTTTTCCCAACTTTGCTTCCTTTAGAATTCATATCTCATAAACATGAGATTTTTAGTCATGTTGTTGGGATCCCCTGCAAGTGGTGATGTTATATTATGATGGATTCTCTCTCATACCACATTTCATCCTTCTACATACAATATGATCTTTAATTCAACAAAATATATGTCAGATCTCATACATACAACCTTTTCATCACAAAAATTTAGAACATCTTCAAGTGAACTAGAATTTGTGTCACACATTATAATTTTATCACTCCAAATGAATTGAAAAAATTGAAATCAAACTATATTTGCAATGTATATGTGCATCACATTGATTTTAAGAATTTTATAATTAAATGAAACATTTATTCCACGGTCCCAAAGATCCAAAAAATGTGACATGTATATCTTCAACCTCATGATCAATTTAATGTCGATTTTTTTCCATGCATTACAAAAGTCCTAGTAATATTTCACAATGAAATTTTCTTGCATTAGCAATACTTATTTGGTGTCCATGCAATATATGAATTAATTTGGAAACAAAAAATACAAATTTAGCCTAGAAAATTTCTTACCCAATTCTTTTCATTTACCCTCTTACTTTTGTTTTTTGCTTTCCTTACTTACTTGGCTACCATTACAAGCATTCTTAGCCAAATTATTTTCAAGGATTCCAAATGGATTTTAGAGTACCTATTGTTGCAATATTAAATAGTCCCTAAAATTATCTCAACGTCATATATTAGGGATCTCTCTATCAATTCAGCTACTTACAACTTTCAATGAAATTTTGTAAAAGGGAATTTTTATACTGTATCGAATGTACATATTTAAGAAATTCCATCATTCATATACCGAAAATTATGCATACATATTATTTCATACATGTGCCATACATTTACACATTCCATGATGTTCATATGTTGTTATTTTTGGAGAAAATTTTAATCCTCATATGTTTTCAATTATTCATGTGACTAGTATCATAAGCCCAAGAATGCACATGTTGATAATTGTAGTAAACAATGCAAGATCACTTTCACATACTTTCCCTATGGATATTCCATGTGACATGGAATCCATTAGGTAAGATCATTACATTAAGTGTTGGAAAAGTGTTTTTAGGTAACAATTTGTAGGGATATTTGCAGAAGAGCATCATGTAAGAGGGTACCTCGTAAAAAGTCCAACCATAGGATAACAAGTGGTAGTGTGAAGAATAAGGAAATTTAATGGGACATTTTTTTAGGTACTCACCAATGGAAATATTAACTAGCCCATATTAATAATTTATTAGTAAGTAGTTTTTTATTGGTTTGTGTCCAAATGTAAATCTATAAATAGATTAAGGCCAAGGGGTTAGATATATCTTGAGATGAAGACATAGTCTCACTTGTAATGAAAAATGATTTGATAAGATTGGTGAGCCATTATAGAATTGATTGTAATGGAGGTTTCAAAATGATACTAAAAGATCTGTTTTTGGCTCATTCTATTTTCTTGTGCAATTTTTAGTGGTTAGTTTATTTTTCATGGTATTGTTATTTTAAAATGTATGCATGATTGAATTATGGTATTTTTTGTGGTTCCCATGTTTTGGCAAGATTGGAAATACCAAAAGATGAGACAACATGAGAACCACTTTTGGATCCTAGGATCTAGCCCTCTTGGATCCATAGAGGGATCTCTCCAATAAGAGCAAGGAAAGGTATATCTTTGAAGGATAAAATGAGATATTAAGCTAGGTATGAAGGACAGAAGGGGGGTTAAATGTTTTGTTTGGTTGTTGAGTTGGTCATGAGATCATTAACTGAGAAAGTTATGGGATGAAATCAGCAGAGCAGTAAGGTGTTTTGGCCAAGGAGGATAGGTCAACATTGTGCCATCCATTGGGCTATGGAGTCATGAAAGGGGATTACTTGAAAACAACTATCCAAGGCTTTCAGAGGGCACGTCATCTATACTAAAGGATCTTTTAGATAGATGGTGGAATGGAAAAACAAGGAAAGAAAATGAAAGAAGGAAAGAAACCCAATTTGTGTCTATAGATTGTTAGGACTCCACTATGTATCATTTTTGCTATATACTTTGACACCATTTTACTTTTATAACCATGATTAAAAAGGATTCCATTATCATTTTCATCTACTTTATCCCAAGGTATATAAAATCCTCTTCTTTATTATATGTTTAATCTGTTTACATTTAATTCCATAATACTCTTATATTTTATCATAAATCGAAGTGCATTGTTGCTAACATAAGTCCAAAAGCTCGCAGATAAGGTATATGCTTTGCTAGGAACAAGCGGCCGTTGTTGAAACAGCTGACTCAGTTGCTGAAACAGCCGTCAAGCACGCAAATTCCGTTATGCGTAATTTGCGATTCTGGAAGAACCTTTTGTGGAATAGTAGTAACAGCATGAAGACACGGTTACCTGGATTATCCTGAAGATAGCATTCTTGTTGTCTCTGTTGTAACAGTATCTTTTTTTGGAAGAACAGAATAGTCCTGTTTTGAGAAAGTGAACAGATTTGGGATAAGCATAGATTTGCTCTCATGTAATTGTAAAAGATGTCTCCTCTTTAAAAAGAGGAGACATCATCATTAGAAGGGAGTTCATTGTTGAAAAGCTACAGGAGAACATTGTGGGAGAACTGGAGCTAGTCTCCATCTGTAATGTATCATTTACTTTGACAGATGAATAAATTCTTCTTTTGAGCGCTCTAATTTAATTATTTCCCCGAGGAATCTTGTGAGAGGGAAAGGACCCGCCTTCCTCACAAGATTCACCCTTTGGTTCCTGTAATTTGTTTAATTCTTTACGTTGTTTGTACTTTACTTTAATACTGTTGTTGAACACTAGTTGCACAGTTTAGTAGTACTCTGTTTCTTTAGCGCTGCATGTATTGAACACATTCACTCTTGGAAGTTGAGAAATCCATTTCTATTAATTGTATGAGTGTATGATGCTGGGAAGCAGGTGCTGAAGATTCTTGTATAAAGGAATAGGGTCCTGCTCCCATTAATTGCCTTCCTCTTTCTGCAGTGTGATTAGAAACAAGAGAACAAGTGCTGAAGGTTCCTGTTCATGGGAATAGGGTCTTGGTCTCTTGAAGCTACCTTTCTTACAGTGTGATTAAGTGTCAGGCAGCAGGTGCTGAAGTTCCTAACTAAGGAATAGGGTCCTGTTCCTTCTATGGTTGATTGATTTCTTTTCTTGCAGATTGGTCTTCCTTTGTTTGGATTTTAACTGCAACATAGAAATTATTTCTGCTATAACTTAAGTGACTTCAGCTTTGATTAAACAGAGTGTGAATAAGTAGATTTGTGAGATTGATAATTGTGTGGCTTTTTACTACAACATTGTTTCTACTTTTGAAATTGAGCATATCCAGTGCGTGATTATCTTTGAAATAAAAAGACTTCCTCGGGTTGACAATTTATGTGGAGCTTGAATTGTGAAAGCAATTAAAGCGACCAACATTTTGGCGCCGTTTCCGGGGAAGGTAATTATAGATTTCAAAAGCATTAATCTTTTCTTTTAAATGTGCAGATTGTATGAGAGGACGCGGAAACCAGAAGAAAACTAACCCTACAGGTGGCAAAGGCAAAGGAAGGGGAGGAAGAAAAACTTTTATTGACGAGATTGTATCAAAGGCTGAATCATCACAGAGATTAAGTTCTCGAAGATCAAAACTTCAGCACTCCCCTCAATCAGATTACAAAACAGAGGAAGTTGTGGGTCCTGAAAATATAGAAGAACCAGCAGTCAGTGCTGGAGAGTCAGAAGAAAGTGTTAGTAAATCAATAGAGCACATTGAGGAAATAGTAGAGAGCGTTGGACGACCAGTGGAAAACATTGAAGAGCCAGTAGAAGATCTTGACGATCGAGCAAGTGCAGTAGGAGAGCCAACAATGGAAGGAAACAATGATGGTTTCTTTGGTGGAGGACGTGTAGATCCTGAAGGAGAAACAAGGGATGAAAATTCCCTCTCTACCTTGGGATTTCCTATTAGTGATCTCCCTGCAGGGATAACTCCTATGAAAACATTCCATTGTCTGCTTTACCTAACTTTCATTGTTTATCCTCTGAAGATCCGGATGAATTTCTTTTTGAATTTGATATATTATGCAGAAGTTATGATTATGTTACTAATGCTCAAAAGTTGAAACTGTTTCCAGCCACCTTAAAAGGAAATGCTTTAAGATGGTTCATGAGTCTTGGAAGTCAGGTAATCACAACATGGGAGCAGATGAAACAGAAATTTCTGCTTAAATATCAAGACTACTGCCGGACGAGAGAAAAGAAGGATGAACTATTCAATATGACACAAAAGTCGGATGAGAATCCGGAGGATTATATAGAAAGGTTGCAGTACAATATACAGAGATCTGACCATCCGAATATAAGTAAGGAAATTCGCAAAACAATATTACTTAGAGGTTTAAGGGATGATTGTTTAGATATGTTAAACATGCTTGCTAAAGGAGATATATCTAAGGAATCATATGATGAGATTTGTGAACTTGCTAAGAGGTGTTCTAGGGGAGCTGCAAGAAACAGAACAAGAGATTCCACCTATTCAAGAGTGCAGAAATCAGCCAGTGGAGGAGCAACAAGAGTTGAAATAGGTAATTTACTTGAAGAATTTAAAACTGAGATGTTAAGTTCTTTTGCTTCACAAATTGACACTTTGCAGGTTAAGAAGAAGCAGGCTGAAGCAGAAGCAACTCTGGCTGTCTTTTTCCCGAAGTGCAGAGACAAACATCCACTAAGGGAATGCCCAATGGATAAAATACCAATTTGTACCCTTTGTGAGAAAGATCATGAAACAAAACAATGTCCATCTCTACTAGGAATAAAGGCAGCATTACAGCCAACGGAAGAAGAAGCTGAAGCAGTTTACCTGCTAACTCAAAGAAGACAATGGCAACCAAAAGGACAAGGTATGAACTCTAGTATGCCATTTAATCGTTGGAACAATTATTCTGCTTTCGGTCAAACAAATTAACCTCCCTTCAATCAAATGCAATACCCACCCTTCAACCAAATGAATTTCCCACCCATGCAGCAATCAAACCCACCCTTTGTTGATCCTTCAATGTGGACTCCCTGGCCCTCACAGCAGCCATCTTCTTTTAACCCTTGGAATTCAAATTGGAGAAGTCAACAACTCCCGTATCCAAATCAATTGCCTCAATTCCAACAACCACTTCCTCTGCCATCAAATGCTCCGCCAAATAACCAAATGAGACCCCAACTACCTATGCAACCAAATCCTAACCCCAATAATAAAGTTGTGCAAGTCATTGATATTCAGAATCAGTCTATATTTCCTACTATGCAATGTAATGATATTCATTTAAGATCTGGGAAAATAGTAGAGCCTATTATTGATGACATAACTTCTTCTGATTCTGATAAAGAAGAAACCGAGAAACATAAGAAAGCACAACCACCTTCTAACAAAAATGTTGAAATAACAGAACCACCATTCCCCGAGCGTTTGGTTTTAACTAGAACGCCTGAAACACCTGCTTTTAATCTTTTAGGGGAATTGCAAAATTTGTATGTTAAAATTCCACTTTTACAAGCATTAAGAGATGTACCAATTTATGCCAGAACATTAAGGGATATTTGTGTTAAGAAACCCGGTAGGAAAACCAAGGACCCCCTTACAGTTCATGTGATGGGAGACTTGTCTGCATTAATGTCCGGAAAAGCCCCTCCTGTGAAATATGGTGATCCCGGCCATCCTACAGTAACAGTTCAGATTGGTGAAACAATGATTCCCCAAGTTCTGGTAGATTTAGGTGCTGCAATTAATATAATGACTCTTGAAACTTCACAAATGTTACAGCTGAATAACACAATCAGAGATACACCCACCATTCTAGAGTTGGCTGATCGTTCTACAATTAAACCTGAAGGAGTTGTTGAGGATCTACTTATTTCAGTTGAATCCTGGAAATACCCAGCTGATTTTGTTGTATTGCAGACGAAAACAAAGCTGGGGGGACATCCCTTAATTCTAGGAAGGCCATGGCTAGCCACAGCTGATGCTTTTATCAGTTGCAGATCTAGTTCAATGACAATTTCTAATGGTTATGAAACAAAACATCTTACTCTTTACCCTCATGCTACACCAATAATTAATAATGAAGATTCTATATGGATGGATTATGATGATAATGCTGTTCAGCCTATTCTAACTATTGGACAAGCTTTAACTCTTAAAGACAATACAGAGGATGAGATAATTAATAATTTTATTTGTGAACCTTCTTCTGTCATTGCTGAAACACACAATCAATTAACTGCAATTTTTGAAACTGATACACAAGAAAAGATTGAATCTGAAGACTCATCTCAGACTTTAACCACCATCTCATCTAAAATCATAATAGTTGAAATTGAACCCGGCAAGACATTAAACATAAATCCTGATCTAACAGATGCTGAAACACAGAAATTAATGAAGTTATTGCATGAATATAAGGAGGCATTTGCATGGGACTACACGGATATGAAAGGTATTTCTTCTGAATTATGTACTCATCGAATTTACATTAAAGAGGGATGCCGACCTGTTTGTCAACCCCAAAGATGAATGAATCCTAATTTACGGGAAATTGTTAAGGAAGAACTTCAAAAATTGCTTAATGCAGGATTTATATACCCTATATCTGACAGTGAATGGGTTTCCCCATTAGTAATTGTCCCTAAGAAAAACGGGAAATGGAGAGTATGTGTCGACTACAGAGCCTTGAACAAAGCTACTCAAAAGGATCACTTTCCTTTACCCTTCATTGATCAGGTGTTGGATAGTCTGGCAGGGAAGAAATTCTTTTCTTTTCTAGATGGATTTAGTGGGTATAATCAGATAAGAATTGCACCCCAAGACCAAGACAAGACCACTTTCACCAGCCCCTGGGGAACTTTGCCTATAGAGTTCTTCCATTTGGGCTATGTAACGCACCAGCAACCTTTCAAAGAGTTGTTATAGGAATTTTTTCTGATATGCTGAATGATTCTATGGAAATATTTATGGATGATTTTACTCCTTATGGTGTGTCTTTTGAAGATGCATTACAAAACCTTGAGAAAGTACTTAAATGATGTATACAATCTCACCTCTCCCTAAGTACTGAAAAATGCCATATGATGATGAGTGAAGGAATAGTGCTTGGACATTTTATCTCATCTCAAGGTATTCAGGTAGATCCATCTAAAATATTGGTCATTCAGAATCTTTCTGTTCCTAAAACGCAAACCGATGTGAGAAGTTTTCTAGGACATGCTGGATACTACAGAAGATTTATTAAAGATTTTTCTAAGATAGCTTCTCCATTATTTGTGTTTCTTATGAAAAATGTTGAATTTAAGTGGACTAATTCTTGTCAGAAAGCCTTTGAAGAACTCAAGCATCAGTTATCTACTGCTCCTATTTTGAGGGGACCTGATTGGGCCCTCCCTTTTCATATATCTTCTGATGCTTCAGACACTGCAATTGGAGTTGTCTTGGGACAAGAGGAGAATCATCTTCCTTATGCTATCTACTTTATCAGTAAGAATATGACCCTTGCTGAGCTTAATTATACAGTTACCGAAAAGGAGTTTCTTGCAGTAATTTATGCCATTAATAAATTTCGACACTATATCACTGGTTATTCTACTTTTGTGCACACTGACCACTCAGCTATCAAGTATTTAATGAACAAATCTGTTACAAATGCTAGAGTTACCAGATGGCTATTATTACTGCAAGAATTTGATATCACAATTGTAGATCGGCCTGGTAAAGAAAATGTGGTGGCTGATTTCCTTTCACGGTTAAAAACTGACAATGATATTCCAGTAGATGATTCTTTTCCTGATGAGTATTTGTTTGCAGTTTCTGCTCACTCTCCATGGTATGCAGATATTGCTAATTATTTGGTTGCATGAAAATTACCATCACACCTGTCATACAGAGAAAAGAGAAGAATTGTTCAACAAAGTGCCAGGTATAGCTGGATAAGCGGGTGTCTTTTCTACACTGGGCTTGATCAGGAGATCCGAAGATGCATTAGAGAAGATGAAGTGTATGACATATTGAAAGCTTGTCATGATGGCCCTTGTGGAGGGCATTTTGCTGATAAGAGAACAGCACACAAAATTCTGAGGATGGGTTACTATTGGCCCTCATTATTCAAGGATGCAAAGAAGTATGTAAGGGCTTGTGACAGCTACCAGAGAATGGGTCAACCCAATCATAGAGACCAAATGCCATTAAACCCCCAGGTAGTTTCTGAACCATTTGAAAGATGGGCCTTGGATTTCATAGGACCCATTAACCCTCCATCCAATCAAAGAACTTATATATTATTCTGTACAGACTATATGACTAAATGGGTGGAGGCCAAAGCACTTATTAGAGCCAATGAAGAGGCTATCCTAGCTTTCTTATTTGAAGAAATCTTTACTAGATTTGGAATTCCTAGAGAGCTAGCTACTGATGGAGGACCTCCATTTAATTCTCATGGTTTTAAATCTACCCTTCACAAATATCATATTCAACATAGAATGACTACACCATACCACCCCCAGGCCAATGGGCAGGTGGAAAGCACAAATAAAGTTTTAGAAGCCATTCTAACTAAAACAGTGAAGGACAACCGGAAGGATTGGTCCCAAAGGCTCCCCGAGGCATTATGGGCTTACAGAACTACTTGGAGAAACACTACAGGTTTTTCTCCCTATGAATTGGTTTATGGTAAAAATGTTGTTTTTCCTATGGAATTTGAAATTAAAACTTTAAGAACTGCTTTAGCTGTTAATCTTGATTTGACTGATGTGTAGACAGCTAGGTTGCAGCAGCTTCTGGAGTTGGATGAAAAGAGATTAGATGCCATCCATCAAACAACCATGATACAGCAACAAAGGATGAAGTGGCATGACAAAATTATCAAACACAAGCAGTTCCAAAAAGGTAATTGGGCCTTGTTGTATGACTCTCGGTTTGAAAATTTTCAGGGTAAGCTACGTACACGCTGGCTTGGACCATATGAGGTAGATGTTGTTTTTCCAAATGGAACGGTAAGACTTTTAACAATTGATGATTCTAACACACCTCTACTAGTCAATGGTCATAGGCTCCGTCTATATCAGCGCCCTGTTTCTAAAGAGGATTTCAAGACTGCTTGCATGACTGATATTCATTATCTTTTTCTAGGGGAGTCTTCTTCTCCTCACAGCATTTAATTTTCTGCACTGTATTTTTAGTATTAGATTAGATTTAGCACTAATAATCCCTGTCAAGGATTGGCATATTACAATTGAATTTTGCAGATTCTGGAAAAGCTCATTAAGGAGGACAGATTCATCATGAGAAGATCTGAAGCTTCAATCATAGAATCTTGTTCCCTTCATTTTACCCCATTTCCTAGCAATATCCCTTCATCCTCACTTCTACATTATTTCCATTTTTCCATCTTTCCCACTCCTACCACTCCTGAAATATCTTCCTTCACCTAGTATTCCCTATCCCTTACTGTTGAAATTATCCCCTATCAAATATTTTCCCCACTTCTTACAGACCCAAGTCATTTATCCCATTTTTCTGATTTTTCTCGTTGCTGAAACACCTGTTTCAGCAACATATCGTTCATTTTTCCGTTGCTGAAACACCAGTTTCAGCAACCTGTTATCACTAAAACATCATTTCTCTTCACTGTTATATAAGCTTTTCGGTTCTCCACGATTATACTTCAGATCCTTTGGGTGAAAAATTATTCAGCACAGAGCAAGATCTGGTTACACTCCTGTTCTAAATTTCAGAGAAATCTACAGATTCTTCCATGTGTATTAAGCCATTTTTGAAGCACTCGACACTTCGAATTATTAAACCGAAGGTAAAAATGTAAGGTATGAGGTTTTAATGTAATTCAGTTAAATTATATTAAAGAGAGGATTTCATTCATAATGATTACAAATCTTTACACGCCCAATCATCATTACACCATACGTAGGGGGGGAATTTCAAAAATTGAACAATCATTTCGCATTAACCAATCCTCTGTCCTTTGTCATATCCACTTCCGCCGTCATTTAGACCTTGCAGCCTCTGTTGCAACAACTAGCGCGATCAGGGTCTGTGTTTACTGTCTTCTGTGCCTCTGCGTATAACTCAAAGCTACAGCCATGGGAGGGTCGGCCATCAGACACGAGCCCGGCTCCATAAATCTTCTTCAATTGTTTCCCGAAGCCTATCAAATTTTCCAACAAGCGGGATGGACAGTATATTTTGAAAGGTTGGGTGAATTTGACCAGGAACAAGTTTTAGAGTTTGCACAAAACCTTCAAGGTGATTTTTCAGTGGTTCAAGGGGTGCGCATTTCAGTGACAGAGGAGGACATAGTTCAGGTATCAGGGTTGCCAGCTATTGGGACTCGCTGGTTCAGCAGAAAGCAGGTTATTCTGAATGCACAGCAAGATTTTCTTCGTCCAGATGAGCCAGTTGAACTCAAAGGACGCGGGGTTAGTCTGCACTCACTTCCTCAACCATGGCCATCGGTGGCAGAGTTCATCAAACACTACTTGACGTGTGAAGGGCGTTACCAGGTAGTGTACAATCACGACTTTGTTTTGATGAATCATTTGAGAAATGGACGAATGATTAATATCCCCTATTATCTGCTTGGCTGTATTAGAAACATGTCTTATTATTGTAGACGGTCTAAATTCCCAATGTTATCCCTCACCCACCATCGTTTATGCCAGTTGTTGATACAGAGGGGTTTTGATCAGCAAAATCCCCCTCTGCATGACCCACTCCCTGTTCCCCAGTTGCCTGAAATTCCTCAGCAGGCTCAAACGTCCCAACAACCCGAAAGTTCTCATGATACTCCTGAAATTCCTTATGAAGGACAACGGGACGATATTCCATATTCCCCAGTTGACCCAACCCCGAGCTCGTCCCACTTAGCAGAGTCAACTGTCCCCACTATTTCTGTCCCTAGTGACGACTCTCTAACACCCCCATCCCCACCTACGTATAAAAATAAAAGAACCCCAACAGTCTCAGTCTCCAAACGACGGACAAGGGCTAAATTTCAAATTCTCACTTCTTCTGAAAGCCCTTCCCCCAGAGAAGAATCCTCCCCCTCAAAGAAAAGGAAAGGCAGTGACTTTGCTGCTTTCCTACCAAAAAGGAAAATGAAGATGATTGTTGAGACAGGACTCACCTCCATTTCCCCTGACCCTGCCACTATTCTGTTAAAACTCCAATCTTCATCCCCATTTCAAACCCCCCACCCCGTCTCGTCCGGTGGCACTGCCACACAAGAACCAGTACCCCGGGATAATACGACATTGTTTATGGCTCAAACAGTGACTATCACACAAGAACCAGTCACTTACCCAGAGGCTGAAACACAAGAACCAGCCACTGTGGTACAAAAATACACCAAGCATGATGATAGTGGGAGACCAGCAGTAGCTGTCCCACAAGAACCAGCTACGACTATGCATCAGCAGACTACCCTAACAGAATCAACCAGCGCACAGGGTTTACATACTATGACATCTTTATTGGAGGAGAATGAATTCTTGAAGTCTGAATTGGAAGCTTAAAAGAATGAATTAACCTTGGCACGAGAGGCTTTTGATAAAGAACTGAATCTCTATATGTTAGCACACACAGCCTCAACGCAAAATAAGGAGCCATGCAAGGAATACATGTGCCATGAGTGTGGCAATATTTACCAGGAGGCAGGCTACAAACTAGTTAAAATTCAAGTATCTGAGGCATCTACATCAGCTGGAATAAAAGAGGGATGCCCTACTGCTCCACAAGAACCAGTAGGGCTCTCTATAAAGGAAGAAAAAGAAACTAAACCTCAGATATCTCGCCCTGGGCTAGTTAATGCAGCCATTCAGACAGAAGCACCACCACAGATATCTCGCCCTGTGCCAGTTAATGTAGCCACTCAGACAGAAGCATCACCGCAGATATCTCGTCCTAAGTTAGTCAGTGTAGCCATTCAAACAACGTCCCAACCCAGTACTTCTGATGCCAGGACACAGACCTTGTCATGGAATCAATTGGAACAGATGAACAAATGGAAGAAACAATATGTTGAAGAACAAGATACAATATTACGCCAACATAAGTTAGCATGGCAGAACCACGTATATGCCAACTGGGATAATTGGGAACAAATGATGCAACAGCTCAAGGACTCCAAAAAGGAAGTCAAGGAATCTAAGGAAAAGATGGCCTTGATGTTTTCATTAGTACAGAAGTTGATGGCTACCCGCAAACCCTCTGTAAACTACTCTCTCTTTCCTTCTGAACGATTAGTTTATTTTCAATTAAAAGCAATAAAAGATGGCAGACCGTATGAGTTACTTACTTCAGAGAAATTTGTTGAGACTTTTAATGAGGCCCCCGAGAGTGACCAGCATTTGCTGTGCGAACTCTACCTTCATAATGAGGCCATTCCCGACAATAGAAGAGTTAATCTTATTCCAATTTCAGGAGATATACAAATAAGGGCATTTGTTTCATTTTTGTCTAACCAGCTCACTTGGCAAACTGCGTTCACTGCAAGCAGTCATAATGAGGAGAATAGACTCCTTTGGATTAGACCAGAACCTTTAAGTCCAGCCATATTTATAGCACAATATCATAAATTCTTACAGAAGCCAGGAATGCATAGGTATATACAACAATTACAGGCTTCAACACTTTTTAAGTGTCAACAGCAAATTAGAGTAAAGGGTACTGCTGCATTGAAGGCCAATACTATGTTTTGGCAGCAGTCATGTAAAGAAAGACAAGATTATCACCCTTTTAACCCTCACAATCTTCAAGCTGCATTATCCAGGGTTCCTAATTACATTGGATGCATTCGACATTGTGGAGTAAACTGGATCGGATATCATTTTCATTTTCCAATTTTATGGCTGCCTTCAGAGAAATATCAGTGTCATTACCAGTTGACTGACAGAGATGAAGCCTTGGTATGGCAACACTTGCAGAACAATAGAGGATTCAGAGCTCCTACAGATGCCACCTTCTCCAGCTACTGCTTGAGTAATTTGCATGCTCAGAACCAGTACTCAGACTCTGATTCAGACTAGGGGTTGCCTGAGGACATGCAACATTTTCAGCTGGGGGGGATGTTAGGACTCCACTATGTATCATTTTTTCTATATACTTTGACACCATTTTACTTTTATAACCATGATTAAAAAGGATTCCATTATATTTTCATCTACTTTATCCCAAGGTATATAAAATCCTCTTATTTATTATATGTTTAATTCGTTTACATTTAATTCCAGTTAATACTTTATATTTTATCATTAATCAAAGTGCATCGTTAAGCAATATGTTCAAAAGTCATAGATAAGTTATGGTTGTTGTGGAACAAGCTACTTAGAGCTAAAAGCCGTACCTGGCCGAACAATGAGCAAGCACGCAACAATATGCGTAATTTGCTATGTATTCCTGAAGAACCTTGTGGAATAGTAAGATGAAGACACTTCCACTGATTAATTTATTGTCATTCTAAGGCTCTCAGCAGCCGCATCTTTTTGGAAGAACAAGAGTCCCGTTTTGAGAAAGTGAAAGGATTTGGGATAAGGATTTATTTTGATTAGAAGATGTCTCCTCTTTAAAAAGAGGAGACATCATCATTAGGGAGGAGTTCATTTTTGTAAAGCTACAGGAGAACATTGTGTGAGAACTGGAGCTAGACTCCATCTGTAATGTACCATTTACTTTGACAGATGAATAAATTCTTCTTTTGAGAGCTCCAATTTAATTCTTTCCCCGGGGAATCTTGTGAGAGGGGAAGGGCCCGCCTTCCTCACAAGATTCACCCTTTGGTTCCTGTAATTTGTTTAATCCTTTACGTTGTTTGCACTTCACTTTAATTTTGTTGTTGGACACTAGTTACACAGTTCAGTAATACTCTGTTTCTTTAGCGCTGCATGTATTGAATGCATCTACTCTTGGAAGTTGAGAAATCCATTTCTTTAATTGTATGAATGTATGATGCTGGGAAGCAGGTGCTGAAGATTCCTGTATAAGGGAATAGGGTCCCGCTCCCATTAATTGCCTTCCTTTTTATGCAGTGTGATTAGAAACAAGAGAACAGGTGCTGAAGGTTCCTGTTCATGGGAATAGGGTCTTGGTCTCTTGAAGCTACCTTTCCTACAGTGTGATTAAGTGTCAGGCAGCAGGTACTGAAGTTCCTAACCAAGGAATAGGGTCCTGTTCCTGCTATGGTTGATTGATTTCTTTTCTTGCAGATTGGTTTTCCTTTGTCTGGATTTTAACTGCAACATAGAAATTATTTCTACTATAACTTAAGTGACTTCAGCTTTGATTAAACAGAGTGTGAATAAGTAGATTTGTGTGATTGGTAATTGTGTGGCTTTTTACTACAACATTGTTTCTGCTTTTGAAATTGAGCATATCCAGTGCGTGATTATCTTTGAAATAAAAAGACTTCCTCGGGTTGACAATTTATGTGGAGCTTGAATTGTGAAAGCAATTAAAGCGACCAACATAGATCAGGTCAGAGGTCATTTAACTCCAGACCTGCTTTGACATACTCAAAGGTATATTTCAATGCAGACATAAAGGCAGCTTATAGATTAGACCATAGCTCATTTAACTCCAGGTTTGCTTTAGCATGCTCCAGGGAAAAACAGAGATAAGTTTTAAACACAGAACTAGGCTTGAGATCAGAGGAGGAATTTGCACCTTAAATGCTTTGACACTAGTTCACACGATCTTAGAAGAGCCAATCTATTGAAAAAGGACCCCAGTGGACAGGGCTTACACTAAATCCCCGGTATCCCAAATTCTCTAGCTTGAACTCAACAGGAACAACTAAGCAGCAAACCCAAATTCATCCATCATCTAGCAGTGATTGACATCTACTACACTTGTTAAATTACATAAGTTTGCCCTTAGATTCAATATCAACAGAAAACATAAAAGGTAGGGAGAGCATAAACATAGGGTACAATGCAAGGGTATATCCTATGCTATATTTCTGATGCATGCCAGAAGACCAATGAACAACATGAAAAAAATGTAATAAACAATGTGATAAGAAAAACATCACCCGTAGTAATAGACCACGATCCTGTGAAATTTCTTGATTAATTGATGTGCAAAAAAAATCATATACACTGAGCTCAATGGCTGATTACAGTCCAAACTTCTCCTCCCATCCTACTACATTACACACTACTCAACTACCTTCCCCCAAAACTACTCTAACAGGTAAAAGAATCCCTATAACTACAACAAAAACAACCTCCATAATATGTTCTCTGAGGATTCTTATAGGAGAAAATGGAATGGAAGTAGTGGTAGATGATGTACATTAAGTCGAGTAATCAAGATAGAGTGGAAGAAAAGGTCGAGCCCATTCTCCTTAAATGCAATCTGCAGCGCTGGATATACTCTGTGGTATGGCTGGGGAGTCTTTGTCAGGTCAATACTTGACCTCAAATGTTTCTTGAAAATTCTTTCTAACTGTAAGGCACTCTGTTTTGTCTTCTGAAGCAAGTAAGGTGACTGAAGGTCTTCTGGGCTTCCATACCTGCATTATTGCTGCCCTAGCAGTCTTTGGAAGCTTTCTATCAAAGAGACGGCCTTTGGGAGACCAGGGAGGCACAGAGGCTTCTGTCGGAGGTGTAATGTCTGAGAAATGTACTGTTGATGCTGAAAGCAGATATGGCTTGTTTCATGTGCTCTGTTAATCTTCCAACTATGCCTTAGTTCTTTGATCATGGTATTAAGAAATTATTGTGAAATTATTGTCTTGGAAATAGCAGTGGAGATTTATCAAAGGACAAAGGGCATGAAGAGGCTTCAAGGATGATGTGTTTTCAGAGGAAATGCATTCCTTGAAGGCTCAAAAACATTTTAGCCCCATTTTTGCTTGTCAAAAATTCATAGGGGGGCTAACAATATTCATTTCCTTTTTTTGAATAAAAATGATTAACAATAGACTTAATATAAGTAAAGATAGATTAGGGTCCTTGACTCCTTCATCATTATAGAATTTTTAAGTTTCCTATAGCTCCCCCTAGATGCTTCAAGTGAGGCTTCACCTACTTTCACATGTTGCCGAAATGGTTGGTGTTTCATGAATATTTGTTGGAAAATTACCTTGAACCGAGGGTCTTTGCCCTATGCAACAAAAAATGGTTTTGTTGTTAATATTGAGATCTTCAGCTGAAGAGGGTGTAGAGACCTAGACCTAGTCCTATACCTATACATGTCAAGGAGGATATAAAATATTTGATGGAGATGAAAGAATAAGAGTTCATTTAGAACAAGACAGAAATTGAGGGATCAGTCCTTAAAAATGGATGCAAACACCTATGTTTTAATGAATTTCCATGAAATATTATTTGTTGAGTTTCTGATCATTTTGGCAGAGTGGTTACAAAGGTTGGCAAAAGAGCATGTAACTTTACTTCCTATTGTACCACTTAGTTGGAACCCAAAATTGATCTAGAGGGTGAACTGTATAAGTAACAAGGTTTTTCACAGTGTTGAGTTTTGGTTGAATAATGTGTTGGAAAGTTATATTATTGAATATTTTGTGGGGAGTATTGATTCATACAATAAAATTGAAAGTTCATTATTTAAGGGATGATGAGGAAGATAGCTAATATCCTTTCCTACATGGACAAAAGTGCTTTTGTGTGATAAAGGGGTTATGCCATTGGAATATGACATTATGAGTGGCTAAATTTATTTTTGTTCAATGGGTAGACTAGGGACTAACCAAAGGATACTTTGAGGGGAAATTAAGGCAAGATATATAGTAAAACAATAAGTGAAGGGAAAATTATCTAAATATTCGTAGGAATCATAGGGATAAAAGCAGAGAAGATTCTAGAAGAGTATGATATTGCAAATTGTTCGAAGAAGGAAGCCCGAGAGAGGAGGTAAGCAGAATGTTATGCAATGAGATGATATTTTGGCATAGTGGTGGGATAATTAAGAGGCTTGAATCAAAATGTGTGCCTATAAGATGGACGAGGAAACATATTAATGAAGGTTGGGACCATCGAGACGTTAAAGAATAACATGAAACCAGCCTAGAACCCACCCTATAGAATATCACGTAAAAGATGTAATGAAATTAGATCAGATAGCCTAAGTAACTACGAGAGAAGGAATAAGCAAGAGAAACATAATCCTAGCTTAGAACAAGAAGATGCATTTTATTCCAATGACATTTGTTAGGCCATAACCCGTGCCAAACCCATGACCCCATACACTTCTCTAATTCAACAGGGAAGTCGATCTAACAATTTTCTACATGCATTCTTAATACATGCAAGAAATAAGGATAATATAGTAGTGAAAACATTGAAAGTAGTGGGAGGGAGGGATAGTGTATCAAAGGTTTAGTTGGGAGGAATATCGCTAGGAAATACCACAAAATACATAATGGTTGGTGTTTGCAAGTCATGTTGAATACCCTCCACCAGCCTCCACAAGTCATGTTGGAGATCCTCCACCAACCTTTGCAAGTCATGATGGAAATTCTACACTAGTCATTGCTAGTCATGCTGGGGTCATTAATGTTTATCAAAAATCTAGGCATAAAATATTTAAACCGAAGTTCCCTTGTAATATTTGTAAGGAAGATCATCTTACTCATTTTTTCCTTGAGATTTCAGTGGTACAAAGGTTGCGGTCCAAGTCTATAGGTTCTTCTACTCCCGAACCTGTTATGGTTTCTCATTAGTAATATCGAGCCAGAGTAATCTCTCGCCAATCACACTCCATTTTTAGGGGGTGAAGTGTCTAACAACAGAGTCTTCTTGATTTATAGTTCAGAGCCTTCTAGTTTGACGGGAATTTCAGTCTCTTCAAATGTACCCCCTCCAAGTTCTAGGAGTGTTTCCTTTGATTGGGATAGTCTTGATGAGCCTTGTATTCCTTTTTTTGTACCTTTCCAAATAATATTTAGAGTTAATTCCACAAATGTATATCTGTTGTGGAGGTAAATCCCCTCTACGGACAGAGGCGATCCCTACTAGCCTAGACCGGGTCTAGCAACAATCATCACACGCTATAGTGCAGGTTCCTAATTGCAAATAAAACAACTAGCGATGAAGGCTTACCTAGAATCCAACACTGTCGCTCATAGAGAAAGTAGCACTCCTGTTCCTTAGCTCCGGTAGATCACAATCCTCACGATCTCTGTGATCGTACACCTACACACACGAGAAACAAAACAAACGCAAGTGTAAAATCCAGTATATGCAACTATATGTCATTCAGAGAAGACATAACTCATCATCATAATCAATAACAAGAGTGGAACCATAACCAATAGTCACTTATCATTAATCAATCAAAGAAGAATACAACTCCGTTCGACAACACCTCCTTCAAGGTCGCCGAACACGTCTCAAAAAGCCCGTCGAGGATGGGACAAGCCTCTCTCTTCGGATGTCTCCACAATAATCTCCTTGCTTGGATTTGGCCTTAAGGGGATGAATCAAGGCTCTTGCAGCATTAGGCTCTTGGGAACTTGGAGACTAGCTTGCAAAAGAAATGAGTAAGCTTTTATAGATGGAGGAAGGGGAGTTGGGATCCCTATAATCATTGGATTGGCCCTATCCTCAAGGGAGCTTCCATGAGAGGTGGCAAACCACTTCCTCTACATGGAGATCCATAGCCAAACCTCCCAACTCAAGATAGATACTAGTTTAGGAATTGGTTAGGACGAAACTTCCGCCATTTATTTTTAAAAAACACTCCTTAAAATGTCTAGCGTGGGTGCAAATTTAAGACAGAGCACCAATTGGCGCGCCCTCTTTGTAGGATTTGCCCCATTGGCACGAGGGATGAACTGTGTACCCGCGCCAATTCAAAAAGAGTTGTTTTTAGGGTTTTTTACAAGGAGTTGTCTTCAGGGCAATGAAAGTACATGTTTAGGGGAATGTCATGAAAGTGTTTTCAAGTTATGTCATTGCTCACAGGTCACGGAATGAGCCCTCCAATGTGTGGGACGGGGGATTGCAGGGACGGTGACAAATTGCTGTGTAACAGATGCCACCCTAAAGCATGAAGCCCGAGAGAGAGAGAGGGGTGAAATGCTTTACTAGAACGTGTCCAACTGAAAACACCGCCGTCGGAAAACCTGCATAGAGAAGTACAACTGATGTCTCAAATACATGATATATACACGGTATGGGCACATCCATCCATAACAGAGTATGTAATAATCCAGATCCGAGGCATGGACGCACTATCCGTGCTGAGGATCGCAATAGACCTGCATGGTTGCCCATCCAATCAGTGAGTCATGTAACTAATCATAATAATCCACCAAATCGCAGCTCTCGGATTATTGGCGTACGTAATCCGTGGTCTTGCGCTCCATCTCGACCCGAACAAAGTACAAGTTCAAGCATGTGAGTAAGTGAGCTGAAGTCGAACATGCAAGAACATCGTCTGATTACCAGCCAATGATGAAAGTTGTTAACAGACGCGAGAGGTACCACCAATGATGACAATGGCCCTCAAGGTACTATAGGTACAATCTACGGCATGTGAATCAATGAGCTGGCGTCGAACACCCGTAGAATCACTTGATCAGAGGCTAATAAGGAAAACCTCACGTCGAACGCGAAGAACCTACCATTGAGGCATGCAGGCTCCAAGGTACCGGAAGAGAGTCTCTAGATCAGCTTCCTGGATAATGAGCTGAAGTCGACAGGAAGTGACCTTGATCGAAGGTGGGCCATAGTGTTTCCCACATCATCGACACGAGACAGAGGAACATAATTTTTTTGTGAATCAAGATCAGATGAGAATCAGAGGAAGGTTGGAATCTGCAGAGGTCAACTTCTCTTGAACATATCGGCGGCACGACAGTGGATTTTGGCAGTATTTGACATCAATGGATCAGAGGTCATGGCGACGAGGTAAAGAGCAGATGAGAGGTCAAAAGGGATCACCCAAACCCATGGAGGCAAGTGGAAAAAGGAGATGAGATATCCCCAACCCGACACGAATGCAGACAAGTGCCATGTTCAAGAGCGACATACTGCTGACACGACAATGATGTTGGTTCCATTTTCCCCACCATTTCTGGCGAGTACCTCTTTATTTTTACACAAGCTTGAAGAGGTTACCATATGCTTGTTGTATAAGCCCATCCTAGTACATTTAACGAGCCCTAGGAAGGAGGAACTCGAATATCATCATTTCGACTAAATCTAATGTCATCAGGGTTTAACGAGTCTGACAAAGGAAGAACTCGGCATCTTTTCATGTTTAGAGAGTTTGAAAAGACAACGGAAAAGTAAACTCCAAAGGTCCACTTTTTGTAAATAGTTCCTCATATCCGAAAAGGTAGAAAACAATATCTGAGAAAACCTCCTAGTTGCAATAGGCTAGGGTATTCCTTTTTCGTAAATAATCTATCCCAGCTCGAAAAAGGGGTAAACGTACACTGGGTAGATGTCATTTCGTGACCACTTTAACGAGATTGAAATGACAAGGGCCTCGGCAATATTTTCATGTTTAGAGAGTCAGAAAGGATCTGAAAGATGACTCCAAAATGACTTTTTCATGTATTTACCGAGTCTAAAAAAGTATAAAATACAACTCGTGTCGTTGTTTAACTCGCGTAAAGACCTATTGTTGCACATGAAGGCAAGTGTAAAATCCATTTTCGACAAAATGTATCAAAATATTAATAAGAAATGACTTTTAAAACCTAATTAGATTTCAAAAGGTTATAAATAAGTCTCAAATGGTAAAAAGAAAATTACTTTTACTATTTACCTCACTGGAGAGCAACAGTGGTCCATTTTGTGTGCAATCTTTTGACGGTGATTGTGACTGATCCGGGCTACCATTCAGTTCCCCGTTTGTTCCAGGTAAGGGGCGCTTCCTTAAGCTCCATTCCAATCCATTTTTTATATGTTTTTATTACGTATTAGACTTCTGGGTGAACCATTTTGAATTTTTAGGGCTCGCTCCATTAGCGCGGGTATCGGGCACAAACCCACGCCAATGGAAATTTCTTCACAAAGAGGTCGCACCAATGGCGCAACACAATTTTCCGCTCAAAATTTTGAAAATGTGAGCTATCTATGTGGATTTTCAAATGTACCAGAGATCTAACAAGGTATTTTTGATTGTGTTGATGCAAATATAAAGGCAAAAATGGTTATCGAATGGAAGGGAAGGGAACATGGAGAGGAAGATGAAATGGCTATGGAGAATGAGGCTAGTATGACCGCACTCAAGAACTGTGGTCTTAAAAAATTCTTCCTCACGCCCTGCTTACGAGCTCAGCCAAAGCTACTACAATACTTGGTCAGTATATGGGATGAAAATGAATAAGTATTTAAACTTCGGGACCAAGTGCTGGAACTCGAGGTTTCCAATGTATACTTCATAACCAGACTGTCGCGTAGAGGTCCGGTGCCCATCCTAATAGGCAGTAGACCATCTGGGGAAAAGATGGAGCAGGTAATGGCGAGGGTGTGCCTAGGGGCACGAACCAGATCAGGAAGTGGGAAGGTGGACATCCACACTGTCCAGGATCTAGCACTAAGAGTAGTGCTACACACCATCACACGAGTTGCGGGATCACAAGCTCCTCACGAGGCAACCAAATCCCAACTCCTGCTAGCCGCTGAGTGTATGAGTCCAACACTGTTTGATTGGGCTACTGCAGTGGCAAAAAATATCAAGAGGCAGCTCACAAAGTGCAAGCAAGTCAAACTGAAGTAGTTTGGCTACGATTCCATTTTGGTATTGTTCATCCTGGAATGACTACCTATCTTCCAGGGCCAAGGGGCCATTTTTGTTGAGCCGGTACCACGAGAGCCGAGGATGGCTCGCTGGGCAGCACTTATGCCTAGGTCAAGAGGAGGCCAACAGATGTCTTGGAGGCCGGAGTTTTTTGGATGGTTACGGTGCCAGTTGATTGTGGTCGAGGATTTGCCCTATGCCGGGACCGATTTCACTGGAGACCCAGATCTCCCACTTCCGGAGGGGGATGACTGGGACGAGGAGTTGGGTATGACCTATCTTTTTTATTTTTATGTTTTATGATTTTTTGGTAATACATGTCTGTTTTGACACCAATTTTTTATGTATGCAGATGTTAGCCTAGAGAGACCTCCCAGTATGTCTCCTATTGCACGAAGAACTCAGCCCACAGCTGACCCTCAAGCGAAGGGTACCGAGGGGGGAGAGTTGATCCAGAACCTCGAGGGGATCGCCCGGGGGATTCCAGACTACGCCCGGCTGGCAGATGTCCCAATGGCGTATCAGAGACATATGGTGGGAGTGCCTAGTCGCCTCCACCGACTTTTGAGACGCTTAGTGTGCGCGGTAGCTTGTTACCACGAGCACCATGCGGATTAGACACCTAGGGCTTGTTTCATGCATATTTTTTGAGAGACATGTCGTCTCCGGCTGTATTAAGACGAACATGCATATTTTGATTTTATTTGATGCACACTATGTAAACATTTCGACACACATATATATACATACCTATTTCTGGATGGATCTTCTTACATGCGATGATGTTTTTGTTTATAAATTGCACAAATGTCTATCTAAAACCAAATTAGCTACTGCATCTATTAATGTATTCATATGTCTGGGTATGTGTTGATATGTAATATAGTCAAAATTCCTCTCTAGCAGACAAATACGCAAATACAGACGTAAAATGGATGGATTTCTTACTGAATAATGTCGTTAAGTTGTAATACTACAAGTTGAGAGTCTAGATACACAAGTAATTCACGAATGCCGAGGTCCACAGCCTCGGTTAATAATTCCAATACAGCACTATATTCCACGATATTATTTGTAGTAGGACCCAGACACACACCTTGCAGGTTAACCAACTCACCAGCAAGATCATAGATTACCCAGGCTGCCGAAGACAGATTCCTGGTACTGCGAGAGGCACCATCCGCGAAACCCACAAACGGAGTAATAGACATCTGCACAATCAGGAAGACCCGATGAGCAGAAAGATGCTTACATGCACACCACACCACACATGCACACAAATGAATATACACACCTATGTACACATACCACACCAAAAATGACTTCAAGCGTAGTATTTTTTAAGGTACATCCCATTTCTAGGTTGCGCCAACGGAACTCCTTCATAATCAATGAGCTCATAAGCCCCATTCTTCAATACTCGTTTTACTATGTAGGGCCCATGCCACATGGGTTGGAACTTACCTACCCCGAGTTTGTCGTGCGCTTGGTCGTATAGGAGGACAAGGTCCCCTTCGACAAAGGAACGTGGAGAGACTGATTGATTAAAGTGCGCTTTGACCCGCTTTTTCTGTGTCTCAATGACTAAGGCAGCCAAGCAGCGAGTTTCATCCAACCATTCCAAATACAAGAGACGCTCTTCTTCAGGATAAGTATCGGGCAAAAGTTCCATATCCAACTTTAAGGAAGGAATTTCGCACTCAACCGGAAGAGTTGCTTCCAGACCATACACCAATTGGAATGGTGTGAATCCGGTCGCAATCTTTGCTGATGTCCGGTATGCCCATAGAGCTGAGAACAATTAGAGGTGCCAATTGGACTTATGAATCCCAACTGTTCGTTGAAGCATTGTGACCAAAACCTTGTTCACAGCCTCAACCTGGCCATTTTCCTGGGGGTAATATGGCGTTGAGCTATCGTGTCGTAAGTCCAATCTTGATGTCAGCTCGGCCATCATGTAATCTCGAAAGTGAGTACCATGATCGGTAACAATGGCCTGAGGGACCTTGAAACGTGCAATAATATGGTTGAAGATAAATTGGGCAGTTGTCTTACCATCGGCGGCTAGTGTAGGCATCGCTTCGGCCCACTTAGTAAAGTAGTCGACAGCGATGATTATATATGCATGCCCCCCGGCCGAATGAGGGTTACATGTCATGAAATCTATGCCCCATTTTGCGAAAGGGCTGACAATAATGACAGGATGCAATGGGAGAGGTGGTGCGCACATCTTGCGCTGAAAAACCTGACACGCATGACATTTTCAGACCGCAACAATGCAATATTTAAAGATTGACGGCCAGAAGTAACCCACATGTAGAATCTTCTGGGCGGTGGCATATCCAGACATGTGACTGCCACAGGCACCACTGTGATAGTCATTCAAAACTTTTTCATCCTCTTCAAGTGTCAAGCACCAGCGGAGCACCGAATCTACTCCGACCCGGTATAATGTATCTCCTACAATATGGTAGGGTTGAGACTGATGTCGAATCTGACGTCGGGCATCTTTGTTCAACTCAGAGCGGAAGGTTGACGTCTGAAGATACACAATAATATCGCCATACCATGGGTCACGGGTGCTGATAAGGAAGATGGTTTCGTCTGGAATATGTTCTTCAGAATGAGATGGGGGGGAGTCAGTCGGGAGGGAGCAACTAAGATCCGCGAAAACCAGTGATTTGGTCAACTTAGCAGTAGTAAACTCTGGGTCGAACTCCTGAAGGATAACAATCCATTTGGAGTATTTTCCCCCCAGTAATTGTCGAGAAAGAATATATGTCATGGGGTTGTAATCCAAAACCACGGTTGTTGTACGCAGCAGGATGTAGTGGTGAAAACGTTGCACAGCTTGTACAGCTGCTAAAGCTAGCTTCTCGACATGAGCGTAACGTGTTTCTGTGTCGAGAAGATTTTGTGATAGGTAGTAAACAACATGTTCGTTTCCATTATCGTCATCCTACACTAGAACCATAGCTATGGTGCTAAAGGCGGCGGCCAAGTATAGAGTGAAATCACGGTGATAGTTTGGAGGCCGAAGCAATGGAGCATTAACAAGTAACGTCTTAAGCTTCTCAAAGGATTGTTGAGAAATATCATCCCAATGAAAGGGAACATTCTGCTTTAAAAGATGTGTGAATCCTTTGGCCACTTCTGCGTACTTCGGTATAAAGCGTCAGAGAAAATTAGCTTTTCCCTACAATCTCTGCAATTGATATAACGAGGAGGGTGATGGGAGATTGACAATGGCCTCGACCTTTAGGGGATCGAGGCGAATCCCGTCCTTGGAGACTATGAACCCCAAAAGACAGCTAGAATCCACGCAAAAGACACATTTATGAGGGTTGAGCCAGATATTATAGCGTCGACAGCGAAGGAAAAGCTGGCGGAGGTGTTCTGGGTGGTCCTCTCGCCGAGCTGAGTGAGCTGGAAAATCGTTCAGATAAGGCTGAATGATATGGCGTATATCATGGAACGCATAAGACATAGCACACTGGAAAGTAGCTCCAGCGTTCTTCAAGCCGAACGGGAGCTTTTTGTAAGCAAAAGTACCCCAGGGACAGATGAATGCGGTCTTGTGTTGGTCAGTAGGTAGAATATTTATCTGATTATACGCAGAAAAGTCGTCCATCAAGGAGTAAATCTCACTCCCAGCACATTCGTCGATGATTTGATCTATGAAAGGAGTGGGGTAGTTGTCCTTCGGACAGGCGCAATTAATATCATGGTAATCAACACAGACTCTTATAGTACCCTGTTTCTTATCTACAGGGACAATATTTGAAACCCATTCTGTGAGGGGAATTGGGTAAATGAAGCCCGTGTTCAGAAGTTTTTCAACTTCTGCTTTAATGGCAACAACTTTGCGAGGATGCACCGGGAGTAGGTGTTAGCGCACGAGTTTTACACCAGGATAGGTAGGAATCTCATGCACTACTATGCTGGGATCAATCGCGGGCATTTCCTCATAGGACCAGGCAAACACGTCTCTGAATTCTAGAAAAAGATCAGTATAAACTCGTATCTCATCAGGAGAACAAGTCACTCCCACGTGTATGTTCTCAACTATCCCCGGTTTAACGAAGATGTCGATCGGAATGGTTTGAGTAATTTTTCTCAGGTTTCCCTCTGAAAGCACCTCATGTGTCAATATGGGCGTCTGGAGAGGTGGAGTGGGAACCTGAGATGCAAAATGCTCTAGACAATCTGACATTGCCCCCAAGCTAGGCATGAATGAGGAACGATGATGTCCATCGCTCCAATGCAGCTCCTCAAGAGACATTGTTTCAACAATGGCTTCATCAGAAGGAAAAATATCTTTAAGAGGATTAGGCGAGTCGGCCTCGTCGAGCCAGGGGGACTAAGAATAGATGTCTAAATCCATGCTTGAAGGAGCATGCTAAGGAGGGGGAGGATTAGATGTGGCGACGATTTCACAGTAGTTGATCTCTACTGGAGTTAAGGGAATTGATTCTCCAAACTCAGTCACCTGCTCAGGCGTAGGGATGAGCCATGGGTCGTCAGACCTAGAGATCATATTAACTTGAGCGGTGTGCGGTGGCGGTGCAGGAAAAATACCCATGAGGATGGGGTCTTTGAAGAGACCGGGTTACCTCCACAACAAATTGGTGACTCCATTGGGGACAAAGGCGATCCCTACTAGCCCACACCGGGTCTAGCAACAATCGTCACACGCTATAGTGTAGGTTCCTAATTGCAAATAAACCAACTAGCGATGGAGGCTTACCTGGAATCTAACGTTGTCGCTCGTAGAGAAAGTAGCACTCCCATTCCTTAGCTCTGGCAGATCACAATCCTCACGATCTCAGTGATTGGACACCTGCACATGCAAGAAACACAACAAACGCAAGCATAAAATCCAGTATATGCAACTATCTGTCAGTCAGAGAAGACATAACTCATCATCATAATCAACAACAAGAGTGGCACCATAACCAATAGTTGCTTATCATTAATCAATCAAAGGAGGATACAACATGGCTCTGACGCTAAATTCTCCTTCCGAAGGTCACCAGCGGAACACGTCTCTAAAAAGCCTGTCGGGGATGGGACAAACCTCTCTCTCCGGATGTCTCGACAATAATCTCCTTGCTTGGATTCAGCCTTAAAGGAATGAATCAAGGCTCTTGCAGCATAAGGCTCTGATGGCTCTTGGGAACTCTTGGAGACTAGCTTGCAAAGGGAATGGCAAGCTTATATAGATGGTGGAAGAGGAGTTGGGATCCCTACAATCATGGGATTGGCCCTATCCTCAAGGAAGCTTCCATGAGAGGTGGTAAACCACTTCCTCTACATGGAGATTCGGAGCCAAACCACCCAACTCGAATTAGATACCAGGTTATGAATTGGTTAGGACGAAACTTCCACCATTTATTTTAAAAAACACTCCTTAAAATGGCTGGCACGAGTGCAACTCTGAGACAGAGCGCCAATTGGCGCGCCCTCTTTGAAGGATTTCCCCCATTGGCGCGGGTACTGAACTGGCTTCCTACGCCAATGCAAAAAGGGGTGTTTTTCTGGTTTTTTACAAGGAGTTTTCTTCAGGGCAATGAAATCTCATGTTCAGAGGAATGTCATGAAAGTGGTTTCAAGTTATGTCACTGCTCACAGGTCACAGAATGAGCCCTCCAATTGTGCGGGATGGGGAATTGCAGGGACGGTGACAAATTACTGTGTAACAATATCAATTTGAAGTGGATGAAGGATCCTCTACAAGTATTATATCCTCCTCAACCCGGAAAACTTTGGGATCTCCAAAGTTGTTAGAAACTCATAGTCAATTGCTTTCTTATGATAGAAAACTTGGTGAACCTATGGGTGTTCTTCCTCGATTTCCTATCACTTTGGGTGGGAAGATGGTCCAAATTTATTTGAAGGTGGTTGATCACTCTTTATAATTTAATATGTTGCTTGGGCGTGACTATGTCTATGCTATGAAAGCTTTGGTGTCTTAACTCTTTCATGTGATTTATTTTCCTCATATTGAAAGTATTATCACTATTGATCAACTTGCATCTCATAATTACCATCCTAATTTTAACTTAGTTAAAAATTCCCCTCGGTATGTTCCAAGTGTTCAAGTTGACTCTCCCTTACCAAAGGTGAACTATGTGGTGTTATGTCCTCAATCCTCAATTTCTTTTGAGAAGGATCCATTAGAGAAATTTTGAGGTCTAAAATGGACCTCCTAAGAAAAATATACAACCAAAATAAACTTTATAATAAGCAATAGGATTCAAGATGATGATTTCAAGCATGGGGGATGATTCACCATTTTTGGGGTAAAAAAGTAAAAGGATTAAAAAATAATAAAATAATAAAACTACTTTTTCAACTCGTATTTTCAACTTATCTCCCTAAGGCGTGACTCAAATTTCGAGCTGGAGTACTTGTTGGATGCAAAATTTAATTCCTCATCCAATGAGTACCCATGTTGCATACTATCAATGGACCCTACTACATGAGAAATGATAATTTCTGATTTTTCATGTAGCAAGGTACACTTAAAGTATGGAAAATGGGTACTCCATGGATGAGGAATCCAACAAGTGTTCCCGCTCAAAATTTTAGTAAACCCATAGGGAGATAAGTTGAAAATACGAGTTGAAAAGGTATTTTTTGTATTTCTTCCCTCTAACATTTGTTGATGAAGTCCAATCTTATCTTATTATTTCCACTATTCTTTTATAATTTCTTTAGGAGGCCCATTTCAGACCTCAAACTTCCCCTAATGCCTTGGAATTATTATTTTCCTTTTCGAGATTTGATTTGAGCATTTGATCAAGTGCCTTCTTCTATGGATGTATGGGACCCCTTGATTCCCTCTTTTTATCATTTTATTTCTCATGATTTCCTTGATGTGGAGTTGCCTTTGGAGGAGGAATTTTTTAAAGCCATGAGTTTTAGCTACCAAAGGAGTCCTTGGTGAGAGTCCCGCAAGGGGCTTTTCCTACCGAACTATTATGTGTAAACTGTAAAATTGTGTGTTTCCTTCTACCATATTTTATATATAAGGTACACATTTTCAAGTTTTCTATTCTATAACACAATATTTTTCTGGAGTTTTTATATGGGGTGTATTAACTTCTTGCCTAGTGTTCATGATTATATCTACAGAACTTTGAATATTTTTTTCCTTTGGATATGCGTATCTTTGATACTCTCTCACAGGTATGGGCTCTCAAAACTGGCATATAGGCTAGGTTCTCCACTTGCATTATGCATTATGAGTTTCCTTTTAAATTTTGGCCTTATGATTGACCCCACCAAGATGTGACACATAACCTTCTTTCTTCTTATAATTTTCATAACTTGTGCTGTAGGGTCCATCCTTTACATGGCCTTCCTAGTTAAATTCTTGCTAGCATATGTTGCCCATGCTACAAAAATGGTGTAGGCTTGGGATTCCTCTTTAGTCCCACCATGACCTTTGCGATGAAGCTTCATGTTCCTTCTTCTTCATTATCTTTTTTGCTTTATACATTAAAGGATCCCTCTTGTTAAGTTTTTATGTTGCATTGCATGTTGACTATTTGTATCTTTTGGCCTTAAGTCGGCTTCACCTAGATTCATGTATGAGCCAATTTTTAACCATGTCTTTCTGCAAAATCAACCTTGCAATCACTTAGCATCTGCAAGTTGACACATTTTCCTATGGAAAAAAACTTTCCTCCAAGTGTCATTTACGAGTTTCGCCACCTTGCATTGAGCATAGGATTGCTCCAACACCAGGAACTAGTGCATCTCTTTCCCGACACTTGTTTTTTCTAGTGTACTATAAGATATATTTTATTCTTTTTTGAGGATTTTAATATGAAAATGAAAAAAAAATAAATATTTCAAAAAAGAGCGGGAATGGAACATTACTTCCATGTTTGATGGAAGCTAGAGTTAGTTGTATTTCCCTTGAACAAAGAACAAAAGGAAATCTATGACTAATAATCAAACCATTTCTCACAAGGTTGAATTCAACCCATTTATCCCCATAGTGTATAAATGTACCATGGTGATCAGTGAAGACCTCGGGCTTGCATGAGCATGCTTTGTCTCATTTGAAAACTCCTTCAGTTCTGTGAGTAACACCATCCACCTTATATGTTGTAGTTTATCATAGCATAATCTTATATGTTTGTACCCGAGTTGTGTGCACTAAAATTATTCCACTCTTTATGATTCGGTACTTGGAGATTCAATTTTTAGACTTCAATGATCATATATCTTTCTCAACATCATTTATTAGTTCTTCTATATGTGATACTATGATGTGACCTTGATATGCAATTTTTTGAGGTTATTATCATATTATACACTATGTACTTTGCAGTTTCATTTATGCTTGTATACATATTGCATCCACTCCATAATTGATATGCGGACATGCTTTACATTCATTGATCATGCATATACCTACATGAGACATGAGATTTCTTTCTCATCTCTTCCATTGGTTTTTGGCACACTGAAATGTGGTGAAATCCTCCCAATTTCTCGCATGATTATTCTTATACACTTACTACATTTCGGCCATCATGTACCCCTTCTAACCTAATATATTAGGGGGCATCTATTATAGCATCATTTCTCACATTTTTTTACTTGATGCTCTATGCTATGGCCTTGAGTAGCCCATTCCCTTCAGACTTTTCCTTTACCTAAAAAACATTATTTTTATTTCCATACACGACTTTTCCCTCTCAAAAGTGTGTGCACGCCTTGGTCAATTTATACCCAACCCACATATATAATTTAAAATATGAAAAAAATTATAAAATTCCCTATTTTCTTAGAGGGGTTTACGGGTTATAGGAAGCCTACCTACATGATCATGTTGCCTAGTTGTATCCTAACTGAAACAACTATTTTGAGGAGGTATAAATATACCTCATGGGAAGGCCAAAGGAGAGAGAGATCTGTTTTTATACTATAGCCATTTACTCCTTCATCAAATCTGATTTATTCATGTGCCTCCTTCACTTACGAGATTGTGGAAACTCTTGTTTCCCTCATAGAGATGTTCAATCCTCTTATGTGACATCCATTTCTATGCTTATGGAAGGATATTTCCAAGGCTTGGGCTAGACGGATCCCAATGAGGGTTTCTCTTGCAGTCGTGGTTGAATTTGGTGTTATTCCTGCACACATCTTTACATACATCAATAAAGAAGCTATGTCTCATTCCTGATGTCATGATATTTATGCTTTATACATGTTATGATCTTGTTATTGATGATTTCATGTTATTTTGTTTATAAGCTTACATTATCTAATGGTGACATATAGATCATGCTTTCAATTATTGCTAGTATATCTGCTTTTCTTGAATGAGTTGTAGATTTTGAAGCACTAGAAGAAGTAGAGGGTTTGAACCTTGCCGCATCACCTTGAAACCTAGGACCTACGGGTAAGGCCTCTTCTCCAAATTTTACTAGTTTAATCATTAGGATTGTAAATTTTCTTGCTTCTTGCTATTTTATGCCCCTTTCTCTATTGTGGTTCTCAACCCAAACCCTAGGTTAATTCATCCCGTAACACTTTCATTTACCTTTTTACCTTTTTTTATGATTTCTTTACTTACTTGGCTACCATCACAAGCATTCTTAGCTAAATTATTTTCAAGGAGTCCAAATGATTTTAGAGTACCTATTGTCATGATATTAAATAGTCCCTAAAATGATATTAACCTCACATATTAATGACGACTCTATCAATTCAGCTACTTACAACTTGTTGGGGCCCTTGTTTTTGTTTAGTTTTGACATCTTGACCAAGACATTTTGAGTTTTGACCCTTTTGAGTTGCGGAACAAATACACATGGCAACCGCGACCGCGCCGCAACTACCGGGAGTTGCGGAGCTATTAAGGTGGCGCGGAAGCACTCGATAGCTGGAGATAGAATGGAGATAAGTGCAGATGAAGGAAACACAGTAGAAAACAGAAAGTGGAACACGCAGACATCAGAAGAGAAGCTAAGAGAAGCCGAAGTGAAGACGCAGAGGAGCCGATAGTCGCGAGAGCGGGTGAATAAATAACAGTCACCCGGCTGAAAAGGTTGTTGAATGCTGAGAATTGAATGAGTACAAAAGAAGTCGCGAGGCCAGAGACAAGGAAGGACGCGCAGAGAAGCTGCGGAGGATTCATGCATGTGCTTCATATGGTTTCTTATCTTCTCTAATCTACCCTTCTGTTCTAAGATCCATCTGTATTAGAGTTATGAGCTATCAGCTAGAATGCTATGTAATCATGCGTTTGGCCAGGAGAATAATATAATGGAAGATTAAGACCAATATTCTCAATGAGCTGTTCATGCGCTTGATGTAATGTGTTTGCGCCGATTTAAAATTTTATTTCCGCGAATGTCTCGGATGCTTATTACTGACCTTGCATGTGTAATTTGGTATATGTAATGGATGCACTCTTTTCTTTGGTTGCGGGTTTGTTCTTATCCTTGATCTCATCCCCCATGCATGTGTGTGGTTGCGGCACGCCGGTGGAGACGCAGGTAACTCCGTGTTGTAGGTGAAATTCCGCGATGATAGTGACTACACCCACCCCTGCTGCACTGAACTTGAACCTGGGTCTTGTCCGCAAGACCTGATTTTTCGCCAACAAATGGTTCTGTTGCTGGGACCTGCATGTTCTGAGGGGATCTAGATCATGGTCTCGAGGATTTTTGAAGGAGCAATACGGCGATGGTGGGATGATCATCTTGACCAGTTCATTGCTCAACAAGCAAAGCTGACCAAGAAAAAGGAGGCGGCGATCAGGGAGCTTGTTCTTTTCTCTGACTCAGCTAGTGATACGTACGAAATTTTCTGGGGAAGGTTCCCTACTGACCTTTACAATTGGTTGCGAAGGTTACGAGTGACGGTGCCCCAAGAAGGCTCGCGGAAGATAAACCGCAGGTGGGCGCACGAAGACCTGGTAGCACTGCATCGGGTAGACACTGAACTAACCTGCGCGGTGGATTTTTGGGTAAGGACCACGTTGGAAGGATACACGATGGAGTTTGCTGCTGAGTGCTATCAGTCCTTCTCGAAAGCTGAGGTTGTCTTCCACTCGGGGCTAAGGGGGAAGCTATTGAAGGAGATTCCGCTGTGGATCAAAGCCCTGATGGTGGACGAAGGGTTGATTGAATTCCACAAAACGAGTATGGAAGCGTAAACCATCCGTACTGGGGGAAGGATTGAGGGGACCGATGCTGTGTAGACTGTGAGAGTGGGGAGCGGGGGATGGACATTGAGGCCGCATGCAAGTTGCGGGAGCTACGTGCACATCGGCGGGCACAGATCGCCGATAGGTGGCGAAGAAGGGTAATGAGAGATTTGAAGAGAAGAGAGATCGAAAGGAAGAATCAGAAGGAGGCACCTCAGAGGACGGGAGTTATGGGTTTGGATACCCGGAAAGAAGACGGGACAGCAGCGGAAGTGCAGTGGGTGCACGGGAGCCCAGCAATGCGAGGAAGAGAGATCGTGACTAGCGAAGATAACGGAAAGATGCAGCCCAAAGAGAGTTCTGATGATGAATGGCACGGCGTGATGCAGCAGATGTTTCAAGATCGGACGGCACCCATCCCTCCAGGCAGCCCTACCTCCCACCTTCCGCATGGCCAGGATCCCGACCTTCCCCTGGTACTTTATCAACCTTTAAGAAATATTTTTATTCAATTACAAGTATTAAGTCAGTCATACAGTAGTTCGGCAGCGTCGGTAACGCCCAGTAACAGCAGCGTTACTAGTAGTAGTATTTTCCCTAGAGGGACCGTTACGCAACCAGGACCGGGAGGTTTTATCCTGGTTAATTCTCCACAAGTACACATGGCTGGATCTTTCACCCGGTATCCAGAGTTCTCTGGCCGGGGCAATGACGACGTAGAACAACACTGGTATATGTGCGAAGCCATCTGGAGGGCTCGACAGACGCCGGATGCAGGGAAGTTAATAGAATTCCAAACCACGCTCAGAGAGAGAGCTCTGCGTTGGTTCATCAAGTGGTCAGAGGCACACCCTAACCCTGTAATTGCGGACGTGAAGCGAGATTTTGTCCGTGAATTCAAGCTTCCCCAGATAGACCAGCAGGGCCTGTCCGAGCTGTGGGAAATTAAGCAGAAGGAAGGTGAGACCGCGTGGGAGTTGATGTGGCGATTCAAGGACGCGATCGGGAAACTGAGCTACCCGATCGATCCAAACCACCAGAGGGACTGGTTCATCAAGGCTCTGCTCCCCTTGACACGAACCCCTCTTACTCAGCAGAAGATTGATAATCTGCAGGACGCTTTGGAGCAGGCCATGAAGATTGAAGCCATGGCGGGCTACCCCCAGGAATATCAAGGGGGGGTGGCCCCGCAAGACCCTTCTTTGGTAGGGTTGCAACACCAGATCGCCAGCTTGACCGAAAAGCTCAAGGAACTTCAGCCGGTGAGACCAGCGCGACCGAATGTTTGGTGTACACATTGTCTGGTCGAGGGCCACGTCGCAACCGAATGTCCTCGGTTGCGCAGCGCAGGAGCAGGACCCTCGGTCGCAGCTATCCAGGGAGGTCCACCACCAGGGGGTGGTGCGGGGATGAACCCGCAGGGAGTCTACCAGCCGCAACAGACCTTTGCGGGGTTCCAACCACAACCGGGGTCCTCCACCACAGAGTACTGTGAGATTTGCCGGACGATGGGGCATCCGCCTCGGATGTGCCCGATATTACAGAAGTACTCCACGGTCCCGAATAATGTATACTGCGAATTCTGTGTGTCTACGACCCACAACACTGAGCAGTGCAGGACGCTTGACGCACTTGCCGATCGATTGGATCGTCCCTCGTACAGGGTGAACGAGGCTCCAAGGGGAAGAGGTGGCGGCATGCGGGGAGGCCGAACAGGCGGACGCGGTCCGGTAAAATGCTACAACTGTGACCAGGAGGGTCATGTGGCTCGAGAATGTCCCCTTCCGCGACGACCCTGGTGTTCCCAGTGCCGGGTCAACGCCCATGCTACAGAAGACTGTCCGGAGCTCATCAAGAAGTGGGAAGAACGAGTGAGGCAGAGGGGAGTGAATCTGATAAACTCAGAACCGCGCAGCGCCGCAACCCCCGACATGCAGAACGTTGTGATAGTAACAAGGGGCGGAAAGAAGACGGGCGAGGATGCCCACGAGAAGGAGCCAGCACGAATGGTTCGGCCGGCATCCCCAAAGAAGTTGATCAGGCCCGAAGTCCAGAAGAAGTATTTTCAGGAGGCGGTTGAGGCATTCGCCCAGTTGCGGAACGAGGGAGGGTTGGAGGAGCCCAGGTGGTCGGAATCTGATGCGCAGAACGTCGCAGATACTATGGTCGAGGATTGGCTCCGGCTATTCCTCAGGATTTTTGATAACGCTGTGCTGCGGCAGCAGCTCAAGCATGCTTTAGACGGAGCGCTGTAGGGGCGCACAGAACCCAGAGATCCGGCGGACGCTAGCCCTCAATACGTCCCTCAATACGTGCAACGTGTCAAGCGGAACAAGCAATGAACAGGCAAAGAATTCCGGCTTAACACGCAGGTCGCAGGGTTCCAAATCAGCGACACCATGTTGGACTTGGGGTCCAACGTCAATATACTGCCACGAAAGACATGGGAGGCTCTTGGAAGGCCACGGCTAGCCCACTCGCCAATCCAACTCAGGATGGCGAACCAGTACTGCATTTTGCCAATCAGCCGACTCGAAGGAGTCGAGGTCGACGTTGCGGGGGTGAAGACATACGCCGATTTTGAGGTTATTGATATCATGGGTGATAAGGATCCCTATCCTGCTTTACTCGGTATTGATTGGGCTTTTGAGAATTATGCCATCATCGACCTTAAGAAGGAGCTGATGATCTTTGAAGATGGGGAGGTACGGGTCACCCAGCCTCTCGACCCGTATCAAGGGCCGCAATATACGGAAACAGTGGACAGTCGGGAGGATGCTCAGATGATGGACCATCTCTATCAGATGACTGCAGGGAAGCGGGATGATTATATCAACCCGACCGCAACTGGCTCTATCAATTGGCGGAGTGTGGAGAGCTCAGAGCTCGGATCCGAGCTCGCGTGGGAAGACTGGCAGCAAGGGGGGTATGAGACCACCACGCGGAGATGTGCCTCCATTGCTCAAGTCCGGTGGATAGGGACTGAGATCCGCGGGTACCCCACATTATCAAACATGCAAGCAGTGAATACTTTTATTACCAAGGTGGAAGACCGGGTCCCAGATGAAAGCCGGATACCACTTTTGGATGTGGCCCTGCAGTCAACGTCGGGACGATGGTGGAACAATCACCGCAACACTCTGTTGCGATGGGAGCGTGTGGCGGATGCTCTGCGGGCACGCTTCAAAGAGGATGAAGGGCCCTGCATTACGCTTAAACATCATGGAGCTTCCGACCCGCGACAGCATTTGCGGGCGTGCGAGGAACAGTGGCGTAGCGCCCGGTACCCTGAGGAGTTGTGGGTCCACAGGTTTGTCCACTCCCTGGGTACAATTCCCCAGGCCTGGTACCTGGAGGAAGAGCGGAAACGGGGAACCCGCTCCTGGCAGGCAGTCGCGAAAAAGTTCGTCCGGAGCTTCTCGTTCGAAGGGGAGACGGCGCAGGAATCTCAGCCCCTACAAGCCGTCAAGGAGGTTCTGTTTTTCCGCCATCCTGAGCCCGATGAGGGCCCGGTGGCGTCACGCCCTGGGGTCAGGCGCGAATTGGTTTGCCAACGGATTGATGGCGATCCGGAGGATGATAGTTTGGAGGACCTTAGGCATCTCTATTTTGACGAAAAGGAGGGCGAGCGGAGCATCCGTGACGAGCCGACGACAGAAGGAGTCCATTTGCAGCCCCTAAAGACAAAGAAGCTGAACATTGGAACGGACGAGAAACCCAAGCTCGCAACGGTGGGGGATTACTAGGACGAGGAGACAACTAAAGAAATTTTCAGCCTCCTCCGAGAATATGAAGATTTGTTCCCATCATCGGTTGCGGACCTGAAAGGGATCAAGGGGGATCTGGGCGAGATGCGCATCACGCTGAAACCGGGGGCCAGGCCGGTGAAGCACCGACCCTACCGATTGAACCCACGTATAAAAGAGAAGGTCAAGATGGAGATTGACAAGATGTTGGCTGTGGGTCTCATCTTTCCAGTAGAAGAAGCCGAGTGGGTAAGTCCCATTGTCATCCAGAACAAGAAGGACAAAGCGGAAATCCATGTCTGTGTAGATTACCGGAGCCTGAATAATGCTTGCATCCACGATCCGTTTCCCACTCCGTTCAGCGATGAAGTCCTAGATCACGTCGCGGAAAATGAAGCTTATTCCTTCACTGATGGGTTTTCCGGTTACCTTCAGGTGTGCATTGCCGAGGAAGACAAAGCAAAGACGACATTCACCACTGAGTGGGGATCATTCGCATACCACGTTATGTCGTTTGGCCTGAAGAACGCACCGGCTGTGTTTTCCCGGATTGTCATTGCTTCTTTCCGAGAGTACATTCACAAGTTCCTGGAGGTCTACATGGATGACTGGACCGTCTACAGCCTGCTGAAGAAACACGCCTCTCTGTTGCGTGTTATGTTTGACCGGTGTCGTCAGCTGTAGATTTCCTTGAACTTGAAGAAATGTATTTTTGCAGTTCTATTCGGCACACTCCTGGGCCACGTGGTGTGCAAGCAAGGGGTCTGTGTCGATCCCGCTAAGGTCGTGGTCATCGTCCACATGGAGGCCCCCGAGACCGTGAAGCAGTTGCAGGCACTGCTCGGGCACATAGGATACTACAGGCGGTTTATCCGCAACTACGCCAAAATTACGACCCCTCTGGAGAAACTGTTGCGGAAGTCAGAAGCGTTTGAGTGGACGGCAGAGTGCAGGAAGGCACTTGACACATTGAAGGAGAAATTGGCGACGACACCCATACTTTTTCATCCCGACTGGGATAAGCAGTTCCATGTGCATATTGATGCGTCCAGGATTGCACTTGGAGTTGTATTGGCGCAACCCGGGGAGACGACAGTTGACCACCCTGTGTACTTCGCCAGCCGACGGTTGTCGAATGCGGAGAAGAATTACACCACGACTGAGCGGGAGGCATTGGCGATGGTGTACTCTCTCCAGAAGTTCCGCCACTATCTTCTGGGCGGAAAATTCACCTTCTTCACGGACCATTCTGCACTGAAGTATCTGGTGAACAAGCCTGTGTTGGAAGGTAGAATCTGTCGTTGGCTGCTACTTTTCCAGGAATTTACATTTGAAGTGGTTGTCAAGCCCGGCAGGTTGAATGTTGGGCCCGATCATTTATCCAGGTTGGAGACGGGAGAAAATGAAGGCCCATTGGATGATCAACTGCTGGATGCTGACCTCTTCCGAATAGAAGCCGTACCAGATTACCTGGCTGACATTGCCACTTATCTGACTACGGGACAATGCCCTCAGGAGTACACCCCACTTCAGAAACGCCACTTGGTTGTCCGGGCGGCCGATTACCAATTGATCGCGGGGCAGCTGTACAAACTGGGCCTGGATGAGGTGTTGCGCAGGTGTGTTCTTGACCATGAACGGGAAGCAGTGATGTGGGAATGTCACAGTGGTGTTGCGGGAGGGCATGTGGGTGCAAAACCTACCGCAAGGAAGGTGCTTCAAGCTGAACTGTGGTGACCGACGGTACATGCAGACTGTAAGGCCTATGTGAAACGTTGCGATGTTTTCCAGCGGACGGGAAGGCCTTCGCACAGGGACGAGCTTCCGCTACACCCAGTGCATGTGTTGTGGTCGTTTGAAAAGTGGGCTGTTGATTTCGTAGGCCCCATCGCACCAATCGCTCGCCATTCCAAAGCCCGGTGCATCATTACCGCAACAGATTACCTCACACGGTGGGCTGAGGCAGCAGCGGTACGCGACTACTCGGCAGAGACCGCTACCCGGTTCATCTTCGAACACATCATCAACCGCTTTGGCTGCCCACGGAGCTTAACCAGCAATCAGGGTACACATTTCATTAATGCCACGGTCAAGTCACTACTGGACACATTTATGATTCAGCATCATAAAAGCAGCCCATACCACCCGCAGGCCAATGGTACGGTGGAAGCCTTCAATAAGATTCTTGAAAAGGGCTTGACAAAAATTTGCAACGCTCAGAGGGATGATTGGGATGAGCGGTTACCAGCGACGCTATGGGCTTACCGGACCACGGTAAAACGCTTGACCAACCAGACGCCATTCCAGCTGGTGTATGGCCGGGAAGCTGTGATTCCCGCCGAGTTCACCGTACCCAGCCTTTTGATCGCAACGTCCCTTCAATTCTCAGAAGAGGCGTCACTTCGGGAACGCCTCCAGGAGCTACAGGAGCTGGATGAGGCTCGATTTCTCGCAGAATTCCACCAGAAAGTTCAGAAGGCCAGGCAGAAAGCGTGGCACGACCGCCACATCAAAACTAAAGCTTTCCAAGTTGGCGGCAAGGTTCTTTTGTATGACAGCCGGTTCCAGAAGTTTCCAGGCAAGCTCCAGATGCACTGGTTGGGACCCTACTTTGTCATCGAGATCCGCGACTCAGGCACCGTTCGGTTGGCACAGCTGGACGGTACAGTTCTTCCTGGGTGGGTGAATAGCGCACGCCTGAAACCCTACCAGCAGTAGGTACCTTCTCACTTTTCATTAATAACTCTCGCAACCGAGAGAACCCATAGAGTAGCATAGGCGAATAACTCTCCCGCAACCGGGATAAGCGTAGGTAGTCCTTTCCGTTCATTTGTAATCAATCAAATAAACAGTCAGTTGCGGGAACCTTACCGCAACCGACTGTGGTCGGGGCTGGCCAGTCCAGCGTGTAGCAGCGCCAGTCCAGCATGTCACCGCGCCAGTCCAGCGTGTCGTTCATGTAGGATCCATCCTCGTGCCAGTGTCAGTCCAGGTCATTTCCGTCAGTCCTTTTGTCAGTTCGTAGGATCGCTCAGATTTTTTCATAAATTCCCATAATAGACAGTAATCGTACCGTAATCATTTGTCATCACCCGCAGTTCCCTCAGCCGTCGAGTCCGCCCATATTCCCATGACGCCGTCAGCAACTGTCAGATTACATACAGGCACACGATTGATCGCATGATTATCGCAGCCCCGAAGGATAGCAAGAATTAATTGCCGTTATGGAGTCTCATCAACTCCGCGCATGCCAGCGGATGCCATAATTTGCATGAAGATCAACAGCACAAGAATGACGGACCAGTTCAATTTGGAAGTTGTAGCGTCTCCAGAGCATTTGCAGCATCGAAGCACACCGCATTCAGCAGAGAACTCCCGAAGAACACTCTAAGTTTACCAGCGTCGCGCCAAGATGCCGAGGGCTATCGCATCTGTCCCTGAACCAGCGTTAGACAGCAGAATTCATCGCGTAGAGTCGCTGGTCAGCAAGTATGACAATGCAGCATGTATGGACGCCAACTTGTCCGACCCGGCTGAGTTTCCTCACCTCCATTGGCAGACTTACATGGAGCACCATTACACGCCAGGCAGCAGCTCCAACAGTCGGATGCGGGAAGAATTCAGGGGCCTGCAGCAGTCGACCTTGATGCATTTGAGGTCTCTTCCCATTTTCGGCACTACGGGACCGGCTCTGCAATGCACCCGGTTCCTCCTCAGTCGGGTACAGAACGGGTCCCTGTGGCTCAACGAAGAAATCCCAATTCATGCCGAAGACATTCATCGGCTTACAGGGCTGTCCCAAAACGGTGCAGATGTCTCCGCTGCTGGCCAGACATCCTCTAAGCGCGCCCGGAAGTCGGGTGACTCCGACCTGTATACCAAGTATGGCACTCGCCGGGGTGGCAAAGGTGCCAAAATTGACCTGATCAACAAACCAGAAATCCGGTTTGCTTGCTATCTGATCGCTAGCAAGACGATGCGCCACTATACGAAGGGAGAATGCACCCTGGACACAATTTCCATTGCAGAGCACTGCACCCGGGGCGCCAAGTTGAACTGGTGGTCTTTCGTGTTGAAGGAACTCTTCGCGGCCTGCGAAGAAAATTACAGGCGTACCACCACTTTCATTTACGGCTACTTGATCTTATCCTTTGCCATGTGGAAATGGCACCTTCCTCCCATCCGGGAGCCGGCGGAGACGACCATAAGCCAGCCTCTGGCGATGAAATACACCCCCTGGCAGGTGTCCATGGATCCCAGAACCAAACAGGTGAACGCGGCAGCGTTCCGGGCGTGGTACGGGATGATGACCGATGTTGTGGCCAACCAGCAACGAGTGCCCAGGCACTTGCTGGATGAGTACAGTGAGCAAGTGTGGTTTGGGGTCAGCCACAGGCACACCTTCCTCCGGCCAACTTGCGTGCCGGCCGCCACATTTCACATGGCGCCCCTCCGGTTCCAGCTGAATGACGACACCTTTCACCGAGAGGTTTCTGCATGGCCGGGGGTCGTCAAGCACGTCCGTGACGGGATTACCCGCTATAATTTTGAGGGGATGCTGCCGGCACAGCGGCCTGCCGCGACCGGTGCAGCGGGGTCCTCACAGGTTGCGGCGGACCCTCCACAAGAAGCAGCTGAGACCGCACCGACACTGCCTGAAGTGCTGGTCCCGATCATCGAGCACCTCAACGACCAGGTACGACGACTTAACGTGGCCACCCAAGTTGCTTCAAGTGGCACCCCTATATTTCCCTCTTTTGCTGAATTTCATATTAATCGGTCTCGTGGTCCCTCCAACACCGCCCCCCTCATTTCCCCCATTCCCACTAACCTGTTCACTTCTGCCACCCCCCTCATCACACCAATGGGTGAACTGGCCCCCGAACCCGATTCAACAGACCCACCTCCATCCAAGAGGGCCCGCACTACGGTCACAGATCCAGTGGTGGATCTTACAGAGGATGATCCACCAGCCACTCCGCCCACAGCAACTTTGATTCCGGAGGAACCTCTGATCGATCCGGCAGAGTTCCTCAACCTCCGCCTCCCTCCCACTTCTTTCACTCCGTCCACCGCTCCCACCGGCCGACCACCTGCCACCTCCCCCAATCCATCCAACTCATCAGCTACTTTGTCAGATTCGTTGATCCGGGAACTTTTCGGAGGTGACCACGGGGTGGAAGTCACCTCCAATACTGCAGCCGTGGTACCACCGGTTGACCCCGTGGCCACGGCCCAGGACCCTCAGGCAACTATATCTACCAGTTTCACGAATGGGGGGGCTGATTCGGCTGCCCCTCCCCCAGAGCAGACCACGCAGCAAGACCGGCCGGAGTCCGAGATGGCCACTTCAGTGCAGCAGCAGACGCCGGTCCATCCTCCAGAAACTTCCAGCCGACCAGCGGCCAGCCACCAACCTTCGCAGGAGAGGGTGCCGGAGCAGGGCACACCCAGCACGACCACTACAGAACAATGGAGTCCTGCACAGCTGTACCTGCTCATTCAGCGGGCGGCCCTCAAGGCCGAGCAGATTCACACAGAGCTACAGTGGCGGTGCACCGAGCAGCGGAATCAGATCACGGCGCTTACTAAACAGCGCAATCAGTTGCTGCGGGAGAAGACCAACCTCCAGGAGCAGGCCAACATTGTTATTCAGGCGCTCTCCAGCGTATGGCCAGCTGCAAGGGCTCACTATGCCCCACTCCCTGCTCGTATAGAGGAGGACAGTATAGCTCTACAGGCTCACCACCTCAGGGAAGTTTTCACTACTGTTTGCAGGGAGAACCAGGAACTCCAAGCGGCGTTAGCCGCACGGCCTACCCTTCCAGATCCACCCAGTGACCATTCAGGACAGGTGACTGCCAAACAGACGCAGGCAGTCAGTCTACAAGCAACTCTCCATTCCACTGTAGCCGCGGCTTCTGCCCTTCTGCGCAGTTTGCAGGAGTGCTCACTCACGTTAACTGTCAAGACGCAGCCCATCGCTACCTAGCTGCAACAAATCTCCCGCGACATTTAGGCGACCACGAACCCAGCAAGGTTAGATCAGCTCTACGCCCAGTCGGACGAGCTGGAACTCCACATGCAATAGACTGAGGCCGAATCAGCAGCGGCCAAACACGTCATCTGGGAGATTCGTCCACCCCTTCGCACCCATGCTGACGCTATGCACCAGCTGGATGCCAAGGCCGAAGCCCAGCTCGCCACGCTGTTCGGGGCTGCCCCGACGCCCATAGACGAAGCCGCCGCTAACCGAATCTCTCAAGAAGCCGACCTGCTTATGCAGGAATGGCAGCAAGCAGTGGCGGCCTTCACAGAGCTTAGAGATACAGCGCTCCGCCGGTTCCCGGAGTTGGGGCCCTTGTTTGAACAACCAAGTGGTGGAGCACAGCAGGAAAGGGCGTAGGGTGAAGGCACAGCAGAGCAGAGTACGGGTGCCAGCGGGGCAATGGAAATAGAAACTGTTATTTGTGATTGACTCGCGGACGAGTCAAGGAATTGTGGTCGGGGCCTGTTGGGGCCCTTGTTTTTGTTTAGTTTTGACATCTTGGCCAAGACATTTTGAGTTTTGACCCTTTTGAGTTGCGGAACAAATACACATGGCAACTGCGACCGCGCCGCAACTACCGGGAGTTGCGGAGCTATTAAGGTGGCGCGGAAGCACTCGATAGCTGGAGATAGAATGGAGATAAGTGCAGATGAAGGAAACACAGCAGAAAACAGAAAGTGGAACACGTAGACATCAGAAGAGAAGCTGAGAGAAGCCAAAGTGAAGACGCAGAGGAGCCGATAGTCGCGAGAGCGGGTGAATAAATAACAGTCACCCGGCTGAAAAGGTTGTTGAATGCTGAGAATTGAATGAGTACAAAAGAAGTCGCAAGGCCAGAGACAAGGAAGGACGGGCAGAGAAGCTGCGGAGGATTCATGCATGTGCTTCATATGGTTTCTTATCTTCTCTAATCTACCCTTCTGTTCTAAGATCCATCTGTATTAGAGTTATGAGCTATCAGCTAGAATGCTATGTAATCATGCTTTCGGCCAGGAGAATAATATAATGGAAGATTGCTGTCTCAATGAGTTTTTCATGTGCTTGTACTGTGTTTGCGCTGATTTAAAATTTTATTTGCGAATGTCTGGATGCTTATTACGTGACCTTGCATGTGTAATTTGGTATATGTAATGGATGCACTTTCTTTCTTTGGTTGCGGGTTTGTTCCTTATCCTTGATCTCATCCCCTTATGCATGTGGTTGCGGCACGCCTCGGGTGAGACGCACTGCTCTCCAGAGCAGGGTGAAAATGCCGGCGTGTTCCTAGACTACACCGGACCCCTTGTTGGCCCCAACTCTTGAACCTGGGTCTTGTCTGCAAGACCTGATTTTTCGCCAACACAACTTTCAATGAAATTTTGTAAAAGGGAATTTGCATTATGTATCAAATGTACATATTTAAGAAATTCCATCATTAGTATACCAAAACATATGAATACACATTATGTCATGCATTTGTCATACATTCACACATTCCATACTATTCATATTTTGTTATTTTTGGATCTCATTTTTATCCTCATATGTATTAAATTATTCATGTGACTAGTCTCATAAGCCCAAGAATGCCTATGTTGATAATTGTAGTAAAAAATGTAAAATCAATTTCACAGAGTTTCCCTATGGATATTCCATGTGACATGGACTACATCAAGTAACCTCATGGAATTACATCTTGGCACAGTGTTTTTAAGTAACAAATTTTAGGGATCTATGCACTAGAGCATCATGTAAGAGGGTACCCTCAAGGAAGGCCAACCATGGTATAACATGTTGAAGTGTGAATGATAAGGAAATTTAATGGTATATTTTTGTAGGTACTCACAAATAGAAATACTTACTAGGCCATAGTAATAATTTATTGGTAAGGGGTTTTTTATTAGTTTGGGTCCAAAGGTAAATCTATAAATAGATTAAGTCCAAGGGGTAAAATATATCTTGAGATGAAGCTATAGTTTCACTTGTAATGAAAATTTATTTGATAGTGTTGATGATCCACTATGGAAATGATTATAATGTAGGATTCCTAGTGAAACTAAAAGGTCAATTTTTCTCTCATTCTATTTACTTCTGCAATGTTTAATGGCTAGTTTATTTTTCATGATATTTTTACTTTAAAATGTATGCATGATTGAATTATGGTATTCATTTCTTTATCTAAATAAAAATGCTTAACAAGAGGTTGAATATGAGTAAGGATATCTTAGGGTCCTCCACTCCTTCCTCAAAATTGAACTCTCACGATTGAACTCTTAACTTTCCTACAGTTTCCACTAGATGCTTGAAGTGAGGATTCACTTACTTACAAGTGTTGTTGAAAGGGTCTATGTCTCATGAAGTTTTGTTGGAAAATTCTCTAGAAGCTAGGGTCCTCACCCTCAAAAGGGTTTTCTTTTTTTCAATATTAAGATCTTGTAAAGGAAGATCTACAATAGCTAGTGGAGATGAAAGAATAAGAATTCATTGTAGAACAAGTAAGAAATCTAGGGAGAAATCCTTAAAAATGGATGAAAATACCTATGTTTTAATGGATTTACATGAAATATTATTTGTTGAGTTTCTCATCATTATCGGTGAGTTGTTACAAAGGTTGGAAGAATACCATGTAAATTGGTTTCCTATTGTAACACTTAGTTGGACCCCCAAATTGATGGTGAACTATGTAAGCAACAAGGTTTCTCACATAATTGATTTTTGGTTGAATATAATGTTGGAAGGTTATATTATTGAATATTTTGTTGGGCTTCATACAATACAATTGAAAGGGAGATATTTAAGGGATGGTGAGGGAGATCGATAAGAATCTTTTATACATGGATAGAGGTGTTGTTGTGTGATAAAGGGGTTATTTTGTTGGAATACAATATGAGTGGCTACATTTTTTTTTTGTGTGATGAAGAGATTGAGGCTACCAAAGGATGCCTTGAGTGGAAACAAGGCATGATATGTAGTAAAAGAACAAGTGAAGGAAAAATGATCTAAATATTCTTAAGAATGATAGGGATAAAAGCACTTAATATTGGAGAAGAGAATAGAATGCACATTGACCGAAGAATATAGCCCAATATAGGAGGTGAGCATAATGCTATGCAATGAGACAACATGGTGGGATAATGAAGAGTCTTGCATCAAAATGTCAGCATATAATATGGAGGAGAAAACATATTAATGAAGGTTATGACCATTGGGAGGTTAGAGAAGAAGGTGAAATTAGCCTAGACTTGGCCCTATAGAATATCACACAAAAGAGGTAATTATTGATCAAATAGACTAATTAATAGCCCAAGTAACTAGGGGAGAAAGAATAAAAAATAATAGGGGATAAGAATATGTATTGTATCTAAGTGACCTTTCTTAGGCCATAATTTGCTACATACATTCTTAATACATACATGAAGTAAACATAGTAGTGAAAACAATCTAGGTAGAGTGGAGGAGGAATAATGTATCAAAATTCGGTTGGGAGGAATCTCGCTAGAAAAATACCACACAAGACAAATTGTGTGGTGTTTATCCAGAAGGAGAATTCCTATTTTCATGGTACTAAGATAGAATATATGGAAAACATGTGTTCGTTTGTGAGGTTGTATTGATTGTTAAATAAATATTCAAATCTTATAGATACCATATACAAGGGGCATGGAGAATTGAGAGGTGTGGAGAGGCATCAATTGGCACACTACAAATGTGTGTAATTGGTTTCTTTCATTGTCTACCTTGTGTAATTTTTTACATGTTGTAGGTGATAGAGAAGAGGGAATCTGGTCTAGGTAGAGAAAATTAGTTGTCCTTTTTCATTCTAGACTGAAAGTAGTTGTTATTTTCCATTCTAGAGTAATTCTTGAAAGTCTATGAGTTATTTGATTCAGAAGGGAAATATATGGAATAATGATCTTGTGGAGATAAATAGTTTGGTCACACATATCATTATTGAGTGGACTAGAGACATTGGAAAGAATTTATGACAATAATAATTTGGATTTTCTTGAAGTGAATGTGAGTTTTAAAAAAAAAAATTACTGATTCACTATAGTTATCTAATCTAGGTAGATAATTTGAAGCCAATTATAGAAAAACATATCATAAAAAAATATTTGAAAGTAGAGATACCATACCATCACAATCCTTGGCTAATGTCATTGACAACTCATTACATTATAGGAAAACATATGATAACAAAATATTTGAACAAGTAGAGATACCATCTCACCACAAGCCCGTGCCAATATCATTGACAACTCACAGATAATGAAAAGGAGAGTAGGGAAATGAAAATAAGGGGCCATTAGTGTGACTACATTATAGATAAACATATCATAACAAAATATTTGAAAGTAGGAATACCATCCCACCACAAGCCTCTCAAAAATGTCATTGTCAAGGAATTACATTATAGACAAATATACCATAACAAAATATTTGCATGAAATAGAGATATTATCCCACAAAAAACCTCTCGCCAATGCCATTGATAGAGCACATATAATGAAAAGGAGAGACATGAAATGAAAATAAGAAACCATTAGTATGGAATGGAGAAAACCATTGAAAATAATTTTATCAAAATAAAAATAAAAACACTTATGAGATCAAGGATTCAAATAAATTTCAAACATATTTATAAATCCATATTGGAATATAGGAAGTAATGTGAGGATCATGCTTTAAAATTGGAGGCTTGAAGGTTTTTCCCTGGACTAGAATGATGATATTCACGAGTTTGGGGTATTTTTCCATTCAGCCAAGTGATATTTCAATATCTTTAGTTTTATTTATTCAAACATTGGCTTTGATACTCTATGAAGTAAAAGTAAAAATAAAAAAATGAGGAAGATAAACAAAGCATGAAGTAGAGTAATGAGAAAAATAATCCTAATAGAGTGCACAATAATATAAATATCATATTTTAATTTTATATGAGAAAACATGGTTGTTAGTGTTATATTTAATAAAACCAAGATTTATAGTGATTATACCACAACTCTAGACAGTAAAAACAAAATTTTTCTTATACCTTTGAAATATTCACACAACATTTTAAACTACTATTTGAAAACCTTCATGGAACCTTCAAGCCCCTTAGCACGATTCGCAAATCTCTTAAATCGGTTAAGGATTTGGTAAACCCTAGGGATGTAAAAGGTTTCTATATTATTCCTTGTTCTTGTGGGACTCCTTACATTGGTGAAACTAGTCGATCTATTAACCAAAGGGTCAGTGAACATGTTGCTGATATTAACCATGGAAGATCATGCACCTCTGCCCTAGCTGAACATGCGGAAAAGACTAACCATCATATCTACGTTGAAGAGGCTAAGGTCAAAGCTAGGATTGACCATTTCCATCATTGGAAGTTAAGAGAGGCTTTAGAAATCGAAAAAAGACTCGTAAATCTCAATAATTAAACTTTTAAATTAATTAAATAGAACTAGTCGTTATAATTTTATTTAATAATTAAGTAAATAATTAATTTAATTAAAGTAGAACTAGCAGTTATTAAATCTCATAGTCAAACTAGCCATTATCCTAACGGCTAGTTCAGCCATTTCTGCCTCTATTTAATCTCAACATCTCGATCTGATCTCTCACCTAGTCCTGATGATGAACCACACTAGTTGGTTCGAAACGCGTCGATAATGTTCCTTTTAATATGATTATTACCGAAAATTTCTTCATATATATATATATATATATATATATATATATATATATATAATTATTATTTGAATTTAAATATATTTAAATATATATTAAATTATATGTGAACATGAAAACGGTTATATATTTTAAGAAATTTGTAAATTAAGTGAAATGACAGCTTGTACAAAGTTGGCATATTTTATAAGGTAAGGTTTCAGATTTTCTTGGGAATGAACTTACAAAGTACTTGGGTCAAACCCCTTGTAGTGGTTACATTTTTTATAACGTTTATTTTTTTTCATTAAAGTGAAAATAAATTTGTTAAATAAGTCAAAACAGTCTCCAATGTTCAAGAATTTTTTTATAACGGTTAGTTTTTCTTATATTAATACTCAGTATTCTGCCCAAAATTCATAATTTTTTGAGTGTACCTCTCACGTTTTGAACAATATGGTAACCCAAATTCTCTCTTTTTCTTTTTTTAGGAGATTGTGATTTCAAATACTTGATTATTTTATTATTTTTTTGTAAGTAGATTATGAAAATAAATTGATCTCTTCAATAAATTTTCTATATACAATTTTCTTTATATTTTTTTGTGTTTCAGTAGAAAACGAGCATGGTGGTGCATAGTTGAAAGAGGCTAGAACAACTACGAGAGGAGAAGAAAACAATTATTAACATGCCAGATCATTTACTTGGCCAATGTTTGGTTAAATTTCCCTAAAAATGTTATGCTACCCTCAAAATTGTTTGCAAAAAATGGAGGGATATGGTGCGTGGCCCTGAGTTTCACAAGGACTGAATAACTACTGGAGAAAGTGAGCAGTTGATGAGTTTCACAAAGACCGAATAATTGCTGGAACAAGTGAGCAGTTGATTTGTCTGGTTCAGTATTTTTGTCTCCCCTTCACTAATTATGAGCGGCGTAGACATATTACTCAACATGTCGGCCGCATAATAGTATTGGAGCCTCTCACTTATACCTCGAAAACTCTAATTCGAATTCTAGATTTCTCAATTGGAATTTTGTTTGGATGTAAGATCGCTTGCTTCAATGGAAACCTATTTCTCCTGGGAAAACTGCATCCACAAATCCTAGTAGTGCTTCATATGCTATATATTTTTGATTTTGCATCTGCCAAATGGCGGCAAGGAGCCGACATGTCGTCCTGGAGGTCTTACTTTGCCTGCTTTGTATGTGCCTCCACGGGGTATATCTATGTTGCAGGAGGCCGAAATTATTTGCCCACAGTAGAGGCTTACAACGTGGAGGAAAATAAGTGGGAAACTTTTCTTGCAATGAGCAATGAAGTAAGGTACTGTCATGGAGTTTTCCTCAAAGAATAATTCGTTGCATTTGGCGAAAATTTAAACAATGCACAAATTTATAATCCAAAGACAAGTGGTTGGAGAAGCGTGGAGGATATGTGGAGATTGGGCAGATGGTGGGAATTGTGTTTATTTTCTTCTAGGAAATTTTATTCATTCACTGAAGAAGGGTCATTAATGAAATGTGTTTCCCACACAAATGATTGGGTTCCTCGAACTAATCTTCCTTCTAAGAAACTTCGCCCTCCCGTGGATACTACTGAGTGGCATGGTCATATTTTTGTAAGTAAAGCTTCCCTAAGTGGTCACCGTTAGGTTTGTTATGTGTTAAAGCTGTCAACTAATGAGTTAGTTGATTTGTACGTACCTCAAAGCCTCATGGGCCAAATTGAATCTGCTACAACTGTAGAGGTCTGAATATTTTTATTAACCGTAGAGCTCTGAGTATTTTTTTTTTTTTTAGTAAAATACCATAGAGGTCTAAATATTACTCCCCACTGTGTACCACCGTATCAAAAGGATTTCCAGCCTCACTAAATAAGCACCACATTCCAATTTTTCTCTAAATTCAATGATGGGCTTTCGTTCTCAAAAGGGTTTTTAGATGATGATGTCTTTCAAGTTTACATATTGTTATTTGTTTTCAACAAACATGATAAATTTTAAAATAATACTAATTTAATTTAATTTAATAAAATATTTCAACAAGCACTAGTTTTAAAAATACAATTCAAAGCACAAATTATTAGAATTTCTTTAATATATTATAAATATTTTTATGCCAATTATTTAAATATAATGATAATTTTTTTTTCTAAAGAATATAAATTTTTGATATTTTTATGTTTATTAAAAAGTATATTTGAACAAGATTAGTACATAATATATGATATCAATTAGTAATAATGTTGACAATGCATGATTAATTTTTTTGACGTTGAAAAAATTACATTAATATACCAAACAATTATTATTACCATCATTTTCCTATGATTGTTGCTAGAAGATGCAATATTGTTACAATTGGGAGGTTGAAGCAGCTGTCCATTTTCATCTACCAAATGCGCCTTGCGGTATGCTGCTCTTAATAAGAGTTTCCGACGTTTTGGAGCTGTTTGATTAATTTGTTCATCTGAACTCGATTCTAAATCAGCATGAACCTGCAAATTTGTATAAATTATAAATTTTATTGAGCTAATTGACATGGATAAAAAACATAAATTCAATTAGATAATGAAATTTAAATAAAATATGAAGTAAATATTATGTCTCGAGATGGATAGGGTGAACCCCGCAATGGAATTTAAGAAATATTATGGAACAAGCTAGATTTTGAAGAATTGTCCATTCAATATAATTATGATATTTTCTCCCTGCATTTGAGAAAAATCAGCAATAAATTTTAGCGCACTCACTTAAAAGTAATTTTGGTGCCTTAACAATAGACTTATTGTTATCGGTGCTTATGTATAGATAACCGCACCAGTGTTGTTTTAGTTACTATGCACCAGTGTCGTGCTATTAAATGACACACCCATGAGCTTTTATTAATTGACGCACTCGTGAAAAAAAGGCCCAAATAAATAAATAAAAAAAACATTGCAACTTTAATTTTTTCAAGTGAAAAAAAAACGATAAATCAAAAAATGGGCGGAAAAATATTTTCAAAGATCTAACTTCTTAAAATAATTCTTTAAATACTAAACACTTTTCACTATTTCACTATTTTTGCAGAAAAAATCAGCCAAATATTTGTAGGGGACATTCCTGGAGCAAGAGAGCACAAGAGCACTCTGGAGCAGAAATACTTTCGAATAGAAGTATTCAGACAATTAGAATTCCAAACCTATAATGATTCAAACCCTGTAGCATAGAATTTCAAACGATGTCATGATTAAATTTTATTGTTTTTTTTTACATTTTGTGCAGTATTTTTTATGCAATAAGTAAATAATTTCAATTTGTTGTTAATTTTCAGAAGAAAAAAAAAATCCAGTTTACCCTAAACCCTTCATTCTTTTGATTTTTTCCCTTGCTTCTTCCTGTTTCTTAATTTCAGAATTAGGGATTTTAATTTTAGAATTATAGGGTTTGTATTGCTATATATATAGGCCTATGACATCCAACCCATGAGACGACTTGCATAGTGAGATTCCAATCCATGTCGGCCCTTGCATGAATTTTTAAAACAGAAATTTTTTAATTGCTACACCCTATGTAACCTAGCGAACTGGTGCACTGTCTTATCTCATCACACCGCGCACTTACTGTTTGATAAAAAGATTTAAAAAATAAAAAATAAAACCCATGCATCATACGTAAAATAGGGCACGGGTGTGCTATTTCATTATAGCGCACCACTCACGTACTATTTGGAAAAAAAAATATTTATTTTGTGTTAATCGGTGCACCACGTAACATATAACACACTAAGTCTCCTAGTTGACAGAGAGCATCATACGGTCGTTCCTTGTTTGCATAGGGAATTTATAAGACTAGGTCGCACTGCCCACTCTACAACACCCATATGCTACGAAAACTAACACTAGACATTTTTTATTGTTTTGTCTCTCTTAATTGGTGCGGTGGTTAACATGCAGTGCACCGGTGCGCATTTTTGACATAGAGCACCATATGGTGTTTTATACTGTTTGGGCAGTGCGTTGGTAAGACCACCCCCCGACGGCAGTGCGTACACCATGAAAAGTGCACTAGTTACTTGATATTTATTTTTTTTACCTGAAAAGTTGATAATTTATTTATAAAATATATTAATGAATGATATGGTATAGGTTTCATATTGATAAAGAGATGTAGACAAGAGATCAAATGACAAAAATACTAATAACACATCAAGAAAATTAAAAAAAAAAAAAGGCAAGTTCTTTGTAAATTCTTTAAAAAAAATATTATTTTTGAACTATATGTAAGTTTAACTAATATGTATTCTTTACTTTGTATCATGCAAAGCCACAAAATGGTGAAGCTCGATAATATTATTTCTGATCTAGGACGAGAAGAGTGTAAAATCTTGATGGAAAAATTGCAAAAGGATGAATGAGGTGAGTGAAAAAATATTATCGATCCAATATGAGTTTCTTTTTTTAATTTTAATTATTAATATACTTAAAATTATTAGATAACATGTTTCAAAAAAATTATTAATTCACATTTTTTTAATGTTCTACAGGGGCCAACAACTCAGAAAAGGAATGTTGTTCTAAGAAAATAAAAAAATAGAACATGCAAATGAAAATGAATTGCTCCTTAGCTCATCTAGAATGGTGTTAGAGGTTAACGAATGGGGGAAAAAATTTTACAAAAGTTTGAGGGATCTAGTGGAACGAATGTATAAAATTTCTTTCCACTTACAATACAAAAATCAATCCAATGATTCCAAGAACCAAATTTTATCTAAACTACATGAAGAGTTTCCAGAGAATTGGTCAATGAGACATGTGAGACTTTTAATAGAAAAAACATACAACAACAAAAAAGGAGGAATGAAAAGGTGATATTCCTTCAAAAAAATTTCTTAAATTATTTGTAAATATCACTTTTGCTATATTTAGCTTTCATATATCAATAAAAAAATTAAATATTTTATTGTGATGTTACATTTTCAGGAAGATTATGAAAATCTCAAAAGATGAGCGAGCTGATATCAGAAATATGCGAGTAGGAATGTCCAAAAAGGTGTATAAGGAGATGGTTAAAGAAATGGAGAAAATTGCATCGCAGGAGGAGCCATCTTAAGAACAACGTGCTTCAAATGTAATATGTACTCATTGAATTTTTCGATCATTAGGTACAATAAATAAAAAAATTAACATTAATATTAATTTTCAAGTATTTTCTTGCATAAAAGAAAAGAAAATGGAACCCATTCAACACTTAAAACACGACGACAAGGAAAAAAAGGGTTGATATATAGGTTTGTGAGTAATTCTTACTTCCTTATAAAAACTTAACTAGACTTCATTTTTGTATATTTTAAGTTGTTTGACAAAAATAATCATTGAATGTCTTCAAATAAGTGCTAATATACAAAGAAGAACCATTAGACGAATTGATTGAAATTGGGTTAAATATGGGTTCTGAGTATATGTTGGCATATCAAAAATTGATTGTGGAATTTGTAAGAATCTATTGATCTTGTTTATTATCTTCGTCTATAATTAATAGAAAAAAAAAAAAAAAAACTTTTATATTAAATATACGATTTGTTATGGGGTATAGAACTTGTAGGAAACAAAGTATGGAACTGTACCAATAATGAAATCTTGAGAGCAGGCACACTACATGGTTTTGAAAGATTGTGTCCAGTTCATGAGTTAACTGTTTCTATGGTACACTATTTATTTTCGATTTACATTGATGTATATTATTTAATATTGAAATTTTCATTATTCTCACCAATTTATATACACTCATTACAGTTTATTTTTATGTTTGTAGATGGAAGGTGAAGAAGAAGAAAACAATCAACACCATGAACCAAACATTCCTGAAAATAACCCAAGTCATGGAAGTAGCCTGAGTAGTGACAATAGTTCAAGCGAAGAATGATGATGATTATGTTTGGATATCAAAGCAAGGAGTTGTATTTTTTGAAATATTTGTGTGTGAAATTAGACATTTTGTTTAATGTAATGGACATAGTGTCCCAATTGAAATATGAAGGGATACTAATCACTGTCCCATTTTGTATGAAAAATATTATTATGTATATATATATATATATATATATATATATATATATATATATATATATATATATATATATATATATATATATATATATATATATATTATTTAATCTATTTTATTGTGTTCTATATTGTCGCTATGAAATGTAACACCACTCATTAGATTAATGGATGATTAAATATTATAATGAAGAGATGTGAAATCTGATGATATGATATAACAAATTAATCCAAACATTACATTCAAATGCACTAATAAAGATTTAATTGATATGAATACTATTATAATATATGTGTCATCTCTTGATTAATAATGAATTTTAAAAAATCACGATAATTATGATATGATATAACAAATTAATCCAAACATCACATTCAAATGCATTAATAAAAATTTAATTAATATGAATATTGTTATAAGATGTGTTGAATTTAGATTAATAATGAATTTTAAAAAATCACTATAATTGCACTTCTAAAAAATACAAAATAAACACCTGTGCATGCCAGTTACTATACACCGGTGCATTTATATGACCAATGGGCACCACACAAATACCAATACCAATTATCAATCTCAGTGCGTTTCTGCGATATTGCGCACCGGTACATTTATATGAGACTATGTACACGTGCATTTATATGACCTTTAGGCACCGCACAAATACCAATATGAATTACAACAATTAGTGTGTTTAAGTGATACTGCGCACTGGAGCACCTCTATAATACTATGTATCAGTGTGTTGATACGACATATGGGAACTGCACAAATCCCAATATGAATTAGAACGTCTCAGTGCGTTGTATCACCTAGAGTGCATCCAGTGTGGTTGTATACATTTACGGCTCGATGCATGCACCTTTGACCACCTGGGCCGACCATCTATATGACACACACGAGTGCGTTAACACCTTAGTAGTGCACCGATGAAAAAAACATCCGTAATAACCTCTGGCTGCCCAGTTTTTTTAGTTGTGTTGAAACTCCGTTAAAAGCTCCACCAAAACCTCTGTTACCAAAAACGAATGTTGTAGTAAATGTTATTTTGACAATTTTAGCCAATTTTATAACATTGAAAACCTCCTTTATAGCCTCCACTAGATGGTCTTTTCCTTGTAGTGATGACAAGAAACCAGCATCTTAGCATGTAGGTTCAACTCTTTCAGTCAATTTTGCTCAAATCGAGTCGATTTTTCTCTTCTTATTTCTGGGTCTACATATGGTATTAACATAGCTGCTTTCCATAAATGGGCATCTCACTCAAAGTTTACTGAACACATCTCATGGGTTGGTTTCCCTAAATGGGCATCTCTCTCGAGGTATACCGAACACATCTCATGGGTTTGTTTCCCTGTTAGGGGTAGCCCCTATTTTTCTATTTTGAATAGGGGATTTCCCTCGAGAATTAGCTTGCCAACTCTGGAGGATTACGAATGTAATTTTGTGACCTATACTATATAATATAAGTAGAATTATTTAGAAAAAAACAAGGTGTATAAACTGAGAGGAGTCTTGAGAACTAAATGATAAGGACAAAAGTGAAATGAAGTAATTTTTAGAAGAAATATAGTAAAAGGAATTGTCGTTAATGCAAATATTTGGAGTTTCGAGTTGATTTTCTAGCAAGAAACCAATGGAATTTTTTTTAGGTGAAATCTTGAATTTTGTTATTCAAACTGGTTTTTCGACTACATATATCTATTCAACACCTTGAAAAACCCATACCTAACTTTGATTGTGGAGAGTGTACCCATAAAACTTGTGATTTTAATGAATTCTTGTAGTATTTTACACAAACTAGATCGAATATTAAATGGGAAAACTTTTCAAAAAGTCACATTAAAGACAACTCAGAATAAAATAATCAAAATAAAAACAAAAGACTCTTTGGAGAAAAATATAAGGAGTTATTTTAAGTGTGATGTTTTAGAGTTTTTCTAGTCGGATTTTGATTTGTGATGTTTAAAATGACTTTTTGACTGCATATATGGATTCAACACCATGAAGAACCCAGAGGAAACTACTATTGTGAAGAGTTCACCATTCAAACTTTTGATTTCAACTGACATTGGAAAATAAACGAAAACTTTTCAAAAAATCACACTTTAAAACTATTTTAAAAAAAAATGATAAAAATAAAAATAAATGAGGAGTCTTGAAAACTCAAATGAAGTAACCATTAAAAGAAAAATAATAACATAATAAAAAATAAAAACAAAGTATATTAAGAGAAAAATAAAATAGTAAAAACAAAATAAAAAATATAACAATGTGTTTTTTTTATATAAATAATAATAATAACGACTAATACCTAATGAAATTAAATAATCTGAAAGGAATAATATATATAGAGAGAAAATAGGAAGGAAATAAATAATATATGGTAATAAATTTAAATTTATCCTTTCAATCTTATATATATTTACTTTTATTTAATTAATTTTCATAGCTATACATGTTTATTTAATTAGTTTTCATAGCTATTTTTATTGTTTAATTTTTCTTTTCTTTTTTAATTTGTGTTTTTAAGGTGAAAGCCATAATTTGTGTCTTCTCACTTTCATTGATTTTTTTAAATTAATTTTTATTTTTATTTTTATAATATTTTTATATATATTATTATTATTATTATAATATAAACTTTTATTGATTTCAGTTTTATGTTTTTAATATTTTATTTGAATAAAATATTATATGTTTTTTTTATTTATGTTACATTTTATTTGTTGCATTTCTATTGTATTTATTTCTTCACTTGGATCATATTATCTATCTTTGTAGTAATCATACACTACATTAAGTGGTTTAAAAACACATTGACAAAAAAAATTATATGGAATTTATCTAGAAAAAAACTTTTATGAACCATGAATCATAGTTTGTCACATTGAGAAATAATAAAAAAATTAATAAAAAAATTAAAGTTATAAGAAGTAAACAAATAAGTAATTAATAATATTTAAATAATTTAATAAGAAATAATAATAATACTATACCTAAATATCTGCCAATATTTATATTAACCAACTATATTAAACTAAATATTAAAATTACAATTACTATTAATAAAAAAATATATAGTAATATTAATATTATAACGAAATACTTATACATGATTAAGAGATATAATAGAATAAATTGTATAAATATTTTAATTATATTATTTGTTAGTTAGCTAATAAATATAATAAATATACGTTAGTTAAATATAACTAATTAGTATATGATCTGTGTAGAGTTAGTTAAAACGTAGTTTTGTAGTTTATTTGGAAAATTTTAGAGGTTTATTTTCACGATCTAATTTGTCTAGAATTACGAAGGAATTCATTGAAATCATAAATTTGGAGGTTGAATTATTTACAATAAAAGTAGGATATGGGTTTTTGAAGATATTGAATTCATATATGTAATCAAAAAACTAATTTAAACAAAATGAATAAGGATTTGACAATAAACTTTTTCACTGTCACAAATATACTAGAAATTCCAAAAAATATGATTTAAACACCACTCTTATTATTACAATAAAAATATATTTATTAATATTTAGAATTAATTATTGTTTAGTTGAACTCACATATGAGAATTTGTTTTATTTAATTTTATTAACAATTTTTTGAAAAAAAATTATTATTTAAATTTTACTAATTATATATATATATATATATATATATATATATATATATATATATATATATATTTAAATATATATTACATTATATTTGAATGTGAAAACCGTTATATATTTTAAGAAATTTGTAAATTAAGTAAAATAACAGTTTGTACAAAGTTGGCATATTTTATAAAGTAAGGTTTCATATTTATAGTAATTTTTCCTCTGACTTGTTGTTGTTTTCTGCACCACTTTCCAGCAGATCTTGTCTTTTAGATCCCTATCCCTCTTGACCTTAGATATATTGGCTTTTTAGCATGTTTTGATTAGTTTTTTACTCACCTATAGACTAGTTGTTGAGAGAACCGCCTCCTTGGGTTTAGATTATAGCATTATTAGCTGTTTATTTTCTGTTTTTGCAAGCCTATATACTGTCATTTGCAAGTTTATTTACAGCTATACAACACACTTTTTATTTTTCTCTACAAATGTCTGGGTTTAAGAATTAAAATTTACACACACACCCGAAGCGACAAAGGGCTTGGTTAACACCGCCAAACAAAGACTTTAAAAACATTGAAATCAATTGATCTTGCACCTCTTTGCCCTTGTTTCGATATTGTAATCAGTTGATCCTGCACCTCCCTACCCTTATCGGTCTCTTTTTCCTTTGTGCCGTGTTTGTGTCGTCATCATTATGCCACCAAGGCATTTATCCCGGAGACTTCTTGGCCTTCATCCTTAGTTTCCAGTAGGAAGACTTACTCCTCTACATAGGATTCGAGTTAGTCCTCCACCGAGTCCGCACACCGACTCTTCTTCTGGTCCTTTGGGTTCTCCTTCTCGTTCGTCCTTCGGTTCTCCTCCTGACACCTTCACCATGTCTGGTGTAGGACCTAATGCTGGTGGTAACCCCGGCCCTCAGGCTGGGAATACCACTAGTGGGACCGCAACAGACACTACCCCGGCTGTGCCTTTGCTCCCCTTCATGGCAGGCCTCAGCCTCCCTAATTTTGACTAGTTGATAAACGACCCTATACACCATGATGCTAGTTTGCCTGCTATGCCAACAAAGCTCCATTCCGACATCCCAAAGTTTGAAGGCCTTGCTGGAGAAGATCCTTCAAATCATGTTCGATCTTTCCACATGTGGTGTTCATCTAATTCCATTACTGATGACTCTATCCATCTTCGGTTGTTCCAACAAATGCTTACTAGTGAAGCTTCTAAGTGGTATGTTGATCAGGCCTCTTCCTCTCATACCACCTTTGTGACTCTTGCCCGGGCTTTTTTGTCTTACTTCCAGCTTCCCCTTCGTTATGATACTAGTATCAAACTTTTGACTTCTTTCTGTCAATCATCTGCAACCCGCCTATCCGATCATGTCTAGGAATGGCGGAGAAGAAAGAGCCTATGTCAATCCCCTGCCTTTGAAGACTATGTCTACATGGACTAGTTCCTTAAATCTCTCTTGCCTCCTATGGGTAAGGATGTCGCATCGCATTTTCCTCAAACCAAAGAAGCCGCCCTCCAAATGGAAAAATATGACCTGATCTATGCTCAGTTAGGTTATGTTTATACCATTCTACCTAATCTTCCCAGACCTAGTGGTGCTAACGCATCGAGGGCACCTCATGCCGCCGACGGTATCATTGGAGCTCTCTCTAATCCATACGCTCAACCTCCCATGGGTTATGGTTTTCCTAGGGGGGCAGCACCTCCTACACTTTTCCCCCTCCCAGTAGTACGTATCCAGGATATGCCATGCCTCCTCTTTTTGCCCATTCTCCTATTTACCAAATTTTTACCCAACCTCCTTATTATCTGTATCCACATCTTGGTGCTCCAGCTCCTCCAACATTAGCACCTCCGCCTCCCTTGTCTTCTCAACCCCCGCAACAGTAGCCACCACCCCCTAAGGAGCAGGTATATGCACAGCAGGGATTTCTGGCTACCCAACCACCTGAAGGACAGGTGGACACTCAACCTCTTCCATTTGGTACCTCCGATTACCAAGTTCTCATGATGAAATTTGCTCAACCTCTAACCGTAGACATCAATCTTCAAACTCGGTCCCATCAGTACAACAAGACTCTCGCTACATCTATCCCCGAGCCACCTCCTTCGGTCTCTATAGAGCCTCTTTTGACACCTAATGGTCCCTTGCAGATCCCTCAGCCTAAGGTAGAGATTCATACCAAGATCCCTAAGGACCACTATGCCGAAATGCTGCTTCTCGCAAAGCTGCCTATTCGTATAGCATAGTAGATGATTTGGCGCATTCTTCTGCTGCCATTTCAACGCTGGAATTAGGGGAATTTTGAGGTCTAAAATGGGTGTCCTAAGGAAATAATAAAATAATAGCTAAAACAATAAAATAATATTTATGAATTTGCAATTCACTTTTTGCACCAAAATCCATGTAACCATAGTTAAATTCAATTCAAAAGTTGTACCAAAATAAAATTCATAAAAAATTGTATTGATGTGACTATAAATAAAAATGAGTTTTTCAAGAAAAAGTCATTATCATTAAACAACTAATGCATTTGTCCTTTATACTTAAATAAATTAAAATAAAATATAAATATAAATTTATAAATTCTTAATTATATTATATGCTATTAATTAAAATTTATATTATTTAAATTGTATAATAATATGTAATTAACATACTATATAAAAATAATATAATATAATAAAATAAAATAAATTGATAGGGATATGCATTGTTTCTTTCAAGAAATATGAAATGACAGTAATATTATTTTATTCAAAAAGTGTGAAATGACTTTTATTATGAGTACTTTACTTTGACTTTAAAAGTACTTAGAGCACTACCATGGTTAACCATTTGTTTTTATCCACCATTGAGAATGTGACAAGTAAGTACCTTTAACTCAAGCAATGCCACCTCAAGCATTAGAGATGATGTCATCCCCTAAAATGTGATTGGTTCTCATAAAGTAAATTTTGATTGTACATTTTCCTTAGGAGGCCCATTTTAGACCTCAAAATTCCCCTAATGAACTCCTCCAGTCGTGCCCTTCACAACGAAAATCTCTACTATCTGCCATGGGTGTTGTAGATTCTTCCGATGATCAATTAATTTTCTTTGATGTTGACCAGTCAGAACATCCTCCTCTCCCTGCTTCCGTCACCTTCCAAATCCTAGTCAAGATCCGGAATGCCAACGTTTCCCGATGCATCATTGATGAGGGGGCATCTACCTGTGTGATGTCTGCTTCAATTTGGAAGAAACTTGGATCACCTGAGTTGGCTCCTTCCACGATCACTCTTCGAGCGTGGCATGGCCATGCCTCCCAGCCCATTGGCCTATTCCGTAATTGTCCTATTACTCTTGTGGGCAAGACTTTTTGCGTTGACGTACAAGTCATAGATGCCCCCTTAGATTACAACACTCTATTGGGTCGTAGCTACACCTATGTGATGTCTGTCGTCCCATCTGCAGTTCACCGCAAGATGTTCTTCCCTCATAATGGAAAGATAGTCACCATTGACCAGTTGACATATTAAGAACCGAAGTCTCAGACCTCCTCTGAGTCCACCATCTCTTCGGTGTCTGATAAGAAAACCATTGATCATTTTACCAGTGTCTCTCCTGGAGTCTACAAAGATTCCTCATTGCTTGGTACATTCCCTAGTCTTCCCCCTCCTATATCTGATCCCAGCTCATCGAATGTTTGCATGATGCAATCGTCGCAGGCTTCCCTCAAGCGGCCCGACTTGGCTAGTCAGCAGTCTCGTTGGCCTCCGCAGCCTACTCCTAGCCCTTCGATTCAACCTTCTATACCTCCTCCTCCTGGCCCTTCAGCTAGTATCCATAAGCCTCTTTACCCTCCTGGAACGGTTCCGCCAAGCCTTAACCATTTAGGAGCCATCTCACTTGGCCATTACCCCTCTGGTCAGCTACCATTCCTAGCCCCTCCCCTAGGAGTGTACATGGTACCTATCATGGCCACCCTCTCTCTTCCTAAATTGACCCTTGGGATTCCTGTCTGGTACCTTGATCCTCCAACCACTACCCCGCCTAGTCAACCCCAACCTTATCTTGCTTTGACCCCAGTTCAACTAGTCCCCATGACTTCTCCCGCTGCAATAGTGTCTCAACCACCTCAATAGGAACCACCTCCTTTTGCGGCTACTTCAGGTAAGAAGGCAAAAACTTGCAAGAAGGCATCAAAAGACAAGGCTGCCCCGAAAAACCCTGCCCCTCCTCAGCCTCCAAAGAATACCATCCAGTGTGCTTTGTGTGATGTTGTCGGTCATGCCACCCATACTTGTCCAGAGTTGCCTCATCTCAAGCCCATGGTTAATGTCACGTCCCCTGAGTCTATAGTCCTGGAAACCTTTATCCCTTCCTCGCCTACAACCAGGAACCCAAAGACTATTCACACCAACCACCCTTGTGCTTTGTGTGATCTCCATGGCCATTATACCCACCTCTGTCCCCACCTCGAGAACTTCTACACCTCTCTAATGGCAATTCGCCAAGTCAAGGCCCAGCGCAACGAGTCCACCGCTCCCTTATTTGTGCATTTTTCTTCGGCAAAACTAGAGGACACAAATGCTCCCATTAACATTCTCCCTCCTGATGTCGAAATGACAGAGCCTGCTGCCACCATTTTGTATCTATCATCATCCATGAGACCCTCGATGGAAGTCCCCTTGGAGACTTCCCCTGATGTTTCTCTTGACCTCCGTTCAACGATCACCCTGTGCTCAACATCAGTAGATCCTTTATCTTCTTACTCTTCTGTCACCACTTGTGATAATGCATGTGAACCTCTTCTCATGATGATGAGTTAGGTAGTTTTCACAAGGTCAGTGTATTTCTTCCACTATTCACTCCATCTTCTATTACAAATATGACATTATGGAAGCAGTCACCATCCTCACTCTTACCTATCCCCCCTACATCAAACCCATGCATTGAACCACATACACCTTGTGGCCATTACATTGACACCCAATGTTTGGGTAAGGGGGCACCCATATTTGAGAAACCAGGAGAAGAAATTCTCCACAACTCTCCTAATGTATCTGGTCGTGTCGACTCTAGTACCATTATTCTTCCACATTTAGAAGAACCTATAGAGTCCCATATCACTTCAGATCACTCTAGGGATGATACCCCTCATCATTCCTTCATATTACATAAAAAACCCAGTTCTTTCGACATTGTTGTTGACCAACCTGTGAGTTTTCTGGGAGAGCACCATTTCATTATCTCCAAATCGTCTCTTTGGGATAGTGACACCATGTATGCCAATCTGGAAACTTAAAGTCCATTTGATTCATATATGCAGTACCAAAAGAGATTGGTAATCCTCCATTCCCTTTCTCAAACTGCATAATCATAATGAAAATAAATGGTGCACCACATCATTAAAATGTGTTTAGCTTCCCCTTTTTTCTAAATACATTTTGGCATGACCACAACATGCTCGAGGGCACCTATGCCCCTCAACCATAAAAATCCCAGATCTCAGCCAAAAACAATACTGAAACCCCCTTTCTTTAACAAGTCGCACTTTTCAGGTCATTTCCTGGGATAGGTCGCAGTTTTCTGCCTAGTACCTGCTACCCAGGTCACAAAACAGACCCCAAAAAGTGCGACCTGGCCTGTTCATGAGCTCTGGGTACCTAAACTGAACTTTCAATCCACTAAAATGAAAGAGTAGGATTAGGCCTCTTACCTGCAATTGACGGATCTCAATTCCAACGGTCGGTTTGTCTGCTACGATTGCTGCAAGATTTAGGGCCTTCTCTCCTCTCTGCATTCACCACAACTCCACATGCAAATGAGTGAATTTGGAGAGAAAATGCCTTATTAAAAGGGAAACCCCTATTTTTTCTTTTTTCTGCTGCGACCAAACCATAGCTCCATTTACCAAACTGTTTGTACCGTTGAAAAGCTCTCAACAAGCCCTCAAATGGGTATCTATTATTTTTTAGTGATTTGATACTTCACCAGGACACATTTTTTCCAAGAAGCATCACTTCACCCCTCCTCAAAATCAAATTTATTCACTTGCAACACTTGTACTGGGGGGCACCACTTTTCCCCCATACTTGTCCACGCTCGTGTTGACTTTCGTCGTGAGTTACCATCTTGTACTCATGTTTTGATGATCCCCATTGGACCTTTTCTGTGTGGTAGCACCATCGAGTCACCCTTGTTTATAGCATCCAAGTTGAGTCATCATCGCATTCATGGAGTCTATCCCGAGTCCCTTTGTACCCCGCTATAGTCCTCCATCCTTCATTGCTTGGTCTCTCTCTTGTGTCGCACATTATGGCCTTCATTCCCACTATCCCCTATCCCTGATGATATTGTGTCAGTCGCTGCCATGTCATCCATGCCCTTTATGCTTTCACAAGGGAAGTCGTCCATTCGCTACTTAGTACCCCCCATTTCATCATCATCATTGGTGTCAGTCCGTCAGTCGCTCTACTATTTTCTCTTGTGCCTTAGTTGAGGATCCCTCATTACCTCATCGATGGCGGACCTCCTTTTGTCGACATCAGCTCATTCATTCTAGAAGACAGGTCTAGAGGGTAGTGTACCTTGGTTCCATCTTCCAATATTTTTCGGTGCCTAGGATTACGCAAAGGGACTCCTTATTACCCTTTGACTTGATTGTTTCTTAGCTCCAGCTCCTTTCAACATGATCGAGATTCGTATACTTGATGGTCCAGTGATGCAACAACTAATACCAGTGATTCCCAGGTGTGTGTGTGTGTGTGATGTCTCAACCCTCATGAGGGGTTGGCCCTGCAGGTAGCCCCCCACATGCCCAGATGGCCTCTTCATCAGGCCACACCATTAATGCAACCTCCATAAATTCCGATGATTTCTACTTTAGTCGTTTCGTAACGCCTTTTGTTTGCATGTATCAAATATATTTTCATAGCCCTTTTCCTATTTTCAGTGGGTATCCGGGTTGTATTTATATATCATGTACTCGTATACACAAACAAGTTCTCGTTTTAGTATCCTTGTGCACAATATGTATGTGGATTCATTATCGTGTTGGGATTCATTATCGTGGTGTTTATCCTGCTCATGTTTATGCCAAAGATGTCATATATCTACGCTCCGTGGTTTCACGGATGCCTTATTGTTTGTACTTTTCCTGGCTTAGTATGCCTCCCCCGCCGCCTATAGCATAGGCACTTTTCATCAACAAAGAGACTTGTTGCACCTACGAGTCTCGTCTCCTCAGGGTCTAGTTCTTCAGCACACTATCTACCTTGCATTTCTCTCTCTGACTTCCCTTTTGTTGTCTAGTGATTGAGTTCTCACAACGTACTTCGGTCATACGATTTGCTCCTGACACTTGCACGCTGGGGGGCAATCTGTTACACCATTTTTTGGTCATCTAACCTATTATCATTAGATGGACCCAAGTACACCATGTAAGACCAATTTTACCCTAAGTAAAATTGCTTTCACTAGGTAAAATAACTTAATAAACCACATTTATTAGGTTGTTTATGGTCTAAACAGGAAACCCCAAAAGGAAATATTAAACAAATCTATATTTGTTTGATTTTCCTCATGGAATAATTAATTAAACAATAATTTAATTATTATTCCTGGTTATATTTAACCCAAAATAAGGAAATTAATTAGATAAATCCTTATTTATCTTATTATTTTCTAGGAATAATTATTTAAATCTTATTTAAATAATATTCCTTGTTAAATATGACTAAATCATTTATAAATAATTAAATATATCATTATTTATTTAATTATCATTCAACCACTTCCTTAAAATAATAAATAAATCATTTATTTATTTATTATTTACAAATAAAGGGATTTGACCCAAGTCAAATACCTTTTCCCTCCAACGAATATAATAAAATATTCCTAAAAGGTGGTTCTAGAATTTGGTTAATAATATTTTATTCATGCACCAAGTCCTAGACTACCTTAATATTTTGTTATAAATAGAAGGGTTTTCCCATTCATTTATCACCTTTTGTTGCTTAAAGATCACTCTGGATCTATACTTTTGGTCTGACTATTGATCCACCATCATAGTCATATTTTTCTACCATTTTTGTCTGGGTTTTCTACACCATCAAGAGAGAGGAATTTTAGATTTGAAGTGCTGAGGACTAATAAGAACCCATCCCATTAAGGAGAACAGGGAACACCCTCTTGTGTTTTCCTCCCAGGTGCCATCAATACAAAATTGATTCAACATATTCTTGTCTTGTCTATTGGATGCATGGAGTAAATCTTGTTTTTTCTACTGTTTAATGTCTTCTAATGCATAGATATAGATTTTTGCAGCATTTATCTTGATCACCTAACTGCAGATCTGAGGATATTAGCAGTCATCTTTGTTGTTAGGGTTGTTTGTTATGCGCAGCTAAAGTGGTATTTTTTCGTACGCTTAGAATTAAGATTCATACTAACATTAATTTTACATGATAATGGTTATAGCATGCATAATAGGTACCCTCTACTAAGTGCATTTGCAACTTTGATCTCCTTTCCCTTGATATGATTGATGTCAAAATCATATTCACTTAAAAATTCCAACCATATTTTATATTTTAAATTTAAAGTTGGTTACTCAAATAAATGTTTCAAACCTCTATGATTTGTCCTCAATTTAATATTTTCCCCCATTAAATAATGTCTCTGCATCTTCAATTCATGTACTATGGAAACAAGTTCCAAATCATGTGCAACATAATTTATTTCATGCTCTTTCAATTTTCCTTCCACATAACCAATGATATATATATATATATATATATATATATTGATTGAATTTATTTTTTTTAAGAATCTTCGCTCTCGTTGTGTGATGGTGGTTACACATTCCCCTGGTGGTCAATCAATGGGTGGTCATGTTGGTGCTCAACCTTCTCTGAGTGGGCATGATGGTGCTCAACCATCTCTAGGTGGTCATCAATCTCAATCGGATCATCATGATCATTATTTTGTTAAATTATATAGTTTTTTTATGTTAAAACAAATTTGTAAATTTGTTCACATGTTTTTTTTTTATACATAATTTTATATATTGATGTAGAGGGCGAAAATGTTGCTCGAAAAATACGTAGGTGAAATCGAGAAAATCAATAAGGTTGTACACTAACTACAACTTATCCATATGAAATTGCTAATGAATTTCCTTGGAAAACAAACATCCAATAATGTACATTACAGAGTTGACAAGGTCTTTATTCAAAATTAGGGAAAGATCTTGGGAGTTTGGAGCTCCCTGCAGAGAGTCGAGAAAGCTTAGAAAAAGTTGTGCACTCTCTAAACACATTTCTAGATGTTTACAAGAAGCTTTTTCCAACCATGTAAAGCTTTGTACAAATGATGAGGCATAGAAAGGAAGCAGTAATGGGTCCCAATAAATGGGTCGATGTTAAAAACGGGGTTACAAAAGCAATGGAAAAATCTATGTTTAATTTCAAAGTAGGTTCAAAAAGAAAGATGTTGAAGGTGAAATATTTCAAGAACCCTAATATAGGCAACCATTTTTATGATAGGTTCCTTGAAGCCTATGGAAATATTCCATGGAATGACGAAATTCCATTTTATTTTGGAAAAAAAAAAAATTATGCATAATTCTTTTTGGGTATGAAACCCAATTATAATGACCTTCCTTCTTAATTTTTTTGTACTGGGAAAGTTCAATTATGTGATCATAAGGGCGTTAAACATGATATTGAATTACCTCACCTTGAGCTTCCTTTGGTACATCGACCCCCTCATGTGGAAACTTTGTGGCCAGAGATGGATGCCACTTCTCAAATTAGTCGAGAAGCAAGGGGTGCCATCATAGACAATGTTTAGATTGAATTTAGTGGAATTGATATTGGTCTGAATCGACAAAGAGCACGAGCTAATGCACATGCTAATTTTTTGTATAAAATAGATGAGGAGATAGATAACATTAATATTAAGGAGCTTAAAGCATATGAAAAAGGTTGTCACAATGGTTGGAAATACTTAATTCTTCATGAGGAAGAGGGCGTAGGACCGGTATGTGTTAATGGTTAGGATGGATATTTTAATGTAATTTGTAATTTACATTTACATGTTTATCTTTATGTGTTAATCTAACATAAATGTATCATATTTTCACCATTTTCAGTTAACACGCTTTTTGAACAAAATTTTGATAATACCACAGTCCAAGGTTTAGGTTCTGGCAATTAAGATGATATTTTGGTAAATTTTGGTTTTTTTTAAGATTTCATGGTGTTTATGTACAATTATTATTATATTATTATATCAGTATCATGAGGACATAGTTTTATGGTTGTAGCATGCATAATAGGTAGGTAATGCTGATTTGTAGCAATAGCTTCTAAAATTATGTTTTTTAAATATTAATTTTACATGATAATGGTTGTAGCATGCATAATAGGTTGTTATGTATATTTTATTAATTGTTAGTTAGATATAGTTATATTAGGTTTTATTAAGTGAAAGGGCATGATCAAAGATTATGCCTCTTCACCAAGGGACACCATGAGGCTATATTTAAAGCCTCGGTGATTCCCCATTGTAATCATATCTCATATCTCATCTTTTATCAACAATAATATATATATATTTATCAAGTTTACCAGAGTTTTTACACTCCATTGGTATCAGAGCCATCGCTCTTCGGGATCTGTGTGATTACCCAGAATTAAGGAATTACATAATTCCAGAATTGCATATTTTTTTAAATCGAGTGCTTGTGGACAGTATTAGTTTTAAAAGAAAATTTGCAACCTTTCTCCTCTCATATCCGCGCCCCCTCATTAACAATCTGTCCCTCACATCCTCACTTCACCTTATGGTTCACTCCCACTCTGCGTTTTAAAAATAATAATAATAATAATAATAAATTTCACTGCCCCACTGCCTAGCGGCTTCCGCTATCCACTCCATATACACTCACTGCACTGCCGCCTTGTCACTCTGTGCGGCTACCGACTGCCCTTACCACTCCACACTATCGACTTTCCTCCATACGTTCCCCTATTCACCTCTCCGACGGCACAAACCCTCCCTACGCTCTCCTCAACCTCTTCCCTTATCACTCCACCTGCGGCTACCCGCACCTCCGTGAGAGAAAATTTAATTCTGTGACAACAAGTTTAATTTCTAAAACAACGAATTAAATTTCCAAGGAAAATCATCTCGGTCTAATTCGTCTGTCCGTCCACCACCATTCCTGCATTGATCCAAAGCCACGCTGCACAGTGGATGTTCTTCACTTTGGTCTCTCATGCTGACGTCCAACCTATCCCTGTCCAATTATCACAACTGGTCATCTTATTGTGCACCCACGTTGCTTTCGTAAAAACCTTCATCGGGCCCCATTACCCTGAGCAGCATTGTTCCGACAGTCGTCCTCTTGAACTGCATCATTCCAACTAAGATCAACACTGTCAGGAAGGAAGCTCGATATAAAAACACTGTATCGAATATACATTGACTTAAACGGACAGTTTTTTTAGAACGGTGTGGCGATTAAATACATGGTGACAGATTCTATTAAGCAGGAAAAATTTTTTTTCAAGTGTGACGGTTGGTAAGAAAAATAAATCGATTTGTTTCAAAAAAAAAATTCTTCTAAAGCATCGTGTGACTGTCCGTGGTGACTGTCGTTACGATTTTTACGGGTGACTGTTTGTGGTGACTGCCACTACGATTTTTAATTACAATAACGTCATCTGCATATTAAAACGATTTGGAAGGGTAAGACGATTTGGAAGGGTTGTAATTATAGAATGGACGGTGGATAACATGATTTTTTTTTACAATCATAATTCTAAAATATATAAATTATAATTATATATTATAATTTATATAAAAATTTTATTTAAAAAACAATAATAGTAATAATTTAATTTAATTAATTAAATTATTAAAATTATTATTTAATTAGTTTTAAAAAAAATAATAATTATTATTATTATTATTATTTAAAAAAAAAAAAAAGGAGAGAAACTAGCAGAAAAATATTCCCCACCTCATACACGTTCAATGTCTTCATCGATGTCGATGGCTGAATTCCAGAAGAAATTGGGAGATCTTGAGAAACAAATCAATAATAATTCCGAAGAATTCGGAAAAATATTAGTCGATCTTGAAGGTACAGTTGCAGGGCACTCCAACGACATCAAAAAGATTCATGATATGACAAATCGAATAGAAAGACAAATGTGGAAAAATCGTCACGAGGCCACAGAAAAGAATAGCGAAGCAATGAAAAAGATGACATAGCATAGCGAAGCAATGAACAATATGACAGAACTCTTCAATAAGCTAAATGATAAGATAGATAAATTAAGTCAGACACAATCCCCAATATTTCCTAACATGGAACAAAATCAACAAAACAATTCCGCAAATTCAGGAAACTCAGAAGAGCATCAAGAAAAGACCGATTCCCCACATCATCAAGAAGATAGTAATGCAGATTTTCAAAATAAGCAGCTTTGGAATGCATTTTCTAATCAATATCCCCTTCTTGTTCCACCAGTAGCATATCAGCGAAGAGCCAAAATCGAGCTACCCAAATTTGATGGTAATGAAAAAAATAGCGTTGCATGGCTTAATAAAGTGGAAAGATTTTGCTTCAGTTAAAACAAATTTGCCAGCAGTAAAAAATCAACTAGAAGAACACCAAAAGGTCGTCCAAATTCTAAAAGAAAATTTGAGTGTTGCACAGAATCGTATGAAGCAACAGGCTGACCGTAATCGCACTAAGAGATCATTTGAAGTTGGAGACTGGGTGTTTTTCAAGCTTCAACCATACAAGCAGTTGTCCCTTAAAAAAAAGGAAAAAATAAATTAGCTCCAAAGTTTTATGGTCTGTATCAAATTATTAAAAAGATCAGTCAAGTCACTTATGGGTTGAGCCTTCCCGATACCAGTCGTGTTCACAATGTTTTCCATGTGTCCTGCTTAAAAAAGGCATTAGGTAACCATCAGTTACCCCAAACAACACTTCCCATTTTGGATGATGAAGGCAAGCTCGTTCTAGAGCCCGAAGGTATCCTATCTACTCGTGATAAGAAGTTGCGCTCTTGTGTTATTACGGAATATTTAATCAAGTGGAAGGACTTTACCATTGAAGAAGCATCTTGGGAGTCTGAAGCGTTTCGCCAGCAACACCCATCATTACGTATGCTTTGAGGACAAAGCATCTTAAGAGAGGAGCAATGTTATGTATATTTTATTAATTGTTAGTTAGATATAGTTATATTAGGTTTTATTAAGTGAAAGGGCATGATCAAAGATCATGCCTCTTCACCAAGGGACACCATGAGGCTATATTTAAAGCCTCGGTGATTCCCCATTGTAATCATATCTCATATCTCATCTTTTATCAACAATAATATATATATTTATCAAGTTTACCAGATTTTTTACACTCCATAGGTACCCTCTACTAAGTGCATTTGCAACTTTGATCTCCTTTCCCTGATATGATTTCGGTAAAAATCATATTCACTTAAAAATTCCAACCATTTTCTCTATTTTAAATTTAAATTTGGTTACTCAAAGAAATGTTTCAAACCTGTATGATTTTTTCTCAATTTAAATTTTTCCCCCATTAAATAATGTTTCCACCTCTTCAATTCATGTACTATGGCAACAAGTTCCAAATCATGTGCAACATAATTTATTTCATGCTCTTTCAATTTTCCTTCCACATAACCAATGACATATATATATATATATATATATAGATATATATATATATATATATCTATATATATATATATATATATATATATATATATATATATATATATATATATAGATATTGAAATTATAAATTTTTTTAAGAACCTTCTCTCTCATTGCATGAGGGTGGTGGTAAACATTCCCCCAGTGGCCAATCAATGGATGGTCATGCTGGTGCTCAACCATCTCCAAGTGGGCATGATGGTGCTCAACCATCTCCAGGTGGTCATCAATCTCAATCGGATCATCATGACCATTCGTTTGTTAAATTATATAATTTTTTTTATGTTAAAACAAATTTGTACATTTGTTCACATGTTTTTTTATTTAAAAATAATTTTATATATTGATGCAAAGGGTGAAAATGTTGCTCGAAAAAAATGCAGGCGAAATCGGGAAAATCAAGAAGAATCTTGTACACCAACTACAACTTATCCATTTGAAATTTTTTATGAATGTCCTTTGAAAACAAACATCTATCAATTTACATTACAGAGGTGCCAAGGTCTTTATTCAAAATTTAGGAAATATCTTGGGAGATTGGGGCACCCTGCAGAGAGTCAGGAAAGCTTAGAAAAAGTTGTTCACTCTCTAAAAAAATTTCTAGATGTTTACAAGAATCTTGGGCCAACCACTGATAGCTTTGTATAAATGATGAGGCATAGAGAGGAAGCAGTAATGGGTCTCGATAAATGGGTCGATGTTAAAAACATGGTTACAAAAGCAATGGCATAATCTATGTTTAATTTCGAAGCAGATATGAAAAAGAAAGATGTTAAAGGTGAAATATTTCATGCACCCTAATATAGGCAACCATTTGTATGATAGGTTCCTTGCAGCATATGGAAATATTCCATGGAATGACAAGGTTCCAATTTATTTTGCAAAAATATTTTATGTGGAATTCTTTTTGGGTATGAAACCCAATTATAATAACCCTACTTATAAATTTTTTGGTGTAAGGGCGCTAAGCGTGATACTGAATTACCTTACCCTGAGTCTCCTTTGGTACGTTGACCCCTTCATGTGGAAATTTTGTGGTCAAATATGGATGCCACTTCTCAAATTAGTCGAGAAACAAGGGTTTCCATCATAGAAAACGTCTATACTTGATTTAGTATAATTGATATTGGTCTGAATCGACAAAGAGCACGAGCTAATGTACATGATAATTTTTTATATAAAATAGATGAGTAGATAGATAACATGAATATTGAGGATCTTAAAGCATATGAAAAGGGTTGTCACAATGGTTGGCAAGACTTAATTCTTCATGAGGAAGAGGGTGTGGGATCGGTATGTGTTAATGGTTATGGTGGATATTTTAATGTAATTTTTAATTTACATATACATATTTATCTGTATGTGTTAATCTAACATAAAAGTACCATATTTTCACCATTTGCAGTTAACATTGTTGAACAAAAATTTTGATAATACCATGGTCCAAGGTTCAGATTCTGGAAATCAAGATGATATTTTGGTAAATGTTAGTTTTTTTTAAGAGTTCATGATGTTGATGTACAATTATTATTCTATTATTATATCGGTATCATGAAGACATATTTTTATGGTTGTAGCATGCATAATAGGTAGGTAATGCTGATTTGTAGCAATGGCTTCTAAAATTATGTTTTTTAAATATTAATCTTACATGATAATGATTGTAGCATGCATAATAGGTACCATATACTAAGTGCATTTGCAACTTTGATCTCCTTTCCCTTGATAGGATTTTGGTCAAAATCATATTCACTTAAAAACTCCAACCATCTTGTCTATTTTAAATTTAAAGATGGTTACTCAAATAAATGTTTCAAATGTCTATGATTTGTCCTCAATTTGAATTTTTCCCCCATTAAATAATGTCTCCACATCTTCAATTCATGTACTATGGAAACAAGTTCCAAATCATGTGCAACATAATTTATTTCATGCACTTTCAATTTTCCTTCCACATAACCAATGACACACACACACACACACACACAGATATATATATATATATGTGTGTGTGTGTGTGTGTGTGTGTGTGTGTGTGTGTGTGTGAATTGATTGAAAAATACATTTTTTTTAAGAAGCTTCACTCTCGTCCTATGACGGTGGTGGTACACATTCCTATGGTGGTCAATCAATGGGTGGTCATGTTGGTGCTCAACCATCTCCGAGTGGGCATGATGGTGGTCAACCATCTCCAAGTGGTCATCAATATCAATCGGATCATCATGATCATCATTTTCTTAAATTATATAATTTTTATGTTAAAACAAATTTGTACATTTTTTCACATGTTTTTTTATTTATACATAATTTTATATATTGATGCATGGGGTGAAAATGTTGCTTGAAAAAAATGTAGGCAAAATCGGGAAAATCAATAAGAAGGTTGTACACCAACTAAAACTTATACATCTGAAATTGGTGATGAATTTCCTTAGAAAACAAACATCCAACAATGTACATTACAGAGGTGCCAAGGTCTTTATTCAAAATTTAGGAAACATCTTGGGAGTTTGGAGCTCCTCGCAGAGAGTCGGGAAAGCTTAGAAAAATTTGCGCACTCTCTAAACACATTTCTAGATGTTTACAAGAAGCTTGGGCCAACCACAAATCAATTCGTATAAATTATGAGGCATATAAAGGAAGAAACAATAGGTCCCAATAAATGGGCCGATGTTAAAAACGGGGTTACAAAAGCAATGGAAAAATATATGTTTAATTTCAAAATAGTTATGAAAAGAAAGATGTTGAAGGTGAAATATTTCAAGCACCCTAATATAACCAAGAATTTGTATGATAGGTTCCTTGCAGCCTATGGAAATCTACCATGGAATGATGAGGTTCCTATTTATTTTGCAAAAATATTTTATGCATAATTCTTTTTGGGTATGAAACCCAATTATAATTACCTTCCTTATGAATTTTTTGGTACTGGGAAAGGTCGAATATGTGACAGTAAGGGCACTAAGCGTGATACTAAATTACCTCGCCCTAAGCCTCCTTTTGTACGTCGACCCCCTTATGTGGAAATTTTGTGGTCTTATATGGATGTCACTTCTCAAATTAGTCGAGAAGCAAGGGGTGCCATCATAGACAACGTCTAGACTGGATTTAGTGGAATTGATATTGGTCTAAATCGACAGAAAGGACAAGCTAATGCACATGCTAATTTTTTATATAAAATAGATGAGGAGATAGATAACATTAATATTGAGGAGCTTAAAGCATATGAAAAGAGTTGTCGCAATGGTTGTCAATACTTAATTCTTCATGAGGAGGAGGGCGTGGGATCGGTATGTGTTAATGGTTAGGGTGGATATTTTAATGTAATTTGTAATTTACATATAAATGTTTATATGTATGTGTTAATATAACATAAATGTATCATATTTTCACCATTTGCAATTAACATGCTTGTTGAACAAAAAAAATGATAATACCACGGTCCAAGGTTCATTTTTGGCAATCAAGATGATATTTTGCTAAATGTTAGTTTTTTTTAAGAGTTCATGATGTTGATCTACAATTATTATTATTATATTATATCGGTATCATGAGGACATATTTTTAAAATAAATAATTATGTATACATGTATAAAATTAAATATTAACAGATTTTGATTTCTTCTGGCATTTTCAAAATGGCGGCACCCTCTTCTACCTTATTAGGGGATGTGCCAAATATTATTCCATTGTCACAAGTATTCAATATTTCACTTATGTTTTGTTATACAAGTTTCATTAAAAAATGGGATATATCTTTATTTTTCAGTTTTAAAATTTTGAAATTTTAGTTTTGTGGAGATGATTTCTATTCTCCAATGACTTTAGCGATGGAGTTGACGACGGGGATAGGAACATCCAAAAAATTTGAAGAAGTTGTCTAACAATTTTTTTAATAAATTGTATGATTTTATGCATTTTCATATATATATATATATATATACACACACAATTTATCTACAAGGGCGTGATGAAGGGTGAACATTGTAGGTTTTAACCCTGTACAAAAATTATCTGCAAATGAATTCTTAAAAACTAAAAAATAAACAATAGCGAGAGAATAAAACATAAAACATATATACATAGAGATTTTCCCTTGGATTCCAAATCGAGACTACTAACTTGATTTTTCATTATATTCCTTTCAATGTTACAACACATATATATACATGTGAAGCATTCATAAACCCTAATCCATTAACCCTTGATTAGAACATAGTCGTAGCTCCCTTGACTGAATCTACAAAATACCATGACTAAAAAATCATCATATCCAAAACCATGTGCAAACCCATGCACAAAACCATAGGTGGGTCTGCCCACCTAATATAGGGTCCAAAAAAAGTAATTATGGGGTGTTGTCATGGACCCCGTGTAGGGGGTCTACCGCCCTCTGCAAACCTCCCGAAAATGTGGGGTTGGGCCCAGTGCAAGCATAGGGGGGTTGTCGCCCCCCTCTTACCCCCTGCTTCGTGCCTGATTCTAGTCATGGAAATAATATAAGACACACCCAAAAAACACCAAACAAGGACAATGGAGGGGGGACAACATGAGGTATTGCATGGAATTTGAATATTTTTTATGAAACTATATTCTCATTTAATTTCAAACATTAAATTTTAATTTTAATGTGCATAAATTTATTATATGTGTATATGCAATTACACATGCTATGCAGGGCCTCGATGATTCATATGAGAGCACAAGGAGGCTGATGGAACGTATATTTCAGCTAGGTTCTCTAAATTGATGCAACATTTTATTTGACAGTCTTTTTATAGTACATGTTATATTTACTTTTGTTTAAATTGATGCAACATTTTATTTGAGAGTCTTTTTATAGTACATGTTATATTTACTTTTATTGAATGATATAAATTTTGGACATATTTTAAATCTATAACTCTTTAAATTATGATCTAGTACATGTTAATTTTGGATTTTATGTACATTTTGCATGGTACAACTTTCATGATGCATGGTTTGATGATTAAAACTTGGTTTTACATATTTAAGTTCATGAATATGTAGCAATGAAAGTAAATTTGCATTTATTTGGTACATTTTGCATGATCATTTTTATAAAGATAGTAGATGATTCTTATGTTTTGTTTAAAGTTGTTTTATCACTTGTTATTTAAAATGAATCTATTAAAATTGCAAATTACAAAACACATGGTACATTTTGCATTTGAACATTAATCTTATAATTAGGTGTAGATGTCTATTAGGTGATAGTTAAATTTTAATATAAAGTTTTAAATGAATACACAAACATACTATAAAATTGCATTATAAAACCTGACTGGATAAAATTTGCATGATGTGCATGTGGTTTAATGCTTTTAAAGGTTAAATACATATTTAAGTTCATGAATATGTAGCAATAAAATTAAATTTGCATTTAATTCGTACATTTTGCATTCAATCATTCTTATAATGTTAGTATATATGATTCTTAGGTTTTTTTTTAATTTATTTCAATGTTGAAAGTTATTTAAAATTAATCTATTAAAATTGCAAATTACAAAATTTACATGTATGGTACATTTTTCATTTGAAAATGAATCTTATAATTAGGTGTACAAATTTCTATTAACAATCATAAAAATTGCAAATTTTATAAAATTTCGAGTACATGTACATTTTACATTCATGTATCTATAAATGATATTATGGATATCGATTGATAGTTAAATTTTAATATAAAGTTGTTCATGCACAAATATATTATAAAACATGACCATACAATTTGCATGGTGTACATGTGGTTTGATTATTTTAAAGGTTTTACATATTTAAGTTCATGAATATGTTATTTTTTGTAAGCTTGGTATTACCTCCATTTTCATTAATTTTAATTACCAAGTTACAATGAGATGGATATTGTTAGGTGGCCTCAACTTTCCCTGAGTGGAAAACTAAGTCTGTTGGCCACCTGATGGCATGGTATGCCATCCAAAAACAATAAATTCTGAGTCTGTAAAACCAATATAGAAACGACTGGGTGTTCATACATAATCTATCATCTACTTGCCTATTAGCAAGACTGGCTATACATGTAAAACTAAATGATATCCGCATATAAATAGTAAACACAAAAAACCAACATCAGTAAACATCATATAAACTTATATGCTTCCACAGCCGAGGTAGATTCTACTGGTGTCGAGTCCTGAACAGAATTTCCCAAGAGTTTAGTCAGATTAATGATGCATGGGAGGTGGTATTTGATGCACTGGAGGCGTCCATCCTGCTTTTGCAGCTGGAAATTGAGTTTATCAAATTATATTATGTAATCTGGAAAGTCTTGTACGATCATAGCCACACTCATGGATATCTATTCAAGGGCCTTTCACGTGATTCCTTTCATGGACCTATAGAGAAAGAGGGTTTGTTTGAACTGCATTACTCAGTCACGAGTATTCCAATATTAGGGCACGAGGGCCCTGCATTATTATGTTTTTGTATCCATTGAACCTGCATGGCGGTTTAAGTCTACCTCCCATTTTTCTATCAATTTCTAAATTTTTTCAGTTGTGTTCTCATGATATGCCTTTACAGCATCATGAATGGTACTAATAGTGGGTCTCCTACCTCTTGGCTTGCTTGAGGAAGAGCTAAGGTGTCCCTCATGCTCTTCCCCTTTTCTTTTTCTACCTCGACCTCTCACAGCTGGCGTCTTGGACCGAGCCATATCAACTTTATTACTGGCAGGTGAGATGGGAAGAGGCTGAGCATTTTACATAGGGTAATTCAACCAACGTGCCCTAGTTTCAAGTTGGTTACATGTCCAAGTAGCAAAAGAGGAGCGTAATTCTAGAAATTCATAGAAAAAATAGTTAACATCGTTCCAAGAGGCATGTAGGGGGTATTTCTCTTGAACCCAGGTCTTTTTCATGACATAGAGGCAATCTAAGCCTCCTATATAGGGTTTCCCAACGTCATGGTTATTGACTAAGGTGCACTGGCACGACTTCGACCAGATGACCTAGGGAGGGCCCGACACATTCTTCTCGTGATTATCCCTACCAGAGCCAACAAAAATCCCCAACCCAGAAAAGGTTCATCCCACCCATTATCGCTCAAACCCTTGCCACCATCCCAAAATACATGCCAAACAGTGGTCGATTCATGGTTAAGAATCAACAGATTCACCACCCAACTCGTAGAGGAAAGGTCACCCAGAATGTGACCACAAGGCACGGTTCAACATAATTAAATATGTTAAGACCCAACATAGACAGAGATAGAGGTAATGCATCCCTACCCAAGTCATCCAACATTGGCTACGGAATCCCAGACCCTTTGAGTTATCCCACTAACTACCCTGGTTCACACACAGCCAAATGCATGCTACAAGACTTGTCCCACTGAGGACTATGCAACACAGGACACACCCAACAAAACCAGAGGTAGTATCATCCCAACTAAAAAAGTTCACCCTACTGTCAAACGCTTGCATAGAAGCAGTTGGTCATAAACCCACATACCCCCTCAAAATCCATTCAGACTAGCCACTATTGCCTACACCAGAGACTACCATGGCAAGAAAATTGGAAAGGAGGGTAAGACAAGTTACATACCAGAATTTAATCGTTGTGGAACACTGAAGGAGCATTGGAGCTGACCATCCACCTTCACTATGAACGGGGATTCCCAATCTACCACCACCAGATCAGACCAAGCAAGCCTTCAACTAATTGAGCCTTGAATGGCTTTGTTTAAGATCTCCATTACCCATATTTCCCATCTGCATGTTGAGGGACACCCTACCATCCTTGCCACGTATGTGGAAGGTCATGGGCATGTACTTTGAGGCCTCCATCATAATGTTTGATGGGAGTGTTGCTCTTCCGGTATGCACCCCGGTCAGGGGTAAGTCCATGAATATGTTGCTATGAAAGTAAATTTGCATTTATTTGGTACATTTTTCATTCAATCATTATTATTTTGTTAGTAGATGGTTCTTAGGTTTCATTTAAAGTTATTTCAACATTTCAAAAGTTATTTAAAATGAATCTATTAAAATTGCAAATTAAAAAACATGGTACATTTTTCATTTGAACATGAATCTTATAATTAGGTACATAGATGTCTACAACAATCATAAAATTTTAAAATTTCATTAAAAATTATGGTATACAACTTTTTTCATTAATGTATAGAAAGGCTACTATGGATGTCAATTGATAGTTAACTTTTAATATAAAGTTGTTTGACTACACAAACATACTAGATAAAATTGCATTATAAAACATGACCCATAATTTGTATGATGTATGGTTTGATGCTTTTAAGGGTTTCACATACTTAAGTTCATGAATATGTATCAATGAATGTAAATTTTCATTTAGTTGGTACATTTTGCATTCAATCATTCTTATAATTTGTTAGTATATGATTCTTAGGTTTTGTTTAAAGTTTTGACAATTTATTTAAAATTTGAATCTAGTAAAATTGGAAATTACAAAACATGGTACACATTTTGCATTTGAATTAATAGTATAATTTGCTATAGATGTCTAAAATAATCATAACTTAAAATTGCATTATAAAATATACTAGATACATACATTTTTCATTCATGTATAGAATTAACTAATGTATTAAATTGCATTCATGTATGAAATCATTTAAGACCAGAGAATGTATGTACATATAAAATACTTGACATGCATGCAAACATAATATCAATAGAATCAAATCCTAAATACACTTGTACATAACAAGAAATATACATGTAACTTTTTAACTCAATACATTATTAAGAATTTACAACTTACGAATGCACACAAAAAAAGGTTAACAATGTACTTGAACTCTAAGTTCTCAAAGATGAATCCAAGGAGAAGAAATTGTTGGGCAGTTCAATTAAAAAAAATCTAATGGAATTCCATTCTCAATGATTCGTTCATGGTCATATTTTGACACTCTCCATTTCTTAGCTTTTCATTTTTTATTTGATTGAACTTCTATCAAATTTATGCGTGCTGCACACACCAAGTGACTATATTAGAAACTTATGACATCAAGTTGATAGTCTTGAAAGTAAACATTACTCTCATCTTGTTGAGTTTGTTGGAAAAAATAACCTTTCAATATAATAGACCCTCTTTCATATATAAACTTGTTATCATCGTAGTCTTCCAATAGTTTCATATTTCGTTCAACGCACCACATCAAATAATACTTGACATTTTCTAGGTTGTTAACAAGTGCAACTACAACAAAAACGTATCCTGCACAATAAAACAAGTGTAAATTCGTATCATAATTAACATTAAATTAACTTTATTAGCATGGAATTTATTTTATTATCTATTTCTAGATCTCTATCATTTGAAAGAAATTGAAATGTTACCTTCGCTAACAAGATCAGAAACTCGATCACCTTTAGATGATACTATAGTCTCCTCTGATTCCATCTCTTCGAAGTTTTCAACTGACATTTTCCCCTTTGTATTTAGTTATCTATGTTTCCAAGCTTTTAAATACATATTGTTTTCACAAACATCATTGGATTGTGTGTCCTCTAGGCAAACAAGAAAAAAACAAGAATATTTTCTTTTATCAAATGCAAGGACATTTCGGTACTCCTTTGTTTTAATTGAATGCAATTTTCGAGCCCCTTTTACAGTTTCACCTTCATATGCAATTGATCTATCTACATCTTGGACTCTAATATGCTAAAAAAACCTATACTGAAGATTCAAACAAAAAGATAAATATGTTAAATTTAAAATACAATTTATATATCAAAGATAATCATTGTGATAAATAATTTTTAGAATTTATAAATGTTTAAAATTAGAAAATTAATAAAAAATAGATCATATATTAAATTTATGTATATATGTACATGTACCTTAGTACTTCCCTTGATGGTTTAGTCTCATGGCTTAGTGAAGAAATTCACCATTGAACAACTTGTTCAGTTGAGACAAGTCGGTTTGCAAAGTGGTCTATTTAATATCTTTGAAGAGCTCATTTTATACATGCCCATGCACCATCATGTTCTCCTTTTCCATGACCAGTCTCAAATAAATTCCAACAATGTTTAATGTGGTTTTTCATATGAATACGATAGAACCAAAAGAATGATCATGAATATTTGAATTTACATGTGCATCCATCTAACCATATCCAAAGTTCACTGAATTTTATTCCACAACCTTTCAATGAGTCATAAATCTTATCAGAAAAATGTTGTACAAAATGTGTATCATGTGTATTATCATCCCTAATATAAAAGTGATATTCTTTAATAACATGTTGATTTTCACTGGTACTTTATATATGATCAACATTTTGTTCAGCATGTCTATATAGAATATGGACAAGCATAGAGACTTGGTCAGAATGATAGTATTCACTATGTATTTCATTTTGTGCAACAAATGTGTAATTATCTACAAAATCAACTATTGATAAAATGATCCCTAGTGGAAAACTTTCACGAGATTTTTTGAATTACTAGTATTACCATCAATATCTATGCGTATGCTTGGTGTATTTATAAATTTTTGCCCAAACTTCTTCAAAATCTCTCACAAAAAATCCTTCTACTTGTAAATCAATCCTTTTAGTACTTGTAGTACTAATTGAACCAATCAATGTATGAATATATTCATCTCTTCTATTTCACTTTTATATTGGACAATGATTGATCATTTATATCAATAGGATATTTTTTTTGAAATAAAGTCAAATTTCCACAATGATCACATTTTTTACCACCAACACATTTCTTTTGGTAAAATAATTCATGACTTTCTCTTGCACATAGAATTTGGGATCTGAAATCATGGATAGTGGAAGGAGGAGGTGAATTTTTCCAAAAACATTTACCAAAATTAAGGAATGTGTCATAATATAACTAAAATTCCACATGATAACGACAACAACTATCATGTACAGTGATAGGTTTAACATACCATTGTTTTTATTGCACAAAAGTATTGATTTAGACATTAATTCCAAGATTCTCTTCTATGAACTTGTTGAACAACTCTATCTAAGTGGTGTCCAAGATATTTTTTGCATGTTCTTCATGTTGATTTAATGATATTCGTCGCCGCATCACATCCATTACTTTTGGTGAAACACGTGAATTTTCCATCCAATATTCCTATATTATTTTTTAACATATTCTCCAAGTCTATCTCTATATGGTTGCCTACAAATAATTTTCCAACAAGCGAGCTCGTCATTTACATATATTTGCAATTGAAATTTTTGATGTTTGTGCAATGTTTTTTGTGAGGTCCCTAATGCTTTTGCCAAATATTTTACCAAACTATTTTCTTTAGTACTTGATCATAAACCACTGCCATTTGTATTTCTCTATGTGCATCTATATCACTTTTTTTCTAAATCTTCCAATTGATTTTGAGCACTATTTATATTTTGAATCACATTTTCCTTCATTTTATATCTTTTATTGATTTTCAAATACACAATAGAATTGTAGCTTCTTTTAATTTCTTTAATGTTAAGAGACTTCTCAAAATTTGGACTTCAACTGCCACATTTTCATCTTTGAAGAACTTATCAATAATGATCTTAACACGATATCCTATAACATGGTCATTTTGTTTATCTCCATATGTGTCAGTGTCAACATTTTCTAACATCTCATCATCGATATTGATTTCATCTATACATATGAGAATTAAATGTACAAAATGGGTATAAATATTACATAAATAATTAAATTAAAAAATAGAGTTTAAATGAAATTGAAATTTAAAAAAAAAAAATATGTATAATTTCAATAGTACACATGACATATATATACATACCTGGTGATTCAATTTCTTCACTTGAATTTCTTTCAATGTCTTAAACAACATCATCAATCATTGGTTCATTATATTTTTCACTTTGTCTTTCAACATTTTCAATCTCATCATCAATGTTATGAGGAATATATCTCTCTCTATTACATTGCAAAAAAAAATTCAAATTAGTTCATCAAATAAAATTTAAGTTTCACAATCCACTAGCTAAATTTTAAATATCAACAATATTTACATTTACATATCTGCTTCAACTTCTAGTTGAAGTTGATTTTCCCTTTCAATATTTGAGTTTTCTTCTTTCCTTTTTTTGTAATATTGTCTCGCATGTTCTCTATGAGCTTCATGGTCTCTTATTCGATCATATTTTCTCTTGCAATTTCTTTGATTTCCCATGATAATTTATTCTATGTATATTTTCAAAATCCAACCCAAAAAAGTCAATTTAAAAATCCTGTAAAAAAAAAATTCACTTTCAAAATTTGGACAAAAAACTCACTTTCAAAATTTAGACAAAAACTCACTTTAAAAATCCAGCACAAAAGACTTAATTTCAAAAAAACTCACATAAAAAATTCAACACAAAAGACTTACTTAAACAAAACAAAAAAAATCTCACTTTAAAAATTCAGCCCAAAACACTTACTTTCAAAAAAAAATCACTTTAAAAACTCAGCCAAAAAATGTCTTTTAAAAATGAAGCTCAAAAATATTCCTTTAAAAATTCAGCCCAAAAGATTTAGTTTGAAAATTCAGTCTAAATGAAAAAAATGTGTGAAAATGATGTTTTGGTTTCGTTTATTTATAGAGTTTAGCGAATTTATTTTTTAGGGGTCATATCATTTTATTTTTGTGGCCGACAGAAATTACTAACCAAATTTTCGGCCAAACTTTGCTTCCATTTATATTAGCAGAACGCGACATCAAAAAAAAATCGGTCGAATTAATACATCTGCAACTCTCCAACAGCTCGGCTCTGATCACCTTTCTCCAAATTTTGAATGGTTAAACTCCATCAAATATGATGAATTAACTTTTAGAACCAATACTAGCATTTGCAGAATTAAATCTACTTTTAGCATATATAAATTTTATGGAATTTCATAGATATTTACTATTTTTAATTAATTTTGTAAAAAAATGTGCAAAACATTTCTAAAGGTCAGTATGATTCAGTGAAATCAAAATTTTGTATCTTCCAAAATACATTGTAAAAAATATGAAAAAATTACACTGGTTCGTCGTATGTAATTCGTAGTTTTTATATTTTTAGTTTTTAACTAATATGTTGGTAAACTTGACGTTATGCCAAACGTATTCAAAATCTGCAATTTTTTCATATTCGTTCAGTTTAAAAAATTATAGTAATTATGATATGCATCAGTTGGTTTCGTAAATATAACGATATCAAAGTAGAGTCTATCTAGATTGTTGCAACATATTTTTTTTCAAAAACACCAAGTTAACAAAGAATACACTAGTGCTAAAAAACATGAATTTTTATGAATCCCTTGATTTTTAAAGAACACACACTCAAAGAATTTCTAAGTTGACATATCAAATGTGAATAAATAAAAATTCCAAAAAATAAGCGATACAAAGCTAATAAAATTTCTGAGAAGTTTTTTTTTAATTGTAAAATGAAATTCTAAACAGAAAAATTGCTTTGGCTTGCCGAAAGTTGAAGAACTTCTAAAAATGATATTTTTTCTCAAAAGAAAGCAAAAAGTGTAACCTACTTCACATTTTAATTATAAAATTAAATTAAATTAATTAAAAATAATAATCAAATTAATTTAATATCAAAATATAAAATTGTTTTAAAATAATTCTAAAAAATTATAGATTAAATTAAACATAATAATTAAATTATAAATTAAATAAATAAAAATTAAATATAAAACAAGTGAATTAAACTAAATTATTATGTCAAACTAAATAAAAATAAATTAAATTACATAAAACAAAACAAAATACATATATGAATAAATTTTAAAAAAAAATATTGATTAAATAATAAACAAAAATTAAAATAATAATAATAATATAATATGTCATTACCTCACCTTTCATTACTCTCAATGATTATTAAGGGAGCTCATACATTATATTAACAAGCCCTATCATATACCCTTATCCAATAGCCTCCCACGTCAAGTTTAATGAATATCACATGCTCCCAAACAAGGTCGAAATATACTTAGGATTTGATACAAGATGTGGGTCCCCTTCATATACTATTCATCCCTCAAGAGGTATCAATCAAGGTTATCCATTGTCCCCCTTGCTTTTCATATTATTCATGTAAGCCCTTGGGAGATTGTTTCAAAAAGAAAGAGATGACACCTATATATATGGTCTTCAGCTATATGGGAAGAACTTCCCAATCACACATCTTTAGTTTGTTGATGATGTAATATTGTTTTCCTTACCCACAAGGAGAGATATCATAAGAATAGAGAGGCTTCTCCAAATATTCTTATATGCCTCTCAAACTGAAATGAATAAATACAAAACAAATATACATTTCCTCGATTTCCTGGAATTGGCGCAAAAAAGAATGTGAAAATAGGATGTATTAGAGAAATGTTACCATCTAAATATCTAAGAGTTTTGATAGTAATGAATTATCATATAAGAAATTCCATATGGTCAAAGGTACTGCAGAAGACATGTTGTAGAGTGAATAATTGGGTATTTAGATCCTTAAATTTTACCAGTCGGCTAGTTCTGACGAAAGAAGTTCTCCAAGCACTCCTTAACTATCAACTATATCTAGTGCCAATCCTGGCTAATACTTTCCAATCATTGAAAACCCTCTACACCAAATTCTTATGGAGAGGTTCAAAGAAAACAGGAAAGTGGGATTTTATTGGTTGGGATAAACTGACTTTACCGAAGTTATATGGAGGTTTAGGCCTTAGATATCCCTCTCTTATCATCAAAGCTTATCTAATGAATTTATGGTGGTTATGGGTACAAGGAGGAAATCGAGTTTGGAAAAAAAATTGGGATCGAACATATTTGGATATTAATCAATAGGTAGATATGCTATAGTCAAATGAACAAATCAAAGGCTCAAAAATATGGAATTTGGCGTGTGGCACAAAAACCTTGGTGAAACAATTTTCTTTTTGGGAGATTAGAGATGGTTAAATGATATCATTTTTGGAGGATTCATGGCAGCAATATCACCCCCTCTACGAAAAAAGGAATCTTCATGAAATCCAGAAGTGGACACAATCTCAAGGGTACTTGAAGGTGGAAAATTTCATATACCCCAAGAACTCACCTCATGGCTAGAGACAATGGAAAACGCAAACAGATTGGGCACACACAAATGACTCTCTATTGTGGAATGAACTCAATAAATACCTTCAAAATAAAAAGATAAGGATTTCCTCCAAAAATGATATTTTTCAAATGGGACAACGACAATCAGGGACCTTCTCTTTAAAGTAAGTGTATTATCTATTACTTGGCCTGCTACCTTAGGAGGATAATCGTATATGGGACTATATATGGAAGCACGGTGGTTAGCCAAAATTATCTACTTTTCCTTGGTTGATAGAGTGGGGAAGAGCGTTAAATTAGTATCAACTACAAAAAAAGGCTTTGCAGATCCATTATGGTGCTTGTTATGCTTGCAGGAGGAAACAAAAATTCACTTACTCATTTCCTATGATTGCTCACAAAGAATATGGAAGTTCATTTATGAACTATTTAACTGACATCTACCCAAATCATTAGAGATCAAATGTTTTTTTTATGGAATGGTTTCAAATGAAGTTTAAGCATCCCTGACTAATGAAATAATGGCATATAAACATAGGCCTCTCCCTATGGAAATTATGGAAAGAGAGGAACATGAGGGTGTTTGAAGGAAAATGCAGACCTGCTCATGTGGTGTAAGAACTCATTTGTAGGAATGTTATATAAACATTTCTAATGCATCCACTGGATATGAGAGATGGATCTGTAGATACAAAGGAAGCGCTCATCTTACAAAAGCTACAGTTGGATCTCGACAAAGTCTCTTCCACACATATAGGTCATAATATAAGGAAGAATGGGGTGAATTTCATCACACATCTCCCATGTTCATTTAACACTTTGAGTTTTGATGGTGCCTCTAGAGGTAACCTAGGTGACGTTGGATTTGGATGCATCCTATGATATTACAATTTTAATCCTATTCATATCTATGATTTTTCATGTGGGGAAACTACAAACAACGTAGTCAAATTCCAGGCTTTACATAAAGGCTTACAAATAGCAGCCTGAAGTGGGATAACATTGTTACAAATCCATGGGGACCCCTAGATAGCGATTAACATGGTGCATAAACTCCAGCTATTTCAGCCATTAGATAAGGTCATAAATATTTGGCATATCCAAGAATATGCCAATAACATTCAGGAGTTATTGCTAACATTTAATAACTACCATTAGACACCAGGGGGGAAGGCAACAAAGTTGCAGACTGTCTAGCCAAATGGGGAAGTGGTAGGAAAGATATAGCTTTGGATGAAGAATGGTCAGAATGCTTGTAGTTGGATTTGATCAAAAACCTAAATCAATGGGCGGATCGGGACAGGGAGCGAGTACATATATCGACCCTCGATGGGGGTGACCTACCAGAAATACTTTGTCGGAAAAATGCACATTCTCATTCTCTGGTGGAAACTCTCTCCCCACAGTAATGAACACCATGGAAATGAAATGTATGGTTGAGTGTGAGGTGGCTCTTGGAGAATGATCCATCACCTCCACTTTGAATTTTATTTATAATACATGGCATATTTTTGTGATAAGTGATGCCTCCATAGAATGGTAGGTTTATCACATTAACTCCCCATGGGTGAGCACCAGCAAAGCTGGAATAATTAACTAGTCGATGCATTCCTTCTTCTCCTCCTAATAAGGCATGATTGTGTGAACATTAGCAGGTTTAGATTTTCTTATCATCCCTTCTAAATGCTAATCACACGATATTAAGGATCCTCCCATGATGAAGGTCCTTGGGATGGCGAAACCATAGGTAAAACATTCCACCTTGAGTTTGTTTTGGGCATTGTCTCCACTAGTTTCTTTGTCTGGTAAAGGAAGTATTAGGCATGTCGGTTTGAACGATGCCTCAAGGTGGCAAGCAGTTAGATTTTTCTCAGGGTGGTGAACAACATTTTATCTACATGCAGGTTATATGTTGGAGCTTCACCTCTGTTTTTTCACTGCTATCTATCCTATTAGATTTAGATTAGTTAACAACTCATATGCTCTGGTGTCATTGTGTTTAAATGGTATAGGTTTAGCATATATGTCTCTACAAGTATTTCTAATACTTTTGATGTGGGTCACGATGCCTAAAACTAGTTGGGTGGTCATAGTTTTTCCCAGGTCATGTTTGAGCTGGAATTCTGCATAAGGATATTCCAGTGTGCCAATTCATAATGGATTTGGCGGGCTTAAGTACAGTTAATCGATGTTATTTTTATGTTTCTAGCATTATTCTTAATTGGGTCCATTGTTTAAGCTGGTGGTGGTCCTCTCTTTTGTCGACCCTCAATCTATCGAACTATCTGGTATATATTTTAATTATCCAGTTTTGGTTGTGAGAGTATGGTACCATGGGTATTTATCTATTTGGTTTTAATTGTGATTATAATGGAATTTCTTGTGGCACATTACTGAACTCATATATGTTAACACATATGTTTGCATTACCCTACAATGATCCTGGTAATTTCTCAAGTCTACAACTATTTTTTTGGGGATTCCTTGAAAATATTATTGTTGTCTCTCCAATCATTCACCCTAAACTCTCTGTCAAAACGCTTTGCATATTTAGTCTCACATACACTATATCTCTCTCATTTTGGAAATTTAGTCATTTTTGTGGGTTATCTAGAAATTTCTCAAGACTATTTGTCGGTACGAGTTTAGTATGGCTCCACATCAGTGTTTGATAAGTTGAAGGGGTGATAGACCAAGGGCATCTCCTCCATGAAGTGGCATCTCTTTGGTTGGCATTCAGTAGAAAATTTTTTGACGATGCTCCCATGGAGGTGCATAAATAAATTTGCACCCTCGAGGCTAGAGAATTTTGGAAATGAATGTACTTTTCTGGCTCTGAAGTTGGTTTTGATCCAAAAAAATGGGTACTAGACCCAAGAAAATATCGAAAAAAAAAAAAAAATTCACTTCATGCACTCCATTCAACACACAAATAGATGGAAACCTTTCTCCACATGGTGCTTTGGGTTAAACAAGTCGAAAAATACAAACTCTTCACGGTTTAGGAAGTGTTAAAAAGGATATTAGGGAATCTACATTATGATATGGATGGCGTTGTTGTTCGTTTAAACAAAATTGAATAGTATATTATCTCATATTCAGACACTCACTCTATTGCGCCACAGAATGAAGAAGCAGTGATAAATGTTCCTCCTATCAACATGGTCAGTGAAACTTATTCACTAAATCATCTGATGATTATACTAGATGATTAAATTACTAGCAGTTCTTATCACGTCAGAAGCTACTTTCATGGTTTATAGTTTTGTAGTAGATACTTATAGTGTGTGCTTGCTTCATACTCATGTTCTATGTAACGTCAATGTAACTAGTGACCAAGTTGATATTGGTTCTCTTCATAGTCTCTTTTTCACCGTTTGTACTATAATTTTATATCGTGGTTGTCTCTTAGTTTTTGTTGATGGTCACATTTTGGTCTTTTGGCTACTCCAACGCCATGATTTATAGAATATCAATTGTATTTTTATTTTTTGCAAATTAATAGAAATCAATGGATCATATATTACAAAATATATAACCTTTGGATGTAAACAAACTCCCAACTGTTAGATATCTTCGATCTTGATTATATTTAGTCCCACCCATAAGTAATAGTCTTGTCTAATAATATGTATATATAAGTATATTTATATATTAATCATACTATATATATCACATCTTAAATATAGTATGTATATATATAAACTAATATCTATATATATATATATATATATATATATATATATATATATATATATATATATATATATATATATATATATTATGTAAGATTAATATAATTTTTATATTGTTTATGGTGTTTAAAAAAATTATTTAAATTTTATATTAAAAAGGAGATTTGGAATTTATAATCGAATTTTTATTTTATATTTGAAAATGAAAGCATATATATATATATATATATATATATATATATATATATATATATATATATATATATATATCATATTGTTTTTAATTTAAACTTAGAATTTTATCTCTAATGGTTGAACGGAGACTATGCAGGTTTAAATTCATTTGCAGCATGGGAGGAGCATTGAAAGAAATTTATCAATGACTCTAATAATATGAAACTGTTTTCATATTTTATGTTTTGAAAAGCCAGTTTACACATTAAACATAATTTTTAACCTAATGCTTCCATATAGTTAGAAAAAATTCACTATATTCTACCGAAGGTAAAAATTAAATTCATTTCATAAAGCTACGTGAAATGATTTTCTAGGGAAATGATTAGGAGTTCATAAATTTTGCTCAAAATTTAAAGTTACAGGATTGGGTTGAAACCAGGATGGTTGCGTAGATCTCGTCTTCCTAATTCCAGCGTCGCGAACGGTTTGAAAAACCAATGTCGTATGAGGGAGATATTGTGTTCTTTACGAAATCCTAAACAGCTAAATTTTGCGACAGGGTTGACTAGGATGCCCAGATAGCATGGAGGATGTAAATTCAGAAAAAATGAATATTTCAAAGAATATTCCTTTTCTCTGGCAAATCAATGAATGGCAAGTGGCATGATATGATTTGATGAATGGTTGTACGTTGTGTTTTTATGGGTTAATCGGAGGGTGAAACGTGGCCAGCCCTGAGGCCACCACGTGTCCCCTTAGTGGTGCATTAAAATTTTATGGAGGTTCACAGGGCTCGACCCTGTGACCTCTGGCAGAGAAATCACCCACCACACCAACTGCACTATGCATTAGTTATTAATTGTTATATTCTAAGGATTATTGTTAAAGTTTATGTGAATTCGCATTGGGGGTTGGAATCGCTAGTGGTCCAACCCGCCAGTGGTTCCATTGTCATGGTCACATGTTATAATGTAAACCAAATTCGCAAAAAAATTTACCTCCAACCGCAATTTCCAACACTCTGACGTTAACTCTAGTTTTCAACCTTATCACATGGCCATGTTCCAAAATTTTAATGCACGGTTTTCTCCGACGGTTCCACTGACCACAGTGTACAAACTGGAGTTATGACCCAATGCAACCATAGCTTATGCCTATGTTTCCACTGACCGTTACATTCAAGCCGTGGTTTTGATTGGCATGTGGCCACCCAACCCCTAAAATTTAATATTGCAGTTAGCCACTAGAAAGAATTATTGCAGCGCACTATTTTTGTGTGGATTTGGCTAAATTGACTCCAGTTAAGTGGAGTCCTCCACATTTAGTGGAGCTTTTCTAGGTGTTATTGGGAAAACGAGTAGGAGACTCAATTTTCGCCCATTCTAAGTGAATGAAGAGTCATTCTAGACTAATTGGAGCATTATGGAACCATTGGTGCAGAGAAAACAGCCATTAGAGGCCTGTAACTACATGTATTTGAAAAATTTTGAGCATAATTAAAGATGGACATGCCATTGAGAGTTGGACCAGCAGATGTAGCTCAGGAGGGATGAACTGCTTCATCATGCCTGTTGTGTAAATTTTATATGGTGACTTATTTCTCTGTCTTACACTGATTTTCAGTGTTATTTGTGCTTATTTCATGCTTCTAATTCACTAAAATATTCTACAATTCATGTTTAAAATTATCAATACTTAAGCAAACTAATGATACAAGTATGCACATGTTTATAAATTGAAAAGACACTTAGCACTGCAAAACTATTACAGTCCTTTCACATCAGATTGCTATAAGATCTAGGTTTATTCTCTGGTGTTGTTTTGTGCAAAGATTTGTTTAATTGTTTGCAAGCTTTTAGATGCTTACTAGGCTCAAGCTCAAAAGAGGAGAAGGAAAATTGGTGGGAGCATAAGGGTCTCAAGAAGAGCCAAAGCAAAGGAGAGCAATATTTCCACAATCTCCCCCACCTAGTTCACCTCTTAAGGAAGCAAAAGTTGCATTAAGCATGTCTCATAGAGAAGGAGAAATCCATGAATAATTTTATCTCAGAGAGGAAGAAAGAGTGTTTAGGAAAGAATTACTTGACATGACTAATATGGTTAGAATCCTTTATCAAGAAAGGAATGACAGACTAGAAGGAGTAGGATCCAAAATTCACAAGGAAGGACAGGGATCTTCAGGAGGTCACAATGATGAAGATAAGTCAAATAAGGGAAATGGAGGAAATGGAGGCAATGGAGAGCCATTATCCTCACCCTCATCATCATCATCCTCTACTTCATCTCCAGTACATCAGCCACACAAGTCAAATAACACTGGTAAAAGTTTTTTATTAAAACTTGATGTTAATTTTGAATTGCCAATGTTTAATGGTGAAGTCAATGCAAAAAATCTTGATAATTGGATTAGGAAATTGGAGGTCTATTTGAGAATCTATAACCTTCAATATGATGATACCAAAATCCAATTAGCTTCATTGAGAATGGAAGGTGTAGCACTTGTTTGGTGGGAAGCCAATACAAAGGAGGAGATCAAGAAGCATGATAATATTATTCTATCATGGACTGATTTCATTACTGCAATATAACAATAGTTTTATCCATTATCCCATATGTAGAAAACCATAATGAACTATCAAAACTATAGGCAATTGAAGGGACATAATGTGCAAGAATACACCCAAGAATTTAGGAGAAGAGCTCTCTTATTAGGGGTAGATTTGCAGAGCCAATATACTTTGATCAAGTACATAGGAGGCTTAAATAGCTACATAAAACATACTATTCTCATGTTTAACCCCAAAAATCTAGATGAAGTATGTGTTTAGGCCACACATCTAGAAGCTAGAGGGAAGAACATTTTTGACGAGGGTAGAAAGAAACCTTTTAAGGGTAAAAACAAAGAGAATATCTCAAAAGGTAAAAGCAAAAAGAATTCATTTTTTAAGAAGGGGGGGGGGAATGGGTTTGTAAAAAATTTTCAAAAGAAGGCCATGATGAAACTCATTGTTGGAAATTACATCCTGAAATGAGGCCCAAGAAATACAACAACAAACGGAAACAGAAAATTGCAGCTACAACTCAACATGATTTAGGAGAGGATTCAGGTGATGAATCTAAGATTACAGCTATGGGATTGAAGAAAATGATGGGAAAATAAATCGAAACTAAACCCAGTACTACATACATGCTCCAAATGAAGAAGAAAGAATTGAACTATTTCATATGAGGGTCATATCCAAACGTACTAAGAATGACACATTTTTTGGCAGTGGGTCACAAGCAAACTTAATCTCTGAAGACTTGGTCAAGAAACTTAACCTTGAGACCATACGACATCCAAAACCATATACACTTGGTTGGATTTGTAAGGATGCAAATTTACAGGTTTCAAAGAAGTGTATATTGTGGTTTGCAATCACTGCACATTTTGTTGATACAGTTGAATTAGATGTGGTTCCGCTTGACATAACAGGTATTGTGTTGGGGAGTCCCTACTTGTATGACAGGAAAGCGATCTTCCATCACCATGAGAAAAAATACCATTTATTCAAATATGGCAAGGAGTACATTGTAAGATCACGTCGCAAGAAGACAAGCATTGCTATTGTAATATTCCCAAATGGGGAAATCAGTAATATATGCACATAAAACATATTTTTCAAAAATTTATGCTATAATAACTCATAACAGCCCATGGATCCATTGGTTTATTCATTAGAGTAACCAAATACAAAATGAGATCAGAAACAAATCATGATAGATGAGATAAACAAGCCTCCCACACCCAGAATAGCTCAAAAACAATGCAACCCCAAGACTACTGCAACACAGAAATACCGCAGCAAGTGACAGCACAGTCTAATGAGGGTTTATACTCCAAAATTATAGAGATAAATGGATCTGTTGCTATATTAATCAATAATGCTCCAAAACTAATATCTAGTCTCTTTTACACCAATCCAAGAGAACCCGAGATGGGTTTCTAGAAATACACCCAAATACAAATGGTGATCTGCAGCCCTAGGACTGAAGAGTCACTGCAAACTAAAGCTCATGAGATAGAAGGCTGAGATAATATATATCTTATGTATATTTCCTCAAATATCTCCTCCAATGAAAGGTTGAACCCTTCAACCATAGGAAAACACTCTAAAAGACCCAATAGATCCTCCCCTGAAGATACCCTCCAAATTAACGCAATTCCCAGCTGAAAATGTGCTGTGAATGGTGGAGATAAGTTGACTTGATGCCAAAGATCTTAAATGTGCTTAATAACCCTCCAAACGGATCTCCCAAGAGAAGGAATCCTTCCTCCTATGGCAAACTAGCTCATAAAGTGGGTTTATCAACCCTCCATTGCAACACCCTGCAACACAACACAATATTATGCAGAAACTGCGTTGTAGATGAAGAATGAAGCTTAGACATAATGTCGGATATGTGGAATGATATATCAGTACTATCCCAAGAGCTACTCAATGGGAAGAGGTGGGATTCCCAACCGGGAACACCTTGTGCTAAACAACACCAGGAATCTTAGCTAAACAGTTGAAGAGAGCAAAAGTCTAAACAGACATATCAAAATAATAATCATCAGCTAACTCCATATGGCTGCCATCCTCTTCCTTATAAAAAATGTGAGCCTTCTCACATTGGGTCCCACTCATTAGGGTTTCCTCCATCACACAATCAATATCCCTCCAAAACTGTGTTGTCCCGTCATTAATGCCACTCTTCCATAACAGTGTTGTTTGATTTGGTCAAAGTTGACCTCTTCAACCTAATCCAGCCCCTTTTCACACCTAAGGGTCTCAAATCCAGCTTTATATGGCTATCTAAACTAATCCACATTCATAGTAGGTTGTATCTATTGATGATTCACTCCCTCCATTTCAACTCAGTTGACTTAGTCAAACTTGACCTTGTCTTCATGCATTAGCCCTTGTTCACACATGATGGTGCTTTATCCAACTATGAATATGATCCCTTTTCACATTAAGAGGGATTTTATGCCTACTAAAAATATTTATGGGTCTCCCTACCCATTTATTCACCTAACTATATGTTAAGAGAAAAATTAATATTCCAATTAGCTGCATGCTAATTTAGGAATATTACAGCTATGGTAAATGCTAGACAGGTAAAGAGGTTGGTAAATTCAAGTAAGAATTTTGTTCTTCTAATGATTAAGCCTAAAGCTGATGTTAATCATGAATCATTTGAGGGATGTGATCCCAAGCTAGAATCAGATTTATATGATGTAGTTGATGCAGATCATGAGATGTTTTAAGAGCCAACAGGATTGCCTCCAAAAAGAGAGATTCAACATGAGATTCAGTTGCAGCAAGATTGTCCTCTTCCATACATCGATATGTATCGCATGTTGATAATGGAGAATGCTAAAATAAATAGGAAAATCAAAGAGATGTTGGACAAAGGAATCATAAGGCCAAGCACCTCGCCATACGGTTCACCCATAGCCTTGATACCAAAGAAATATGGGACATGGCGCACGTGTGTAGACTTCAGAGCTTTGAACAAGATTACGGTAAAGAATCGTTACCCACTCCCAAGGATATATGATTTTCTTGATTAGTTGAAAGAAGCAAATTTTTTCACTAAGTTAGATTTACGAAGTGGATATCATCAAGTAAGAATTGCAGAAAGTGACATATGGAAAATTGCATTCAAAACCAAACAAGGATTCTTTGAGTGGTTAGTTATGCCATTTGGTTTGTGTGATGCACCGGAAAATTTCATGCGTGTTATGGATAGTGTTTTTCGTCCATTCCTTGATGACTTTGTGATTGTGTACTTAGATGACATATTGATTTTCAGCAAAACAAGAGAAGAACATGTCTTGCATGTGAATAGAGTGCTTGATGTTTTGAAGAAAGAGAAATTGTTTCTTAAGATGTCAAAGTGTTAATTTGGAAAGACTTCTTTGGTTTATTTGGGAAATATTGTAGGAGGAGGAGAGTTGAGAATTTATCCTTCTAAAGTGGAAGCCATTGTGAATTGGCCCACTCCCAAAATAGTAACCGAGGTAAGAAGTTTCTTAGGTGCAGCTCAGTATTGGAGAAATTTTATTGCTAACTTTTCTGCCATAGCAGCTCCTATGCATGCAATGACAATTGTGAAGAAAAGCTTCCAATGGGGAGGAAAACAACAGCAAGATTTCGAAGCTTTAAAAGAAAAGATCATTTCAGCTCCAATCCTTGCATTACCAAATTTGAGACAGACATTCGAGACACAAACTGATGCTAGTGATTATTCCATGGGCGCAGTACTTTTGTAGCATGGTAAGCCTATCGCTTTTCATTCTGAAATATTTAATGGTGTTGTAACTAATTATCCTACATATGAAAAATAACTACATGAATTGGTACAAAGCATCAAGAAGTGGAAACACTACTTGATGGATAAAGAGACGATTGTGCATACCGATCACCAACCATTAAAGTACTTGCATTCGCAAACAAAATTGCAACAATCAAGAAATTTCAGGTGGATGGTATTTCTTCAACAGTTTCACTTGGTTATAAGGTAAAAGAAAGGTATTTTCAATCAATTTTCTGATATGCTTTCAAGACCAATCATTAGTTCATCTACTTTGTTCGAAAATGATTCTATTGTACATGAGAGTTACATAGAACAATATGCACATGATGTTGATTTTCAAGATGTGTATGCTATTTTGAGTGAAGGGAATCAAGTTGAAGAAAAATATTATCACAGGCATAAAAAATTTATGTTTCATTTGGGCAAGTTGTGTATACCACAAGGAGAGAGTCTAAGTGTCATGAGAGAAGCTCATTCATCTCTTATTGTTGGACACTTTTGGGTAAGAAAAACAGTGGCGCATCTACATAGGTATTGCTATTAGCCTCGCATAGTAAATAGTGTGTCGCATTTTATAAGAGGTTGTTCTATGTGTGCAACAAGCAAGCCTAATAATAGGAAGCTTTGGTTGTACATGCCACTACCGGTACCATCAAGGCCATGGGAGAGTGTCTCCATAGACTTTGTTGGAGGTCTACCTATGTCAAGAAAACAACATGATTATCTCTATGCAGTTGTGGATAGATTCAGTAAAATTTGTATACTTATGCCATATAAGAAAACCATTACTGGTGAAAAAACTGCTGAACTTTATTTTCAACATGTATGGGTTCATTTTGGATCACCAACTTCTATTGTTAGTGACAGGGATTCTAAGTTCATTGGGAAATTTTGGTCCAATCTTTGGATTATGATGGACACAAAGTTGAAAAAGAGTATTGCTTTTCATTTGCAAACTGATGGACAGACTGAGGTGGTGAATAGAACCATTGTGCATCTATTGAGAGGATATTGCAACAAACATCCTAAGTTATGGAATGAGAAACTGCATTACATTTGGCACTCTTACAACCGGGCAAAGCACTCTTCAACTCAAACATCACATTTTGAAGTATGCTTTGGGTATTTGCCAAAATCGCCATTAGACTTCATCTTTGGAAATGATGTTGCAATGAATGGCCACGGTGATATTGACAAGGCTCGAAAGTTCATTGAGCAAATTTAGATTATACATCAACAAGTTCAAGAATAGCTTGAGAAAATTCAAACCAAATACAAATAAAAGCATGAAAAACATGGATTTGATCACAAGTTTCAATAAGGAGATGAGGTATTAGCAAAGAAAGGATGCAAGGGGAAGGTAAAAATCTCAAACCCATTCGCTATGGTCCATTCAAGATCATAAAGCAAGTTGGTAATAATGCATATCAACTTGACTTGCCTTCATATATGCAAATGTATTCAGTTGTTAATGTTGAAACCTTATGTTTATATGAGCCACCTTTGATTGATGATCAAGGAAGTGATGTTTAGTTACCCTATATTGAATATTTATCACTAGAATTTCTGGAGGAGCTCAAGGAAGATACAATTCTTGACAAGAGGACAAGAGCATCCAAGAGGGGAAGTGTTGACTACCTTCGAGTTGGGCCCAAAGGCACTAATCCAAGCAAGGAAAAGTGGATGGAGGTTGGAAATGTGAGGGATCTTTACCCTCATCTATTGAACAGGTAATCAAGTCTTTTGGGGTTTAAAAGCTTCCCAATGGGGAGGAGTGATTAGGAGTTCATAAAATTTGCACAAAATTTAAAGTTACAAGATTGGGTTGAAACCAAGATGGTTGCATAGATCTTGTCTTTTTTATTCTGGCGCCATGAACGGTTTGAAAAACTGATGTTGTATGAGGGAGATATCGCGTTCTGATCGAAATCCTAAACAGCTAAATATTGAGACAGGGTTGACTGGGATGCCTAGTCAGCATGGAGGATGTATAGTCAGCAAAAACTAATATTCCGAATAATTTTCCTTTTCTCTAGGCCAATCATTGAATGACAAGTGGCACGATATGATTTGATGAATGGCTCTACATTGTGCTTTTATGGGCTAATCGGAGGGTGGAACGTGGCCAGCCCTGAGGCCGCCATGTGTCCCCTTAGTGGTGCATTAAAATTTTATGGAGGTCTGCAGGGCTTGACCCTGTGACCTCCGACAAAGCAACCACCCACCACAAAAACCATGCTATGCATTAGTTCTTAAATGTTATAGTCCAAGGCTTATTGTTAAAGTTTATGCAAATTCGCATTAGGGTTGGAACCACTAGCGGTCCAACTCGCCAGTGGTTCCATTGGCGTGGTCACATGTTATAATGTAAACCGACGTCGCAACAAATGTTACCTCCAACTGCAACTACCAGCACTCTGACGTTAACTCCAGTTTTCAATCTTATCACATGGCCACGTTCGAAAAGTTTAATGTGTGGTTTTCTCCGATGGTTCCGCTGACCACAGCGTAAAAACTGGAGTTCTGACCCAATGCAACCACAGTTTATGCATGTGGTTCCACCGACCGTTACGGTCAGGCCATGGTTTGGGTTGGCATGTGGCCACCCAACCCCTAAAATTTAATATTGCAGCTAGCCACTGACGAGAATTATGGCAGTGCGCTATTTTTGTGCGGATTTGGCTAAATTGACTCTAGTTAAGTGGAGTCCTCCACATTTAGTGGAGCTTTTCTAGGTGTTATTGGGAAAATGAGTAGGAGACTTAATTTTCACCCATTCTAAGTGAATGAAGAGTCATTCTATACTAATTGGAGCATTTTGGAGCCATTGGTGCAGAGAAAACAGCCATTAGAGGCCTGTAACTACAAGTATTTGCAAAATTTTGAGCGTAATGAAAGATGGACATGCCATTGGGAGCTGGACCAACAGATGTAGCCTAGGAGGGGTGAATTGATTCATCATGCTTATTGTGTAAATATTATGCGGTGACTTATTTCTCTGTTTTACACTATTGTTTAGTGTTATTTGTGCTTATTTCATGCTTCTAATTCACTAAAATCATCTACAATTCATGGTTAAAATTCTCAATACTTAAGCAAACTAATGAGACAAGTATGCACATGTTTATAAACTAAAAAGACGCTTAGCACATCAAAACTAATACAGTCCTTTTAGATCAATAAAAGAGTGAGTTTATATTTAAATTTTATTTATCATTTTTTTACATTTGAGAACTAATTTATGTCTTTTCTTTTTTAATGCAGAAAAACTATTAAAAAGGCTCATTATATGAGAGATTTGAGTGAAAGTCCATTTAAAATGATGAAATATATATCCCATTTATATAAATTTATTATTATTAATGTAATTTTCGTTTGGAAGTTACAATAATGAAATTGGAAACTAACTCTCATCCATACAAAAGAAGATCCAAATACTCATTTGAGGGGCTGGGCAAGGGACAAATGGAATGTGGTGCATTGGAGATGAATACTTATCATTTTTTACAACCATAATGTAATTTTTATAGCGGTTTTGCTCGTGGTGATTGTGATTATTTTAATTTAATAATATAATAATTCATTTATTTCCTCATTCTATTTTTATGTGTTTTATTTAAGTGAGGTTTTATTCACTCATTCATTGTGAAAATTATTAATATAACATGATTATTCAATAATATTGCTTGCAATAATGATTTAAATACTTGAATACTTGGTATTTGAGGAATATTTAAATCATATTAGAGTTTATTTGTTGTAGAATGGGACTCTAATGATACATTCTATCTAGGGTTTATTTTCATAGTAAACATGGATATAATTAAAAAACTAATCCTTTTAATATATTCCTTTTATTATTGTTGTTGTTGTTATTGTTGTTATTATTCATTATTTATTTCATTAGCATATGTGAATGATTGAGAATACTTATACTTGACCATATTATCAAATCTTTCACACATTAATTTGATCTAATATTTTCTCAAATATTTATTAGTATAAATAATTAATTCAAATTTTGTAATTGTTTGTTCGGGGCAAATAATAGTGATACTTTATGTCTTGTTATTTTAACCTCATATTTCAATTAGATAAATTTAAGTCCATTTACTTTATTTTCTTTATTTTTCCTTTTATTTTAAATACTAACCCTAATTTTGTGTGCGAGTTATGGTGTATTAATTTAAAACCTTATATTTATCATAAATGATATTTTAATTTGATAAGTTTCATGTGTTATATGTCTACCACCTATCTTTCCCAAAAATACTTATTTTATTTATAAAAACACTCATTATCATTAATATGGCATGATCATTTTTCTTTAAAGAACATTTATTTAATTAATATTATTGTTGTTATCACTAAATTTATACTGTTGGGTTGCTTCAAGAGTCAACCTAGAGTAACTATTTCAAACCTACTTCTAGCTTAAAATTAGCATTTTCAGCCTGAGAGGGCTCTCTCAATGATATAGAATGACATTATCTAAATGAATTTCAACAGATGGCTAACTCTGAAATAGTGTTTTAAGTGTGTTTTTATGCAGGTGAAAGATGTGGATAAATCACTACCAATGGGCATATGGAGTCAGTGTAAAGAACTCAATGACATATGAACTCCTCTTATGGAAGCTGGGGCATATAGATGTTATGATGAAAAGATAACATTCACAGCAGTCTAAGTGTTTGAAGGAAGTTATTGCTTGTAATACATTAATTCTAAGTAATCAAACATCTAAATACTGAAGATAAAATTGCAGAATACATAAGACAAATACTCATGAGAACATCAATGAATCTCAAGTGAAGAGAAGCAAGTTGCCACTGTATATTACTGATGAAAATTTTTTACAATAGTAGGTCTGTAGTAAACATCAATCCACTCTCTCCATTGAATATCTGCCTATTTATAACTTTAGGCATCTTTACATTGATTCTTCCAACAAGGTTGGACCTTCTAGTACCTCTGATGAAAACTAAACTAACTAAAAGCATATTACAAGGAGATAAAATAGACATGTGCTATTTTTAGGACTTTGAAACCTAATAGGACTCTACAACTTATTTATTACATTAAAAAATAAATAAAAGGTTCATATTTACATCAAGAATGTCATATGCCTGAGGTGGCACTGAACATGACTGAACCATAAATACTCCCAAGTCAGGAGACCTGTCTTCCAAAATTTAAGGAAGTGGTATCATAATTTTTGATGTGGCTTTCCATGATGAGCTAGCAATTTGAAAAACTTTTTCGAAAAGTGTGTCTTAATCAAAAAATTAAACTGATGACCTTTGACCTTTCCATGTGGCTGACTTGTCTCAAAAAGACAATCAAGAATTCAAAAATCTCCAAAAGCCTCTTCGCTACAGAAACAAGGGAATTTTAGGCAAGTCCGTAGCGAGAGTTCGTAGCACCTTTAACTTTGACCATCCCTATAAACTATCTACTCACTTTGCTGATTTGAGGTTGTATAATGAGTAAAAATAATCAAATACATGTATTTACCTGCCTCCTTCGTGACAAAACCTTTGATATATGACCAAAAAGAATCTGCAGCGAGTTCGTAGTGTTTTCTGGGCTTCAAGCCTGAGACACACTATGAACTTGCCTAATAGACAACATATTTTGAAATTTTCAATTTCCACCTCCAAAAAATGGTCATGGTTGTGTAAGATGATAATATGAAGCATGATAAGGCAAAATTGGTTCAAAATACATCTTACCCTCCTCAAGAAACAACATTTTCACCTTCAGCAGGTTCATCTACCAATAAAAATGGAGTTGTTTTTTCTGAAAAACTAGGGCTCATAAATGAGCTCCTATCTAAGGATCCTTGATAGATGTTACAAAATGAGAGGAGGTTTTTGGAAATAATCTCGTTCTAAATAAAAACCTCTCTTTTTTTTTTGAAAACCATCTGCATATGTCCAGAATCAGCATTTGAAAAACATGTCCAAAACAGGGAAAAAACGAAATCTGAAAATAAAGCCCAAAGATATTTTAAAATATCAAAATATGTAACACCTGTGAGAAAAGTGAAAGAGGTTAATGTTCTTTCATCCTTTTTTGACAATAACCTCTCTCATTTTTTTATAATTCATCTCCTTTTATCCAAAAACTATTATTGAATTTGACTTCTTAAACAGTCCAAAAACACAACAAATCCCCTTGTAACTTATGATAAAATATCATGCAACCAACTTTGATGAACTCCTATGTAGCACTAGGTTCTTACATGGCTAATTTTAGGTCCATAGGTTCATACTTGACCACTGAACCTCCCTTTTTATTTTTCTTACGTGCTGCCATCTCCTCCAAAACAGTGTTGCCTTCTTTGAAAGTTGACACCTACAAAAAGTGTATATGACAGAAAGTTGTTTGTTGAAAAATGTGGAAATTAACCTATGACAACAGTTAGATCTATACTTAGACAAAATGGAAAATGTGGCAGCAAGTAGCTCACAAGGATAATTTGAAAAAGGTAAGTTTGAATGCGAGAGGAAGGAGGCCAAATAAGGAAATCAAAATAGAATGATGAGATGATAATGATGATCACACATGCACCATGACTCCAAACAACATAGCACATAACCTCGTACTGACCTCTATCCATTTTAGAAATGAAATCTCATCCATTATCTTTTCGATGCAAAAAAAATACGAGTTCATAGCGTTTTTTGTTACGATTTTAGCACATTTGCTACGAACTTGTCAAGTGAGTTTGTAGCGAAAACAACATGTTTTCCATAGAATTCGTAGCAGACTCAAGAAAAATCAGATAGTTGGCTAAAAGAAAATTTGAACCAATGCATGTGGATATTTTATGGATTTTTATTGATATGACCATGATGATATGACATGTGGGACTCTAAGAAACTTAGGATTATAACCTAATTCATAAAATTTCATCAATTTCATGAATAAATTTACCAACACAATAAAACCTATACCAAATGACCTTCCTAACCTCAATGAAATTTTATTGGTGATAAAAACTACCAAGGAATAACCCTTGTGGAGGCCAACCCTTTTCACCTAAAGTGGGAGGATTCTTGGAATCCCCATTGAATGTCTTCTCGGGTTATTTTCAGAAACCAGGAAAATCTAAGAACCAACATTTTTCTGGCATCGTTGTCATGGAACTAATTTTCAAGGTTTTTTTTCCTCTATTAAATGACTAATTAGTTAAATATGTGATCTGTTGGTGGACAGGATCATATTTGTATGCGCCTTAAAGGGTTTAAAGTAAATATTTCCTATTTATGTGTTCACTCGGTAGCTCCTTAGTTATTTAACTTGTTCATTTTTGTTTCAATGGCTTCTTCATGGATTTCTTCACACTTTTCTCCTTTAAAATTTATATGATGTTGCAAGTTCTCCATATGAGTTACTAGACATAGACATATGGGATGCTTACATGCCCTATTTTCGAAATGAGGAAGGTGATAATCTAGTTCTCTGATGCCTCTGGCATGCTTAACATATTCCCACCGCATATTTGTTTTTCCTTTGAGACTGAAAGTAGCTATCTTGGATTTCATAGTCTCTGAATATTCATTAATTAAAAAATATATATATCATTCCAAGAAGCCATGCTTTTTCATCTTCTTATTTGGTCAACTCACGATCAAAAGTAGGAGGGTTGGATTTCTTGAATTCATTCGTAAAATACTCCTTCTCACTCCTCCTATGATGATTCTGGTGGTGATGGTGATGATGTCTCTTAGAAGTAAATATAGAATAAATTACACACGTACCAGCCCTCCTCTTAGGTGTACTCAAGGATCTACCACTCTTCATTGTATTATCATGGTCCATCCTATACTTTTTCTAAGACCGGATTCCATCTACCCCATTATCCTTTTCTTCCTTCCTGTCTCCATCATTGGTCCCCAGTTGTCCATGTTTTTGTAAAAATGAGAGGCTTGAAGAATAATTGCATTAAACTCAGCTTAATTTTCTTGAGTTTTTGCAAGAATTTCTTGGGCTTCAATCTGAACCACTCATTATCAACTTTACAACTTCTAATGTCTACCCTCAAACTTCTTAATGTGTCTGCTAGATCAGGAAAGTCTCCCTCTCCCTATTTCTCAATTTATTTATCCCATTCTTTTTATTTCTCTTCTCGCCTATGCAGGGAGTCATATGAATTGTACTCAACCATTCTACTCTTCATCTCTTGGTATTATATTTTCCTACAACATACCATTGTTAGATAAACAAAATAAAAGGAATAATCAAAGCATTACCTCAATTTACTTTTGGCGAGGCTATTACATTTTCACATGTCAATCCATATTAACACAATACATAATAATATCAATAGCATATTAGTTCATGCATAAATCAAGATAATAACACAAAAATATAACAACATCATGTACATGGATATAATAGTATTAATAGTAAAATATTTGACATGCATTCATGATAAACATATAGATATGTATAACAATCTTCATTTACCCTGAGATTCAATGTTGTGAACCTACTTTGTTACCACTCTGTAACACCCCACCCCACATTTACCCACTTTAATATGCTAACGAGGGTAAAAATGATTTGAGAGTTATTATGCATGACCAATATTCCAAGATATAGTTACGGAAATGGGGTCTCACTCATCAACCTGACTGCAAAACACTCAGGGGGGTACATGATCACACTGATATCAACCCACTTTTCCTAGGTGGCCATTTCCCCTAAGCTCAGGCCACTCTATTTCCTAACTTACACACTAGATGCATGGATACGGGCCTGTTAGTGCGACCATAGGGCTCCAACCGCACGGATAATCCTTCATGGGTGCGTTTGTGGCCGAAATTTCCCAATTCTGACAATGTAGCCACAACCTTTGTTTCGGAAATTTAAGGTCATCCTTCAATCCAACTGCCTAGAACTATCCAAAGCTCTATCAACAAGGTTCCTGAGTCTTCATGTTCTGTTTTTAAGTTTTTTTCTTGCTCAATATTCAGCACAAGTTGTTCATTTTTAACAAACTTGTTGTGACAAAGGTGCCTATAGGTTTGGATGCATTGTTTGTTCATTGTTTCATTATTTTTTTCATAGATTCATCAAGTATGTTTACTACCCTCTCATGCTAATTGCAATAAACCACAAGTTTTCTCATACATCCATATAAAACTTCCAAGGGATTTTCAATCATGATCAAGATCAATAACAAGAGCACTTCATATAAGAAGAAATACACCATGCATATAACATACACTTAACTAGAAATGGAACCATGACAAACCAGTCACATAATCAACAGATTAAATCAAAAATTGTACTGAGTGATATCATTTAATAACAACACATATTAACATATGCATAGTACCAACCAATTCAAGGACTTCCATGTTCCACCTGACCATAGATTGGGATGAACGAATTTTTTATTTCTGCCTAATAACCCCTTGTGCCATATTCGAAGCCTGAATTTGGGATTGCATGGGATAAAACAAAAAATATCTAAACAAGGAATCCATAGGAAAACCACCTCCACCCTTAATCCATAGTGATTTGACCTAAAACTAAGTCTAGAAATCACCAAAACCAATACAAGCTTGGATGCCTCAAAATTTATTCACCATACCCAGAGGAATTTTCCTATATCACCCACCTGTCAAGGACTTACCCGAATAAAACCATACCCACCATCAACCCTTGGGATTTTCCTGATACCACCTTATCTAGGATCGAAAATCTAATGGCTTCCAAATCTCAACCAAACAGGTAACCCACTACATTATGGTTATCCTAGAAATGGCATAAGGCATAATTGTACATGACTGTCAATCCAGGAAATCAATGCTAATAAAAACAAAAATGAAAAAAAAAAAAAATCAATGCATGAACCATACATTCAAACCCCATCAAGATAGTCAAGATGCACACTATTACCTGCAAAAATCATCTTGTTGGCTACTCTTTCATTTTATCTTTCCTGCTATGGCTATTTTTTGTTCCAACCATCTTCTTTTGTTGCTTGCTTGTTTCTTGCTTGTGTCAAAGTATTGTGTGTTTTCCCTTATTGTATTGTTCTCTCTCCTTTTTTTTCCCTCTATTTTCCCTAAAAAGTATGCGAAAATGACCTCTCTCCCCTTTTCTTTTATTTTATTTTTCCTTTTTCTTCAATTTTCCTCGCATGCATATTCTTTTACTATTTTTATCATTTTATTATCTCTTCCTCTTCCGCACCTACTAAAGTGGAATTTCTTTCATTTTCCTTTATTTATTTTTCATTTTGTCTCATGTCCTTTCTAGACTGTAATAATTAATTTTCCATTTATTTCATTTTACCTCTTGCTAATGCCAATTTCCATAGCCAATAAATAATTAACCACGAGTGGACCCAATGCAATTTTTTTCCCCTCATTCATATTCCCATGACCTTGGTTTAATTTTTTCTTTTATAATGTCCATACATTATTTATTTGTATGGAAATTTAACTCGGGGTTGTTACAATTCCAAATCATATCCTTGAAGACTTGTCATCCAGTTCGCCCTCCTAACACCCAACTCGTGTTATATGAAGAGTGATCTAATTGTTGTATGAGGCACAAAGATGATAACATGAATTTTCAAGTGGTAATCCTTAAAATATTTCACCTCCTTGTAGACCATGTATGCTTGCGTATCTATGGTAGGGTTATTTAATTTTGATGCCTGTAGGCCAACACTTATAAACAATTTAGGTCTTTTGTTGCCCCGATTATATTTTTAAGTCAAAACAGTTACTATATATGTATCACAAGGACGTTGGAAAGTTGGCATCTAAGTTTTGGCATTGATTTCAACCAGACTACCATGGATACTTGTTGCAGCATATATTGGCATTTAATTTCAACCAAAGGACAATGGTGATCCATTAATAGATATAGGCTACTAGTTGAGAATAATCATAGAATTAGGCTTATTGGGAAGCTATAAAATGATGGCTATGGTGGATAAGCGTTCAACATTCAAAGCAAGAAGAAGAGTCAAGAATAAAATTGTGACAGAGAGTTTGCAGTCACCACATAGGCAGTGAATGTTCCATTGATATCTATAGGCTTCTGGTAGAGAATCATCATAGTAGCAGATTAAGAAGCCATAAAATGATGACTATAGTGGATAGGCACCCAGCAATCCAAGCACAAGAATAAGAGTCAATAAGAAAAGTGTTTGGAGTCACCTCAGAGGTAGATAATTTGCTCCAAGCCTAAATCGGATCCTACCCATTGGAAAGGGCTCTGGAAGATATTTCCAACGATATATGGAAACCCAAAAATGGACTCCTGGATTAAAAGATATGGTATGTTGAAGTTCAGGGATTTGAAGACTTGAGAAGGATGAAATATCGGAGACCATCATATCAGAGTATCATAGGAGACCAGCATATCAAAATAGCGGATCAGACTAGCATATTGGTACCTCAGAGTAGGTCATATCAGAGGTCTAGGTACATCGGGACCCGATATCAGAGCATCAGAGCAGGCTATATCAGAGGTCAGCGAATATTGGGACATCAGAGCATTTTATAACGGGATATCAAAGAATAGAGATATCGTATATTAGAGTTCTAGTATATCGGAACATCGAAGTTCTAGGATATCAAGATATTAGAGGCCCAGGATATCGACACATTGGAATATCGAAACTTATTAACAGAAGTGCTTAAACAATTTATGATAACCTGCATGCACGATAAGTTGTAAAAGTGCCGATAAAATTCAAAGAGAAATTAACAAAGGATTATGCAATGAAACCAATCCTTGTCAAGTCCTCTTCTCTCTCCTCTAACAAGACACATGGCAGCATGAGATTGGCTCTAAGAAGCTGAAGTGGAAAATGATGTCATCATGATGTGGTAGTACACATGGAATCATGAGATTGGCTCCAAGAAGCTGAAGTTAAAAATGACATCAGCATGATGTGGTGGTACGTCAGGACACATGGAAGCATGAGATTGGCTCCAAGAAACTGAAGTGGAAAATGACATTAGCATGACGTGGTAGTACAGAAGGACACATGGAAGACAGATTAAGTGTTATTGGGTGGCCTAGTGGGCCAAATCTGGGTGACACGTGGCATCACTTTGGAGGCGCCACGTGGAGTGATGAAGCAACCATGATTTCATATCGGAGACAGGAATATCAGAGATAATGAACATCGTAACTTCTTCAAAAGAGCCTTATGAAGAAAGCTCTGATAAATGGGCTTCAATGTAGTGTTGGTACTTGGTCATGGGTAAGTCTAGAAAACCAAAGGTGTAGTGTAGATACAAAGGGAGGGTGTCCCTCAGGAAGAGATTGAAGGCTTTAAGACCCTAATCACTAAGCCCCTAATCACATCTCACGGTCCCATGGAAAAGAAGTGCTAAAAGAGTTAAAGGTAAAGAGAACCAAGGATGTCAGGGAAGTGCAATATCGTAATGTTTCATCTTTGAAAGTTACGATATGGTGTGCTACAATAGTGTAGCTATATGGATTGAATACTCTGATATAAAATTATAGAGGTGTATTCAAGGACGGATGGGTCGACAGTGAAGTAACAACGTTCATATCAGATTTTGTTCATGAAATTATTGGCAACATCAGAAATCACTTGATCAAGATAGAAAGGACCATAATTGCACAGTTTGATTTGAATAAAGTATGTCTTAATATCTGGAGTAAGACACTTATGATATTATAGTGCACGCCTTAGTGAATTAAATAGAGTAAAAAGAAGCCATGTCGAAGTACAGTCAAGCTATGTGAAATCATGAATAAGCATGGAGAGCCTCCGCGAAAAGGATATTTTTTCAAAAAGAGGAATGTGCCTGGTTGAAGTGTGCAGGTGGACTGAGAATTAATTATCAATATAATGAAACATTCAAATTACCACTCTCATTTTTAATGCACTAAGTAGGGACTAAGTCAAAAAAAAATAGCAGAATGGAAGAGCCATGTCGAGGTACACTTAGGAAGTGTGGAAAAAAGTGGTAGCATCGATAAAAGTGCAATTGAAAAACAAAACCTAGGAGCTTAGATGAACAAATATGGGAAAATGAAGTGAATTGTGTAGAGATCTCAGGGGAGTGCGTGTGTTGCAGTTTGAAAGGCCAAGTGAGCATGTTCTGCTAAAAAAGGTTGAGAGTGCCTATGCAGAGGAAAAAAAGGAGACCCTGAGAGAGTATGTATTATTGTATGAGAAGGCGTCGAAGGTGCCTGTGCAGAGGATCTAGATCAGTGTTGTCTTGTGGTACAAAAGGCTGAGAGAGCCTATGGTTAGGAGGGGTTAGGAAATTTGATGCTTTAGTATGAACAGTGAGTTGTGAGGAGTGACTTTTATTGAGGATAACAGTAGGTTGTAGTAGAGTGAGCAGAGGACAGAATAGAGTTGATATTAGGCAGAGTGACTGCCATAGACAATGAACAGTATTTCCTCACTGAGTGTGGTTTGGAGCCTATACACAAGAATTTGGTGCTTCCATCTCTAGTGGGTGCTTGAGGAGGCTTGGGGGTTGGTGCCTCTTGCAATTTGGTGCTTGGATAAATCCAAGGAGATGCAAGTTGGTGCTTGCAACAAATCCATGATGTTGGTGCTTCACATGGTGCTTATGATAAGTTGGACGGGTGGCCACAAAAAGAAGGAGCCAATGTTTCCTACTAGTGGGTTCTAGCAAACAATAAGGGGAGTCAGTGCTTCCTGTGAGTGGTGGATCACAAAACAGATTGATGTAATACAATAGGTGCTCTTATTCTACATCAATAATAACAACAAGCTTTGGTGGTTTTTTTCCCTAAAGGGTTTCCATGCAAAACCTTGGGTCTCATGTGTATGATTCTCATGGTATGTGCTTGTATGTTGATTTCATATTTCTATCATATTATATGTTGTTGTTGATTATATCGATGATTTCCAAGTATGAATAAGAAAAAAAAATGGCATAAAATTTGAAGATTATCCTTTATATTGATTCACCCCCCTCTCAGTATTAACATTGTTTCGACCAATTTTTATCAGATCCAGCTTCCTTCAAGAATAACTTAACCGCTAGAAGGTAGCCTCAAAGGGAAACCATGGCTAATCAATCTTGGATTACATCTGAAGGAGTTCCAATCTTAAATTCATCAAATTATATATTCTGGAAAGTCAGAATGGAATCATATTTAATGGCCTTGGATGTTGATGTATGGCACTCTGTATTAAATGGAGAAAAGAGTGAGAAGAATGAGAAAGCCAAGGAAGTCACCATGAAAGGCTTGTCTGAGTCAGATGTCGGTAAAGTAAGGAATTGTGAGACAGTAAGAGAAATTTTGGATGGATTGCAGTGCTTGTTTGGAGAAGACAGCCATGTGGCTCAAGGAGATACTGAGGAGCCCTAATGCTCTTGCATTTAACCATAACATGTAGAATTTCTACTCATCACACTCGTGTTGATGAAGAAGAAGTCTTAGAAGGAAGATCATACTATTCAGAAGGTAAGCTATTGTTTTTTGATACATGCAAAGAGATAGGTCATTCATTATCTAGATCTTCATGTGAATCACTTGAAGGTAGATATAGCTATGCATCTAGTAGTTGTAATGAAGATAGACCCACTTTAGTAGCAATATAAAATGATGGATCCTTAGAGGAAGAAGAGATATCCCTAGAGTGCTCATCCATAGGAGAAGACAAGGATGCTTCAGGTAGTGATGAAGAAGGGATAACCCTTAGACCTGTGAGAGACTCCATGGACTTAGAAATGGTCCTAGATCTATGTGGTGACTCCGCTAGCACCTCTGATAGTGAATAAAAGGATCTAGATGAAAGGATATTTTTTAGAAATAATTTGGTCTCTGCTCTAAAGGAGATCAAGGATCTATCAATGGAAAATCTCAAGTAAAAAGAACAACTAGAAATTTATGAGCTTGAGAATGAAAGTTTGATCAAGAAATTATTTGATCAGAATTCTCAACAAGAAGAGGCTAGAAGGCTGAATGGGGAGTTAATTAGTCAGTTGAGTGAGAAGGAAGTTTTCTATGAGAGACTACAAAATGAAGTAGTCTCCTTGAGACATGGCTTGAAAAATTCAAGTAAAGAGTTTTCTCAATACCAGAAGCTAGAAGGGAGCAAAAAGGCCTTGGATGAAATGTGTGTTAAGCAAAAATCCATTCTCATCAAGGTTGGTTTTCATTTCAAAGAAGAAACATGCTCCATTAAGGCAAGGGTTGAAGCGTCAACTTAACAATTAAAGATATTTCAGGGTACCAACAACAACAAAATAAAAATGGTTGTTGGACATCAGCAGCAGCAGCAAAAGAAGAAAAGACAGCAGTAGAAGAAAGTTAGGCAGCTCAAAGAAATAGTGTGAGGTAGTAATGCAAACTGTTATGGAGGGCACATGAAGTACCATTAGAGGTCCTTTTCTCCTCAAGGACAAAGCCTTCAAAGAAAATTTAATCTGTGTCTTCAAAATCCTTTTTATGGGTATTGTTTTTCCTGCAATAATTTTGGACATAAAGCCATAAACTGTAGATGGCATGCAAGAAAGGAAGATGTGTTGGGTAGCACCAACTCAAGGATACATAAAGAGGCTATGATAAGGCACGTTGGTTGCGATAGGATTTTTGACAAAATCATCATCAAGAAGATTAAATCCTTTTCTCTTTCCCCTGAACAAATCAAATGCTACAATAGTGGAAAATTTGGGCACAAGGAAGCAGGCTACAGGCATGGGGAGTCGAAGCATGCATCCCAGGTGTTATCACCAAAACTTATCATTATCTAGATCTAGATCTAGATCTTGGTTAATAATATTTTATTATTCACCATTATCTACGATAACTCAAAATTTTGTTATAAAATAGGAGGGTTTTCCTTTCATTCTTCACTTTGATCACATTCATTGTCGCGCTTTGATAATTTTCATTCTTGCTACTATTTTCTTTTGTTTCTTGAGCTCCCATAGAGTTCAACACATTCTCGTTTTTTTGCACCATTGAGAGAAAGAAACTTCTGGAAATGAAGTGTTGAGGAAAACCAAGAACCCATCATATTGAGGGGGACTAGTAAATTTTATTTGTTCCCTTCACCAGGTGTCATAATATATAAAAAATTCTTTAAATCTTGTCTTGTCTATTGGATGCATGGATTAATTACTTTTTATTTTTATTGTTTAACTGCTTTTACTACATAGATATGGGTTTTTACAGCATTTTTTCTAACTATCGATTGCATATATAAAGAGTTAAGCACCCATTTCTGTTGTCAGGGTTGTTTGTCACACACAGCGAAAGTAGGCTCTTTCCATACACTTGCATTAAGGATTTATGCTAAAAAATGGCGACTCCACTGGGGTAATTCAGATTCTTGCGTGCCCATCATCTTCAGCAACAAGGTTTTTTCTTCATCTCTTTTCAGTCTCTTAATGTTGATTTTTAACTTTTATGCCCTAATTCAATCAAAATTCTAACTTATGGATGTTTTCTAGTGTTTTCTGTATGTAACAGGTATCAGTCGCACCAGAGATGACAACTTTTCCGCAACCTTCCACCTGAGAATCAAGAAACATAAAATCTCACTTTTCAGCTCAAATAGTGCGAGTTCCCCTCAAACTCGCACTTTTCTACCCAATAACTACGATTTCAACTGTCCATGGGTCAGTACCTACGAGCTGGCATATTTTTATGAATTTTTTCTGTAACTGTCAGCGTTTTTAAAGAGCACTATTTTGGGTTGTCTTACCTCTGTCTCAGCCCGTCTTAGGCCTGGATATGATTATTTTGTCTCCTTGAAGTAGAACCAAGCCCCCTAGGGTTTCAGTACACTTCCACCTTTCTAGGAGGGGTTAAGCTGAGTAGGCAGTCTGAGATTTGTAGCACTTTTAGCCATTGTTTTAGGGTCTGATCTATCCTTCTTTCAGATCCTTTTTGATAGGTTATTATTCCAAAACCCCCTCTTGAGTTTTTTTTGGTATTTCCCTTAGGGTACCCTTATTTCCCCTAGGGTTTTAACCTTTCGCCTTACATTTTGCAGCAGTTTTCCCCTTCAGTTTCTTGTTGTTTCAAGTGCCATTTCCAACATATCTGAGTCATCAAAGGGCCTTTCGCTTAGACCTTCCATATTTTGACCATATTGTGTGTTTTGAGTCCATTTCGCCCACCTTTTAGACTATTTTTTTATGAAGCCTCATTTTGGGTTGAATTTGTGCATGATTAGCTGTTTATTTTACTGTCATTTCAGTTTTATTTATAGTACTTCAACATTTTTTCTTTTTCTTTACACAACCGTCTGGGCTTAATTAAAATTAACACACAGCTTGCACACACTCACACCTAAAGCGAAGAGCACTTGGTTTACATCGCCAAGCCAAGACATAAACATCATAATTAATCAATCTACCTCACAGAGCCTTTGCTTATCAATCTTCAACCTTTTCATGTCATTTGTGACTTGTCATCATTGCACCCCCAAGGCGTTTATCACGGAGACTCCAAGGCCTTCACCCTCAGTTTCCGTTAGGAAGACTTAATCCATCACGTAGGGTCCGAGTTAGTCCTTTGTTGATTTCCCATACCGACTTTGATTCTGGTTCATCAGGTTCCTCCTCTGATTCTGAAACCGGTTCCCCTCACCCTCATACCATCACCATGTCAGATGCCAATGCAAGTGCAGGTCCTCCAGCTGGTGGTGTCCCCAACCCTAATGTTGGATCCTTTACTAGCAGAACTACTATTGGAACTGTTTCGGCTACTCCTTTGCTACCTTTCATGGGAGGTTTAAGCCCTCCTGATTTTGTCTAGTTAATTAATGACCCCATACTCCAAAATGCAAGTTGGTCAGCTATGCCAATTAAGCTTCCTTCTGACATTCCTAAGTTTGAAGGAAACACTGGAGAGGACCCTACTAATCATGTTCACTCCTTTCATATATGGTGTTCATTCAATTCCATCATCGATGACTCCATTTTCCTTCGGTTGTTCCAACGTATGCTCACTGGAGAAGCTGCAGAGTGGTATGTCGATGAGACTGTTGCGTCTCATTCCACTTTTGTGACTCTTGCTAAATAGTTTCTATCTTATTTTTTGTTACCCCTTAATTATGATATCGATACCGAGTTGTTGACCGCCTTCCATCAATATTTTTCCACCCGCCTTTCTGACCATGTCCAAGAATGGTGTAGAAGAAAGAGCTTGTGTCGAGCTCCTACATTAGACTAATGTGTCCATATGGATTGGTTTCTTAGAACGCTCTTAGCCCCCATTGGTAAAAATGTCACATCTGATTTTCCTCAGTCTGAGGAAGAAGCTCTTGAGGTTGCATTAAAATATGACTTGATCTATGCCCAGTCTGGTTATGTTTATACTGTTTTATCGGATCCTCCTAGACCTGGTGGTGCCAACACACTTGGGGAATCTCATGTCATTGACGATATCATTAGATCTCTTTCACATCTATATACTCATCATTTCATGGGTTATAGTTACCCTTATGGGGGGGCCATTTCCTCCAACACATATCCCCCTCTAAGAAATTTGTGTCACGGTCACAGCACGCCTTATGCATTTTCCCACCCACATCAACTGATGTCAGGGCCAGTTGTTACTCAACCTATTTACCCAAATGTTTCCCCTCCTCCTTTCTATCCATATGCACATATCGGTGCTCCAACATCATCGCCCTAGCCTCCCGTGCCTTCTCAACCTCTTCCATAATAGCTACCGCCTCCTTAGGGTCAAGTGTATGTGTAGCAAAGCGCAACTAATCCTCCTAATTCGAAGAAAAATAATAAGGGGAAAGGCAACCAAAACCAACAAGCGTAGGGTAACAAGGGTCGCCAAGGTAATCAATCGAACACACCCCAAGGGAATCAGCCTAATACCACAAACCAACAACAGGGAAATTAGCCCAAGTAGAACAAGCCTCTTCGTATGAAAAACCTTGTTCATGTTGTGGTTTCCATGGCCATTATACTAATAATTTTCCCCTTTTACCCGAGATACGCCAGTTGTGGGAGGCACAAGCAGTGTCTAGAGAACAACAAGCCATCACTTCAGTTCCTCCAAACACTACGCCAACTCAACTGGCTGTGTTCCCTAATATTTTCCCTCAACAAGGATATGTTGCTACCCAACCATCTCAAGGTCAGGATGCCCCTCAATCGTCGTAGTCTAGCACCCCTGATTACCATATTCTCATGATGAATTCTGAAGAGGTCAATACCGCTGATGTCAACCTTTAGACCCGTTCACAACAACATGACAAGCAACCCACTACGTCAGCAACCGAGTCCCAAACCAAAGTTCCCACAAAGTCCATTTTGACACCAAATTTTCCTTTAAAGATCCCTCTTCCTAAGGTAGAGGTCATTCACAAGATCCCCAAAGGGTCATTATGTCGAAATTTTGCTTCTGCCAAAGCTTCCCACACCTACAACATAGCATATTACTTGGGGCAGTTGCCTGCTTCCATGTCAATGTTGGAAGTCCTCCAGTCATGCCCATATCAACGAAAACCTCTACTATCTACTTTGGGAGTTATGGATCCTTCAAATGATTGTTTGATCGTCTTTGATTTTGACAAGTTAGAGCATCCACCTTTACCTTCATCTGTTTCCTTCCAAACATCAGTCAAGATTTGTAATCCCCATGTTCAGAGATGTATCATTGACGAGAGCACATCCACCTGTGTGATGTCCGCCTATGTTTTGAATAAGCTCAGATGACCCAACTTAACCCCATCCACCATCACTTTGTGTGTGTGGGACGGTCACCCTTCTTAGCCCCTTGGCATGTCTCGCAATTGTCTAGTCACACTTGCAGGCATGATTGTTTATATTGACATAGAATTCATTGATGCCCCCTTAGATTATAATATCATGTTGGGTCATAGCTACACCTATGCGACGTCAGTTGTTGCATTTTAGATTCACCGCAAGATGTGCTTTCCCCACAATGGAAATATCTTCACCATTGATCAATTGACATATTACAAACCAAAGTCTCAGACCTCCCCTGAGTCCATCATATCTTCAGTGGCCGATAACCAATCAGTTGCACCTTTCACCATTGTTTCACTAGGAATCTATAAAGATTCCACCTTACCTGGTTCATTCCATGGTCCCCCCCTCTTATCATTGATCCCATCTCATTGAGTGTTTGCATGTTGCAAGCATCTCGAGCTAGCCAAAAGCGGCCCGGTTCAACTAGCCAACAGCCAGCACCTTCGCAACATATTGTTGTTCACTCGACACAGCCTTCATTACCTTCTCCTCAAGGACCTTATCCTTCTTCTGGTATCTCTCCCAATATTTTTCAACCAAGAATGGTTCCCCCAAGACTTAACCATTTCGGAGTCATTCCGCCAGGCCATTACCCTCCCGGTCAGATACCATTTTTAGTGTGAAAATTTTTGAATATCTCAAACAGAAACCCTACTGTTGAATTTTAGATTTACTTCTCCTACTTATTTTAAGTTAGTAATGTGAAATATTTAGCATTAACATCGAAGTAAATACATTAACTGTTGATTTTTTGTAGCATTGGATGTGCTCTAGCCTTGTAATTTTGTATACAGGCTAAGACACATGTATTCCATAATACCTAGAAAGGATTTTGGAAAATTCCACTTAGAGATATTTTAATTAAATTAATTAATCATTTTTTAATGTTTCCCTAAGTCTAAACTTAGGGAAATTGATTAATTAAAAGGTATTAATTAAAATAAATGTGAATCTTCTAGATAAAGTCATGGATCACCTCCAAGTTAATCTTAGCCCTGGATTATGTTTTAATCTTGTCCGTTGAAAGGTCGACGGAAGAATATAAGAAGGAGGGTGAGGGGCCTATGGAAAACAAATTGTGACATTGAGCATTTGGCATTTTCGAGCTTGTGAGAGAGACATAGCTTTTTTATCAACATCGAATCACTAGGGTTGGGTTTGCTAAGTGATTTGATTCAGTGATCAGTTTCAGAGAGGGGGAGATGCAGTAGCTGGTCAGGAGGACTAGGAGTATGTTTCAGAGAGAGGTAGCAATTTCGCAGAGAGAGGCAGCGTAGTCACCTAGAGGGGTGACGCAGTTCCTCAAGGAAACCACACAAAAGTGACGCAGTGCCTTTTATGATCATTCCAGAGATAGCTAGAAGTTGGGGTTTCTGAGCCAGGAGGGCCAAAACTTAGTTTCTGATCATCTTTATCCTTGCAGAGGAGAGGTGACGCATTTCCAGAGCTTTCCCATACAGGCTTATGCAGTTGCAGCATAGGCATCACGTAGAGGCAGAGAGGGGCTTCACCAGCGCTATTCAGATCAGTCGGGGATTTGCAGAGTGAGGTATACCTCACATTTTCATCTGTTGTCTAGATTTCTCTAAAGGGTGAGGGGGATATTGGCACCCTAGTTTTACTCAAGATTTTGCTACTTAATAATACAAAACCCTCAAATCTGTTGCACTAGTTTTCCCGAGTTGGGTTTTTCCGAGGACTTAGTCCAAAAATAACTGTGTCAAATGTGGATGTTTTTCATTGTATTTTGCTTAGTTTTTCAGCACTTATATTTATTCTGCAACATTATTTGTGTAGACTGCTTCAGTAATTACTTCGATATTTCACTGTAATGAAATAATTATCAAAAATAATAGGAGAAGTAATTCAGATTTTTTACAGTAGGAATCCAAATCTAGGATTTTTCACATGGTATCATATCGTATTCAAGATAAAGTGCAAGAGAAACAAGAGTGAACCAGCAGATCAATGTTGAAGAGACTGGGATCTACGTAAGCAGTAGCAGACCCTCCTAGAAATTACGTTGTCTAGGCCAAGAGGGAAATCCAGTGCAGAAAAGGCTCCCTCTGAGAGAGTTGACAAAGGGGTAAGATTTTTCAATTCCAGAAGAGGCAGCGTAGTAGACCAGCATAGCTGAAGGACGTAGCTTCTGCACTGCAGTGAGTGTTGGTGCATAAGCATCAAAAAAATTCTGAAAAACACAGATTGGGTATTTCTTAACCTCAAAGAGTTTTCTTACTCAAAGAAACTCAGTTTTTCCCGTGTAGTAGCAGAATCATTGACTTACTCCTCAAGGAGTGCGTAAGTCTAGCTGAGCAAAGGGTTAGAGCAAGATATCGACAGTTGAGGAGATGGCCAGTAATGAACTACATCACCAAGATAGATTGGAGGGTGCCTCCAAGTATGTAATTTGGAAATCAAGGAGTCATTTTCTCCTTGATGAGAATGATCTAAAGGCCCTCATTGACAGCGCAGTTGCAGAACCACTGAATGCAGCACATCTGAGGGCCTTCAAGAAGAACATGTCTAGGGAAAAAAAATTGATCCTAGATGGTGTGAAGGATCACATCGTACCTCACATAGCAGCAAAGAACACTGCTAGATAAATGTGGGTGGGGCTGGAAAATTTATACCAACGATCTTCCAAGAGTGGAATATGTATCTAGAGGAAAAGATGCGTAATACCAAGATGAATAAGGGAGGGAATTTTGACTTTCATATCTATAATTCGAGATAACTAAGATCAACTGTCAGCAGTGGGATCAGCACCGAAAGACTCAGAGCTAGTAAGGCTCACTCTGAATTTTGTTTCATAAGATTATCAGGTCTTTGTCCAGAGCATTCTAGGCAGAGAAAAGCTTCCAGGATGGGAAGCAATGTGGGCATCCTTGAAGCAAGAATATTTGAGGAGATATCTCCTCAAAATCCATATTGAGGTTAGCTGCAGCGGTTCGAAAGCCAAGAAGGAGGAAGAAGATAACACTACCCTTGCATCAAAGGGGGAATATAATAAGAAGAAGAAATATATGTCCAAGATCAATTGCTTCAGGTGTGGAGAAATGGGACATTATGCCACACAATGTCCTCTTAAGAAAAAGAATAAAGAGTAGAAGTAAGATCCTTAAGATGGAGATGTCAAGATTGAGGCAGAAGTAGATTGTGCTATGTTAGCTCATATTTTTAAAGGAGAGAAATGGGTTGAATTGGAGTTGTAGATCTAGAATCTACATTTGACAGGATCCTTGAGTATTTCTAGACTCTTGGATCACATGTGAGCTACGACACCCTTAAGACAGTAGCAGGATGGACAGCTGTAGCTAAAGATGAGAAGGCAATGCAGTGGTTAGTAGTACTAGAACCTGATAAGCACAAAGAGAGAGCAGCAAGATCAGCAATTGAGTAGCAGCAACACAGTACACCCTGGTTCACCGCAGTGCAGTGTAGTGCTCATGCAGTAGAGCAGCAACAACACAATATTTTTTAGAGAGCTAGTGCAGAAGCTAGCAGCAGATAGACTTATTTTTCATATGCAGATTTACGTGTCCAATTTCGGATGTTTTTATGTTGCAATTAGAAACAGTGCAGGAGTGTAGCAGCAGTAGTAGTTGAGCAGCAGCAGTAGCGCAATGCACAGTGGTGCAGCATAATGCATAGTAGTGCTCACGCAGTGCATAGCAGTGCTCACGTTGTGCAACAGCATAGTTGCAGAATTCAGAGGGAGTTCCAATACACTAGCAGTTGGCAACAGCATGTAGATTCAACATCAGTACAGATGCAGCAATTTTGTGCAGTGTTGGTGAGCAGCATCAACAACACAACAACAGATGTTCCAGAAGTCAGCAACACATTGAGTTGTCTTGCTAAAGCACTTTCCTTGCTAAGAGGGAGTGTTGATTTATGGTAGCATCAGATGTTCTCTAGCCTTGTAATTTTTTATACAGGATAAGACACATGTATTCCATAATACCCATAAAGGATTTTCGAAAATTCCACTTAGATATGGTTTAATTAAATTAATTAATCGTTTTTTAATGTTTTCCTAAGTCTAAACTTAGGGAAACTGATTAATTAAAGGGTATTAATTAAACTAAGTGTGAATCTTCTAGATAAAGTCATGGATCACCTCCAAGTTAATCTTGTCCCTTGATTATGTTTTAATCTTGGTCGTTGAAGGGTCAACGGAATAATATAAGAAGAATGATGAGGGGCCTATGGAAAACAGATTGTGACATTGAGCATTCGGCATTTTCGAGCTTGTGAGAGAGACATAGATTTTTTAACAAGATCGAATCACTAAGGTTGGGTTTGCTAAGTGATTTGATTTAGTTATCAATTTCAGAGAGGGGAAGATGCAGTAACTGGTCAAGAGGACTAGGAGTAGGTTTCAGAGAGAGGCAGCAATGATGCAGAGAGAGGCAGCACAGTCACCTGGAGGGGTGATGTAGTTCTGAAAGGGAACCACGTAGAAGTGATGCAGTGCCTTTTGTGATCAGACCAGAGATAGCTGGAAAATGCGGTTTCTGAGCCAGGAGGGCCAAAACTCAATTTATGATCAACTTGATCCTTACAGAGGAGAGGTGACATAGTTCCAAAGCTTGCCCATGTAGGCTTACGCATTTGCAATTTAGGCATCATGTTGAGGCAGAGAGGGGCTTCACCAACATTGTTCAGAACAGCCAAGGATTTTCAGAGTGAGGTATACCTCACATTTTAATTTGTTATCTACATTTCTCTAAAGGGTGAGCCATATACTGGCACCTTGTTGTACTTAATATTTTGTTGCTTAATAATACAAAACCCTCAGATCTGCTGCACCGGTTTTCCCGAGTTGGGTTTTTTCGGGGAATTAGTTCAAAAATAACTGTGTCAAATGTGGATGATTTCCATTGTATTTTTCTCAGTTTGTTTCAGCACTTAGATTTATTCTGCAGCATTATTTGTGTAGACTGCTTCGGTAATTACTTTGATATTTCACTGTAATTAAATATTTACGAAAAATAATAGGAGAAGTAATTCAGATTTGTTGCAGTAGGAATCTAGATCTAGGATTTTTCACATTAACAACCTACACACACATATATAAACTGAATAACATGCACAATGAAAAAGTGACACACAAGGATCTTCTGGACAATTGTCCTCGGAAAAACACAATGCAGGAAAATCATTCTTTTGGCTGCTGGAGGGTTTGATTATTAAGTAGAATCTAAGTACAACAAGTATGGGCACGAAACTGGTTAACCTGACAGAGAAATAAATAAACTGCACCTATACCTCTATCCTAGAGTCATAAAACTGACAGATTCACACCCTCAAATGGGATTTACAGAACTCATCCCTTTTTAGTCTTTAGAAACCCCAGCGCTGATCTGAAGCCCTACGCGTCAGCCCCAGTGCTGCTCAGGAAGGGCATGTGTCACCCATACTGGGTTACGCTACCTCTGCGATGCCCTAACTGGGCCTGCGTGAGCCCTGCTGGTCTCTTGTTGTCGCTTCCCTACCCTTTCTGGGCCTGCGTCAAGCCTGTGTAGCCCCTGAAGCCTCTGTGCTACCCCTGTTTGGCTCCTGGCTGAGTTGTGTAGCTATTGCCTCTGCGCTACCTTGGTCTGCTGCTTCTCTGCCCTTATTGCACTCTTGGCATGGGATCAAATCATCCCTTTCTCCAATACTACCCCTCGCTACAGCTGAAAAAATTCTAAAATTATTAGAAAACCACGCCCTAGAATTCTATCTTAGTTTCAGTGCTATGCCACTATGTGTGTGTTCTCTAACTGACCCCAAGCCTTTCCTTTATACTTTTCTCATTGGCAAACCAACAGTCGTGATCTAATCTCTTATCGATGGGTGAGATTAAAAGAAATCTTGATCTATGTGACTTAAGTCTTTTTCATCACATGTTTAATTTAATTAACGTTAATCTTTTAATTTTCCTAAGTTAGACTTAGGGTCCTTAATTAAAAAGATTAATTAATTAAATATCTCTTAAACAGGATGGAATTTCTTAAATCGCATTCTGGGTCTTGGAGATATCATGTACTCTAGTCCCTCCACACATTTTGGAAGTTAGAGCACATCTGATGCTACCCCAACACCTCAAAATCTCAACACTCCCTCTTAGCAATAAATTTTCTCTAGCATTAATACTTCACCCTGAAGTTCTGCAATGATCTCTGATGTGGGTCTCTGCGTTGATGCTTGGTGTGTTTCCCTTCATCACTGTGTTGTTGCTTCTCTCCGTAATGTTACCCATGATGCTCCCACCTCAACTACTACATCCGTACTATAGCTCCCTCTCAATATGTTGCATCGTGTTGCCAACTGTTGCACTGCAACTCAGTTGCAGAGAATAAGCAACTAAAGTACTCCTTCCTAATCTTTGACAGACAAGTCAATTAGGTTGCATCTTCATCACTGAATCTCCATAGGTTGGTGCTGCTTTGTGCTATCATCTAGAGGCTGCTACACTGCGTAAGTAGACCTCGTCTGCGTTTCCTCTGCGTTGAATTCCTCTACGTTGATGTTGTGTTGCATTGTCCTCCTGAAGCCTTTGCGCTATTGCAGCTCGGCACTACATAAGCAAGCCTACTCCACACTGTTGAAGTCACATCAACTCCTCTGCGCTATTGCTGCTACTCTACTACTGCATCTGCACTGCATTTCTCCCTCTCTACATCTAGCTCTACCTTTGTTCCATCTGTGACCTTCTGCACCCACTGCTCCGTTTGTCCCGCTACCGTCTTAAGGCTCTCGTAGCTCGTATGTGATCCAAGGGTTTGGCTACTCAAGGATCATGCCCCCACTCTATATTTTCTCTACAGATCAAGATCACCCCACTTTCATGGTTCATGAGCACTCATGGATACATCATCTCCAGAGCCATCGTCTGCCACAGAAGCCTTGGAGCTAGAAGCTTACTTGTCCTTTTTCTTCTTAGGACAATTGTTGGCGAAATTTCCTAGTTCGATGCACTGGAAACACTTCATCTTTGACATATCACACTTATTTCTCCCTTGATGCCTCTTTGATGCTAAGGCTACATCTTCCTCTTCTTCCTTCTTCACTCTGCTCGAACCAGTGTTGAATTATCTTTTCATCATCTGAAGGATTTCCTCTTGTCAGAGGATAGCCCACATGTTGTCCCAGTTGCGAATGTCAGCTCTGCCCAAGAGACTTTGGACAAAATTTCCCTAGTCCTCTGTGACTGCATTGAGAGAAATCCTCACCATGAAATCGCCATATACCTTGACTCCCATGCCAATCAGTTAATCCCAGATCGATTGTAGTCTAGATATAAAAGGGTTGATCTCCTCTCCCTTGGCCATCATGAATAACCTCAGTTGGTTCTCCAAAAGCATATTCCTCTCGATGGATCTTCCTTCATATAATGTGGTTATATAACCACATGATCTTTGACCCCGTCCATAATGAAGTGCTTGGCATGTGCCGCTGCTTCTTCATGATTCTCTAGGAGCTTCGCATCGGTTGGTGTGGCCAGGACTTTCTTTGCATGCTCCCTCAAGTCGTATTCCACCATGAATACTAGGATTCTATCCTTCCAGATTGAAAATTTGGACAGGTCGTCCAACCTATCCTGATCACTAGTCCATGGGTTCCATCTGCTCAGAAAATGTGTTGGAACGGATCCTCCTCTCTATGATATAAACTCGTATCTAAGGTCCTTGGCGAGAAAGGCACCCTCTTCCCCCTCTGACAACTGACTCCCTCTCTTGGGAATATTCCAAACAAAATAAATCATCTCTCTTCGATCCCCTGACCGATCGTCAGACTTCTCTGGTAGGAAATCTTCTGAGAATATTTTTTCCTCCTACTCTTTTTCAACTTATCTTAGGCTAAATTCTGCACCGACAGAATTTTCACCCCACTAGCGACTGTTGAAGGTCTACAACTTAGCTTTTGTAACTCTTAAACAACAATCAGCTCTAGGACTGTGTCACCATGGCTGGCCTCTGCGTGAGCAAACAGTCTTGGCACAACTTCTGCGCTACCTCTGCATAGTAAGTGCATGGGCCTACATGGATCTCTATGGAGAGTGCGTCAACCTTGCCTCTGATTGGTTCTACTTCTTTCTGTTGCTGCTAGAGATCCAAGCTAGATCTGCAATCGCTGTAATACCATGTGAAAATTTCTGAATATCTCAAACAAAAACCCTATTGTTAAATTTCATATTTACTTCTCCTACTTACCTTAAGTCAGTAATGTGAAATATTCAGCATTAACATCGAATTAAATACATTAACAACCTACACATACATATCTAAACTGAATAACATGACAATGACAAAGTGACACAATTATTTTCTGGACAACTGTCCCCCAAAAAACCTAAAGCAGGAAAAGCAGTCTTCTGGCTGTTGGCGGGTTTGATTATTAAGTAGAATATAAGTACAACAAATATGGGCGCCAAATTGGTTAACCCGACATAGAAATAAATAAATTGCAGTTATACCTCTCTTCTGGAGGCATAAAACTGACTGATTCACTCCCTCAAATGGGATTTATAGAACTCGACCATTTTCAATCTTCAGATTCCCCAATGTTGCTCTGAAGCCCTCTGCATTAGCCCTGATGGCCTACGTCAACCCTTGCGCTGCTCAGGAAGGGCCTGCTTCACCCTAGACTGGGTTATGAAGCCCCTACGCTCCCCTGGCTGGGCCTGCATCAACCCTGCTGGCCTCTTGCACTGCCCTTCCTGGGCCTGCGTCAAGACTGCATAGCTAATGAAACCTTTGTGCTACCTTTTCTGGGCCTGCATCAAGCCTGCGTATCCCTTGAAGCCTCTATGCTGCCCCTACTAGGCTCTTGGTTGAGCTGCGTAGCTGCTGCCTCTGTGCTTCCTTAGTCTGCTATTTCTCCGCCCTTGTTGCACTCTTGGCATAGGATCAAATCATCCCTTTCATCAATACTACCCCCCGTTGTAGCTAAAACACTTCTAAAATTCTTAGCAAACCACGCCCTAGAATTCCAGCTTAGTTTCAGTTCTCTGCCACTGTGTGTGTGTTCTCTAACTGACCCCAAGCCTTTCCTTTATACTTTTCTCATTGGCAAACCAACAGTCATGATCTATTCTCTTATCAATGACTGAGATTAAAATAAAGGTTGATCTTTGTGACTTAAGTCATTTTCATCACATTTTTAATTTAATTAACTTTAATCTTTTAATTTTCCTAAGTTAGACTTAGGGTCCTTAATTAAAAATATTAATTAATTAAATATCTCTTAAATAGGATGGAATTTCTTAAATCGCTTTCTGGGTCTTGGAGATCTCATGTACTCTAGTCCCTCCACAACGTTTGGGAGCTAGATCACATCCGATGCTAACCCAACACCTCAAAATATCAACATTTAGCTCCCCCCTCTGGAGTCTTTTTGGTGCATGTTATGGCTATGTTGAGTCTACCCAATTTGACTGTTAGGATCCTAGTCTGGTATATTGATCCCCCAGAAAACACTCCACCTGGTCAACTCAAACCCTATACCACTTTAACCCTGGTTGAACCAGTCTCCATGACCCCTCCCTTTGCTTCAGTGCCACAGCCACCTCAACAGGAACCCACTCCTATTGCGAAAGCATCTAGAGAGGGGGGCAAAGCCAAAAAGAAGGAACCTAAGGACAAGGCCCCCCAAATAGCTATAGCTCCTCCTAAGGCTCCAAAGTCGTCACCTCCATGTTCTTTGTGTGATGTTGTTGGGCATGCCACCCATAATTGCCTTGAGCTTCCTCATCTCAAACATGTGGTCAACGAAATGTTTCCTGAACCTGACATCTCGGAGGTCCATGTTACCTTACCTGATTCATCTAAGAAACTAAAATCAGTGCACACAAACCACCCTTGTTCTTTGTGTGACCTTTATGGCTACTATTCTCATTATTGTCCCCGTCTCGACGAATTTCATAACACCCTTGAGGCGATTCGTGAAATAGTGGTCGCTTGTAGTGGATCATCTTCTCCTCTACTTGTGAGTTATGCTTCAACAGAACTGGACATTTATGCACCCATTGTGATACCTCCCCCCGATGTCGAGATGATGGAATCTTTGGTTGCTATTATCTATCTGTCATCATCCATGAGATCCACAGCAGAAGACCCATATGGGGATTCCCATTTTGTTTCGGTTGAACCTCCCTTATCAAACACCTTGGTCTCAACATCAATAGATGTTTCATCTACTAGCTTTTCATCTACCCTCTGTAGCAATGCATATGTGAACCATATTTCTCATGAAGATGTGCTAGGTAGCCCCGCCACATCATGTGGTCTCCTTCCTGCCAGTCCTCCCATCTTCCATTCTGATGAAGACATTATGGAAGAGATGACCACGCCTGATTTTCCCTGGGATGATATGCACCATCGTGCATACTTCCTTCTACAGCAGTCCCATGACCAGTATGTTGTGGAGTCTAAATAATTCATTCATGATGAATTCAACTGGTTTAGAAATACCATTACTGCACCAGATTATTTCGAAGAATGAAACATGGCCAACATCTCTCCTACCATTAAAACAAACATTTTTGATAAACCAGGGGTAACAGAAAACATTACCTTGGGGGCACATTACACCTCAGAAGAAATCGAGGCTTACACCAAGCTATTCAAGGAATTTTGTGATGTTTTCACCTGGCCTTATTCAGAGATGCTCGAACTTGATCCCGCCATTTTCGAACACCATATCGATAAATGGCATGATGTCAATCCTGTCCATCAAAAGTTGATACCCATTAATCCTTCCAGACGAGAGGCTATAAAAGCCGAAATCGATAAGCTCAAGAAGGTTGGTTTTATCTATCCCATTGAATACACCACATAGGATTCCAACCCGGTTCCCGTTCTCAAGAAACAAGGCACCATTCATGTATGCACTGAATTTCGCGACCTGAACAAAGATTGTCCCAAATACAACTTCCCCACACCATTTATCAACCAAATCTTGATGAGTGTGTGGGGCGTGAGGTTCTATCCTTTATGGATGGTTTCTTCAGGTATAACCAGATTAATATCCGTTGTGTTGATTAGTTAAAAACCACATTCATTAGTCCATGGGGAAATTTTGCTTATAGGGTCATTCCTTTCGGTCTAAATAATTTCGGAGCTACCTTCTAGTAGGCCATTTCATACTGCTTCCATGACTTGGCTCATATTATCCTTGCTTACCTTAACGACCTCACTGCTCGTTCTAGGCTTTGGGCGCAACACATTCATGATTTGTGTACAGTTTTTCTCCAATGTCGCAAGTATAATATCCACCTCAACCCATTAAAGTGTGTCTTTTGTGTTCTTGTTGGCCATCTCTTGGGCTTCATTGTGTCCAAATATGGTATAAATCTTGATCCCCTCAAATTTCAAGCCATTCTTGAGCTTTCCATTCCTCGTACCTTATGCCAGTTACAAAGCCTTAAAGGTAAAGCGAACTTCCTTCTTCGGTTCATCCCTGACTATGCCACCATTACGCAAGGGTTTCTAAGACTCCTTTGATCTAACATTCCATTTGTTTAGGATGGCTATGCTCAACATTATTTTGATGCCATGAAACATGCTCTCACTTCTTCTCCCTTGATTAGACCTCCTAACTTTGAGAGGGACTTCATGCGGTATATCTCAGCCTCCACCCACTCGATCGTTGGGGTCCCCGTTCAGGAAAATGACACTGAAAATGAACATGTTATCTATTATGTCAGTAAGAACCTTGTGGGACCCCCTGTGTCCTACTTAATTGGTGATTTCCATTGTGTTCTTGATCTAAAAACTTTGTTATTATATCCTTACATGTTCCACCAAGGTCGTGACCAATTCCAACCCCTTGGTGCTTCTCTTAAGTCGACAGATCATTAATGGGAAGCACACATGTTAGATCATTATCCTCTAGGAATTCGATCTTCAATTTGTCACACCCAAGAGTAAGAAAGGTTTAGCCCTTGCTGAACTCATTTCTGAGTTTCCCATTGGTACGTGTGACCCGCTATTTAATGATGATTTACCCAATGAGCACTTGTTTTCCATTACTTCGGACAATCCTTGGTATGGCAACATCCTTACCTACTTGCGAACCTAGAATTTTGTTGCCCATATTGATTGTGATGCTCGACAATGTATACGACAGCAAGCCCCCCGCTACCTTCTCATTGGTGATGACCTTTATCGTTGGGGTGTTGATTATGTCCTTCGTTGTTGTCTCACACGCATTCAAGCTAAGAAATTCCTTAATGCCTGCCATAGTGGAACTTGTTGTGGCCACCTCTTTGGTTTGGCCAGTCCCTAGAAAATCATGCGCGCTGGGTATTTTTGGCCTTCTCTATTTGGTGATTGTATTGAAGCAGTAAAACACGGTTCCAATTGTCAACTATTCGTCCCAAAGACGTGAGCTCACCTTGCTCCCATCCATCCTTTCATATCAATCGGTCCCTTCTGTAAGTGGGCCATTTACTTTATGGAGTTTCGACCTCCATATGTCAGTAACTACAAGTATATTATCATGGTTGTCGACTATTTCACCAAATGGGTTGAGGTCATGCCAACGTTCAACAACACGGAAGCTACCATGGCTCTCTTTTTCTTTAACCATGTTATCGCTCGATTCAGAGTTCCGAAACAATTGGTATCTGACCATGGCCAAAGTTTCGAATATGGGATATGGTCCCCATGTTGAGAATCAACAAGATGATGAGCTTAGTGAAAAGAGTCGCCTTCACTAAGTGGGCCTGCAGGCTATTTTTGGCACAAGTCTATTTTTACACTATGTCTATTTTTAGACATGATGATCATATTTCAGAAGTTGCAGGATGCTATTTGTGAATGTTTGATCAAGTTGGAAAAATAGATGAAATTCTATTTTTAGAATATTGGACGAAGTCTATTGCTGATTTAAAAATAGATGCATGTCGATTATTATTAGCTCTTAATAATAATCAGACACTAAACAACAACTTATTCTCTTGGAGCACTTTGTTTCAGTGCACAGATGTGGCACATCAGTGGACTGAGGGGATTATGCAATTCCCAAGGGTTTACCGGAGCTAATGCATGGAGGACTCAGTTAGAACTCAAATGGCAGAGTTATGACACAATTGGAAGAAGTAGTTATGGAGTTGTATTTAGTTTAACTCAGTTAGACTCAGTTGAGCTAGTTGTATCTAGTCTAACTGAATGATACACTAGTGGGAGTGGAGTGAATTAATTATTTAATTAATTCACAAATAATAACTCATTAATCAACTGAACAATACAGCAGTTAACTATAGTGCATGACAGTTTCAGTGGAGACCTAGTGGAGAGATAGGTGAAAGGGCAAGATATACTAGCTGTTGTGACTATAGTGATGCATTGATTGCATCAAACACACATTGGAGTGGCCAATGAGGATTGTGCAGTCAAGGCAAGAGTAATTCGAATTCATTCAGAGCTATTCTTCAGCAGGGATTGCGCAGTGGAGGCGGGCTAGCAGGAGGCAGAGATCGGTGCATGGATTTGCAAGATTTTTCCTGATTAGTGTATGAAGATTGTACTGTACTTAGAGCTTGATAAGCTTTGTATGAGGATTTTCATATGATTCCATGATACATAATATATAGTTGGGGTTTCCAGTTTCAGGCTTTCTGGGTTAAAAACTATGTTATGTGCAATTAATTTTTGTTTATGCTTCACATGTGTGCAATTAATTTTTCCGCAAAAGATTAACAAGTGGAATTGATTTAGTATTTTGCATAAAGTTAAATAGTGTGAGATCAGGTGAATCAAAAACATATGCATGCTTAGTAAATACAATTTCTACATGGTATCGAAGCATTGTTGATTGAATATTGCAATTGTGAAGTGAGTTTGTGCTAGTGGACAATTTGAATTTGCTACAGAAGATTCTTGGTGCAAAAGTTGAGTATACATTGAAATGGATTTCAATGGTTTGCGATTGGAGTATGCCCTTGATGGGAGATTGAATTACATAGCCTGGAAGGACAGGATGGAGGTGGTGCTGGAGGATAATGGACTGAAGGATTTCATCGATAGCGATGTTCCTAAGCCGGGATCTAGCGATGTTGCATTACTTAACGCATGGAAAAATAAGACAGCAAAGATGAGGAGAATTTTGTTGGAAGGTGTGAAGGACCATATTGTTTCCAACCTTCACAATAAATCCACTCCATTCTTAATGTGGAAGGCTTTGATAGAATTTTTCCAAAGCAGAAGTGACTAGAAAAAGTTGGCGCTTAAAGACAAGCTCAGAAAAATAAAAATGGAGAAGGGCGACAGTATTCCAAAATACCTCACGAAGTTTGTCCATAGCAAGGATGAAGTAGGAAGTGTGGGAGTTACTGTTGATGATGAATACTTGGTGATCTTGGCTCTCCTTGGGCTTCCGAAGAGTTGGCATAGCTATGAAGACTCTGTCAATGGACGAGAGAAACTGCCAGGATGGGAGCGACTTTGGTTAGATACTCCTGCGCAGTCATAACAGTGCAAGGGATGTACTATGGGTAAGTTTGTGAATACCACCTTTCATGAGAAGGAGAACCGTGCTTCGGTGATCCTAGAGAGAATTCACACAGACATGTGTGGACCTTTCTCAATTGCTTTAACAGTAAAACACAGGTATTATGTTATATTTGTTGATGACTATTCTCATAGATGATGGATCTTCTTCATGTAGAAGAAGAGTGAAACATTCTCAAAGTTCTGTGATTTCAAGGCATTGGTGGAGAAGGAGTCAGGGAAGCAAGTGAAAGCTCTACGGAGCGATAATGATGGTGAATACATCTCGGGAAAATTCAAATACTTCTGTAGCAAAGAAGGAATTCGAAGAGAACTCATAGCACCTCATAACCCACAGCAGAATGGGGTCGCAGAGAGGAAGAACAGAAATATCATGGGTGTTGCACAAGCGATGCTACATGACCAGGCCCTACCGATGCACTTGTGGGCAGAAGCATGCAACACTGCGATTTATGTGCAAAACTGTTGTCCTCATAGAGTACTTGGCATGAGTACACTTGAAGAAGCTTTTACTGGTAAGAAGCCTGATATTTCTCATTTGAAGATTTTTGGCTCACCTGTTTACATTCATGTGACAAAGGACGCCAGGAAGAAGCTGGAGCCAGATGCAGAAGTTGGGATATTTGTGGGATACACAGAAACACCCCATAATTATCGTGTTTATTTTCTAGACAGTCGGATGATTTTTTTGCGACGGGATATAAAATTCAATGAGGTGAAAGCCATGAAGTTGTCACTTGAGAGGGAGCTACACTTGCATGCAGAGGAGGAACTTCTTGTTCCCAAAGGTGAGCCTCCAGATTTGGATCAGGCACAGCAGGAGATTCATGGAGTGGAGGAGTCCACTTATGCAAAACCAAACATCAGACAAGGCAGAAAGCATACCACGAAAGTTGAGAGACTGAAGCTTGATGTGGCACAGAATGTAGGAGTCCCTACATCACAGCGCAGATAGAGACAGTCACCTGACCAATTTACTGGATACATGGCTCTTATGAGCAATTGTATCATGACAGAGCCATCTTATTTTGAAGAAGAAGTGCAGGAGCCCACATGGGTAGATGCCATGGTGGAGGATTATGACTCCATTGTCAGAAACAGTGCTTGGGAGATTGTTCCAAGGTTGGTGGGAAAATCAGTTGTAGGATCAAGATGGATCTACAAGGTAAAGCAAGTTGTTTATGGGAGCTTCGAGAAGTATAAGGCAATATTTTTTGCTCAGGGCTTCTCACAGATTTAGGGGATTGACTATGAAGAAACCTTTGCACCTGCCGCACGGTATTCTTCCATACAGACCATCCTTGCTCTCTCAGCGCAGATGGGTTGGCACATTCATCAGATGGATGTGAAAACTGTGTTCCTTAATGGGATCATTGAGGAAGAGGTGTACATTGAGTGGCCTGAAGGATTTGAGATCTTTAGCAGCGAGTCGCAGGTGTGCGGGCTCAAAAGAGTGTTGTATGGCCTTAAACAAGCACCGCGTGCTTGGTACACTCGGATCAACAACTATTTCACTGGACTTGGCTTCACCAAGAGTGAGGCGGATGCAAACCTGTACCAGATTGTGGTGGAGGGTAAGCTTTTAATCATTGTACTTTATGTTGATGATTTAATACTAATATGTGATGAGCAGTCGATACACTCATGCAAGACAGATCTTGTAAAGGAGTTTGAGATGAAGGATTTGGGCCTCCTTCATTATTTCCTTGGATTGGAAATATGGCAGCAGGAAGGTGAATTATTTGTGTCTCAAGGCAAGTATGCCTGGGAGATACTGGAGAAGTTTCACATGCAAAGCTGCAAGCCTATCAACACTCCTCTTCCAGGAAATTGGAAGAAAGAGGATGCTACATCGACAGAGGTAGTGGATGCCACTGTTTATCGACAGTTGGTGGGTTCGCTCATGTATTTAGTTAATACAAGACCGGATGTATGATATGCGGTGAACCAGCTTTCACAAGCGATCGTTAAGCCTACCAAGATCTTTTGGAAGGTAGGCAAGCATGTTTTGAGATATCTCAGGGGCACAACTAAGTATGGTTTATGGCACAGATAGATGGATGAGGTGAATTTGCATGGCTTCACAGATGCAGATTGGGCAGGAAGCCCAACAGAAAGAAAGAGCACATCAGGAGGGATTTTTAGTATCAGATCTACGGCAGTTTCTTGGTACAATAGGAAACAAAGATCTAAGGCACTCAGTTCAGCGGAAGCAGAATACATGGCAGCAATTCAAGTTGCATGTGAGGCTATCTGGATGAGGAAGATTATGGTTGGTTTGTTCGGTTCACATTTAAATCCCACATTGATACATTGTGATAATCATAGTTGCATTAAACTCTCGGTTAATCCTGTGTTTCATGATAGATCTAAACATATTAATATACGGTATCATCATATCAGAGATTATGTGTAGCGAAAGATCATGTTGCTTCAGTACATTCCTACGGAGGATTAGGATGCAGATATTCTGATGAAGGCGCTCACCAGGAGAAAATTTGAATACCATAGAGGCTGGATCGGGGTGAAGGATAATCCCTATCTTGTTGAGAGGGAGTGTTGAGATTCAACAGCATGATGATATTAGTGAAAAGAGTCGCCTTCACCAAGTGGGCTCGCAGGCTATTTTTGGCGCAATTATATTTTTAGACATGATGATCATATTTCAAAAGTTGCAGGATGCTATTTGTGAATGGTTGATCAAGTTGGAAAAATAGATGAAATTCTATTTCTAGAATATTAGGCGAAGTCTATCGCTGATCTAAAAATAGATGCATGTCGATTATTATTAGCTCTTAATAATAATCAAACACTAAACAACAACTTATTCTCTTGGAGCACTTTGTTTTAGTGCACAAATGTGGCACGTCAGTGGAATGAGGGAATTACGCAATTCCCAAGGGTTTACTGGAGCTAATGCATGGAGGACTAAGTTAGAACTCAAGTGGTAGATTTATGACACAGTTGGAAGAAGTAGTTATGGAGTTGTATTTAGTTTAACTCAGCTAGACTCAGTTGAGCTAGTTGTATCTAGTCTAACTGAATGATACACTAGTGAGATTGGAGTGAATTAATTAGTTAATTAATTCACAAATAATAACTCATTAATCAACTAAACAATACAGCAGTTAACTACAGTGCATGGAAGTTTCAGTCGAGACCTAGTGGAGAGATAGGTGAAAGGGTAAGATAGACTACTTGTTGTGACTATAGTGATGCATTGATTGCATCACACACACAATGGAGTTGCCAATGAGGATTGCGCAGTCAAGGCAAGAGTAATTCGAATTCATTCAGAGCTATTCTTCAACAGGGATTACGCAGTGGAGGCAGGCTAGCAGGAGGCAAAGATCGGTGCATGGATTTGCAAGATTGTTCCTGATTAGTGTATTACGATTGTACTGTATTGAGAGCTTGATAAGCTTTGTATGAGTATTTTCATATGATTCCATGATACATAATATATAGTTGGAGTTTTCAGCTTTAGGCTTTCCTGGTTAAAAAAAACTTTGTTATGTGCGATTGATTATTTTTGTTTATGCTTCACATGTGTGTGCAATTAATTTTTCCACAAAAGATTAACAAGTGGAATTGATTCAGTATTTTGCATAAAGTTAAATAGTGTGAGATTAGGTGAATCAAGGACATATGCATGCTTAGTGCATATAATTTCTACACCCCATCCCCTCCAGAGTCGAGTCAGTCGCTACCAGGTCATCCATGTTTTTTATGCTCTGATAAGGGAAGTCATTCGTTTGCTACTCAGTATCCCCTATTCCATCATCATCCATGGTGTCAGTCCTTCGGTCACTTTACTATGATCCCTCGTGCCTTAGTTGAGGATTCATCATTTCCTCACCTATGATGAACCTCCTTCTATCAACATCGGCACATTCATTTTAGAAGATATGTCTAGAGGGCGATGTACCTTAGTTCCAGCTTCCATTCTTGTTCAATGCCTCGGATCAAGCAAAGGGAATCATCATTGTCATTTGACTTGGTTGTTTCTCATCTGCTCAGACTCAACTCATTATTGCATGATTTAGATTTGTATACTTGATGGTCCAATGATCCAGAAGAGTGTACCGGTGATTCCCAGGTGTGTGTGATATGTTTCAAACCTCATGAGGGGGTGGCCCTTCAGGTAGCCCCCCACATGCCCGGATGACCTCATATTATGCTACAACCTCAAATGCAGATCTACAGATATTATGGGTGGGTTTCATCTGCTTGCAACACCCATAGCATGCATGTATCATTCAGATGATCCATTCATATTTTCAGAGCCCTTTCCTGTTTAGCAGGGCTTCTTTAGTTTTTATTATGTCTCATGTACTCAGATAGTATTGTATTCAGTCATGGCTCATGTTTCTCCAAGCGCAGTATCTATGTGGGATCCATTATATTTTTGACTAACCCATTTATGCCAGCATGTCATGTACCATTTATCATGTACTTTATTGTTCAGTCTCATATTGTTGAGCCCATTATCATTCTTTGTACTTTGTCAACTCGACAGGCATACGTATGCCTCCCCTGCCCCATTAAGAACAGGTACCCAATATTAAAGGAGACTTATATCGTTTGTAGGTCTCATCCCCTCAGTCATTGTCCTATATCACTTTTCTCCGTATATGTATATCTATGTCTTTGACTCCCCTTCAGTGCCTAGTGATTGTTTTCTTACAACGTACTTTGGTTATACGATTAGCTCCTAACGCTCGCACATTGGAGGGAAATCGGTTATCACCACAATTTGGTCATATAACCATTTACAATTAGGTGGATCTAAGTACACCATGTAAGACCAATTTTACCATAGTAAAATTTCTTTCACTATAAGAAATAATTTAATAAATCATATTGTATTAAATTATTTCTAGTTTAAACAAGAAACCCCATGAGGAAAAATTAAATAAATCCCTATTTATTTGATTTTCCTCTAAGAATAATTAATTAAACCACTGTTTAAATAATATTCCTCATCATATTTAACCCAATTATGAGAAATAAATAGATAAATTATTATTTTTCTTATTTTTCTCTAGGAATAATTAATTAAATCATTATTTAGTTATTATTCCTTTTTGAATTTGACTAAATCACCGAGGAATAATTAAACAACACATTATTTGCTAATTATTCCTTAACCACATTCTTGAAATGATCAATAAATCATTTATTTGTTTATTATTTCTAAATAAATGTATTTAACCAATTTAAATATCTTTTCCCTCCAACAAATTATAATAAAATAATCCAAGTGGTCAAATCTAGATCTTGGTTAATAATATTTTATTATTCACCATTATCGAGGATAACTCAATATTTTGTTATAAATAGGAGGGTTTTCCATTCATTCTTCACTTTTATCACTTTCCTTGTCATGATTTGATTATTCTCACTGTTGCTACTATTTTCTTTTGCTTCTTGAGCTCCCATAGAGTTCAACACATTTTGGGTTTTCTACACCATTGAGAGAGAGAAACTTCTGGAACTAAATCTTGAGGACAGCCAAGAAGTCATCCCATTGAGGGGGACTAGTAAATTTTATTTGTTCCCTTCACCATGTAATGCGACGAAATGGAGTCAAGTATGTCTTCAGTGCCCTGAGTAAAGAGACATACTTAACAATGGAAGGAGAAAACATCAAGGTGTCTACATATCTTTGAATAAAAATCAGAGAAAAATCAAGAAGGATGATTGTCATATTCTACTGAGAAAACCATTTCTAGATGCTTGTTGTAATGATCACATGTTACAGGTAAGGAAAGGGAGAAGCAGTAACCCAATTATCATTCTATTGAAAACAAAGCAAAATGGTAGCAAGTCGGTTTGGGTTAAGAAAGGGGAATTGAAGGAGAAGTTTTCTATATCCATGCAAAACCAAGAGAGAGCCCAAACATGGGCAAAGAAGAATAAATATGACAGTGCTTCTGTCAGGGCTTGGCCATTGAAGGTATGGAATAAAAAGGAGGATGATATGCTCAGGGGGAGTAGATCCTCTGTTTCTCTTCAGTATAGGAAGAGAATGGCCTCGAGGGATGTGAATAAGTCATATGCAAGAAGCCAAAAGGAATGAACATAAAGATGAATTTGATTGATGAAGGTATGGTAGTGACTTCTTGCTTATTACAAGAATAAAATGTTTTATTTTTAATTTATTAGTGTTAAAAGAAAATGGAGTGAAACTGGTATGAAGAATACACAACAATATCTTGTGTTGTGAAGAAGATGGGTCGCAGTCTGTAAGTTTGGAATGACAAGAATCCCACAGTCAAGTCAGGTCCACAGGATCAGTCTCCACATAGATGCAAGAATACAGTTTCAAGATATGAGAGAGCATTATCTCAAGGGGAGTTTCTTTGACAATTTGTAGCAAGAAACAAGTTTCAGCCTCAGAAAGGAAGATTGCTGAGAAAATGTAGGGTTCTCATCTCGGGTGAAATATCATTATTTCATTTTAATTTGTGAGTTTGATTATTCCTAATAGTCTTGTGTTCATAAAACATAATTGGTGTAGCATTACAATGTCCTTTATCCGTTAAATTGGTATTGTTATGGGATTTTATTGTTTGGGCTCGTGAGGAGTAATCTTGTGTGCAAATGGACCTTTTTTTTAGAGAAGGTATTAGAGTTTACCTGGTAAATTGTTCTATTTGTATGTTTTTGGTACAATTGGTATTGTTTAGGTAGTAGTCCATATTTTGAGGTTTGATCTCAAGGGGATTAGTGTTGACCGTATAGATGCTCAAAATAAGTGAGCATAAAATATAAAGCAGCAACAGCAGAGAGAAGCAAGCTAAAATGCATCAGGATACAAAGGATACAAAGGAATCATTAGTATGAGGAGTATTCAATCAGCATCCATAAGGTGTTCAAGACAAAAACCACAAATAATAGGCAGTATATGTTCAAGGAGAGCATATCACATATGCCCAGTGTATGGAGCAGCAATAACATCAGTCCTATAAGAGATGTCTCCAAAGAAGAATGCACATCTCAACTGCTAGCCCTTGGACTTGACAGCCAATAATTGCATGCGGGGAGAAGAAGGAATATTGTATCCATTTTTCCATTGATGTCAAAGGGGGAGATAATTTGTGGAGAAGTTGTTATGTCTATCAAGGTAAATATGAGGATGAGATGTTGTCATCAATGCCAATGGGGTAGATTGTTGGATAGTTGGCATCTAAGTGTTGGCATTGATGTCAAGAAGACTAGAATGCATTCTTGTCGCATCATATATTTGAACTTGATGTCAACCATAGGAAAATGGTGATCCATTGATAGTTTCAGGCTACTGTTTGAGAATCATCATAGTAGCAGGCTTATTAAGAAGCCATAAAATTATGACTATGGTGGATAGGTTTTTAGCATTCAAATCAAGAAGAAGAGTCAAGAAGAAAAGTGTGGAAAAGAGTTTGCAATCACCTCAGAAGCACCAAATGTTCCATTTATATCTGCAGGCTTCTAGTAGAGAATCATCATAGAAGAAGGCTTATTGAGAAGCCATAAGATCATGACTACGGTGGATAGGTGCCCAACATTCCAAGCACAAGAAGAAGAGTTAAGAAGCAAGGTGTTTGGAGTCCCCTGATAAGCTGAAAATGTGCTCCAAGCCTACATCAGATCCTTCCCATTGGAAAGGGCCCTGGAAGAGATTTCCAATGATATGAAGAAGCCCAAAAATGGATTCCTCGATCTAAATATATGGTTTTTTGAAGTTCAGGGATTTGAAACCTTGAGAAGGATGAAATATAGGAGACCAGCATATCAATGCATAGAAGGAGACCAGCATATCAAAATATCGGAGGAGACCATCATATCAGAAGAGCGAAGTAGACTATCATATCGGGACCTCATACCATGTCATATCAAGGGTCTCGGTACATCGGGACCCAATATTAGAGCATCAGAGCAAGCTATATCGAAGGTCAGAGAATATCGGGACACCGGTGCATGTCATAATGGGATATCGTGACACTGAGATATCGGATATCATAGGTTCGGTATATCAAAACATCGGAGGTCCATGATATCGAAACTTCTTAACATAAGTTCTTAAATAAGTTATGATATCCTACATGCCAAATAAGTGGTAAAAACTCTGATAAAATTCGAAGAGAAATTAACAAAAGATTATGCGGTGAAACCAAGCATTGTCGAGTTTTCTTCTCTCTCCTCTGACGGGACACATGGAAGCATGAGATTTTCTCTGAGAAGATGATGTGGAAAATTATATTAGCATGACGTGGCAGTACAGAAGGACACGTGGTAGCATGAGATTGGCTCCAAGAAGTTGAAGTGGAAAATGACATCAACATGATGTGGCGGTACGACATAACATGTGGCAGATAGATTCAGCATTATTGGGTGGCCTAGTGGGCCAAATCTGGGTGACACGTGGCATCACTTTGGAGGTTCCATATGGAGTGATGAAGCAACCATGATGTCATATCAAATAATAGTATATTGGTGATAATGGACATCGTAACTTGTTTGCAAGAAGGCTTATGAATAAAGTTATGATAAAGGGGATTTGATGTAGTGTTGGCACTTGGTCATGGGTAAGTCTAGAAAACCAAAGGCGCAGTGCAAATACAAAGGAAGAGCATCCCTCAGCAAGAGCTTGAAGCTTTAATACCCTAATCACTGAGCCCTCGATCACATCTCACGATCCCATGGTAAAGCGGTGCTAAAAGTGCTAAAGGCAAAGGGAACCAAGGATGTTGGGGAAGTGAAATATTGTAACATTTCTTCTTTGAAAGTTAAGATATGGCATGCCCCGATGGTGTATCTTTCTAGAGTGAATACTCTAATATGATAGTATAGAGGTGTATTCAAGGACGGATGGGTCAGCAGTGAATTAACGACGTGCACAACAGAGTTGGTTCAAATTAATGGCGAAAGCATAAATCACTTGATCAAGACAACAAGGACCATGATTTCATAGTTTGATTTGAATAAACTCTATCTTGAGTCCAGGAGTAAGCCACCTCTAGTATTTTTTTGCGAGAGAAAAATCCCTAGGGTTAGGGTTAAGAACCCCAATAGATCGAAGGGAATATACCAATAAGAAGCAAGCAAACAAGCAGTCATAATGCATAAACTACTAAAGTGGGATGAAGAGAGAGTACCCATAGGTCCTATGTTTGAAGTTGTTCTTGCAGGGTTCGAACCATCCACTTCCTCCAAAGCTTCAAAACCTACAACACATTCCAAAGAAGCATGTATACTAGCAGTATTTTAAAGCATGTTCAAGATATAAATGTTAGATCATATAAGCATAAGGATAAATAAATATCATAACATTTAGGAACGAGACAGAGCTCCTTTATTGATATTACCAAGGAAATGTTGAAGAATACAACTTGATTCGACCACAGCTCCAAGCAAAACCTTCCTCCAAATCTGTCTGTCCCAAGCCTCAACAATCCTCTTTCAAGTGCATACACATAGATGTCATATAAAGGAGATGAATATCTCTATGAAGAAGCAAGGGTTTCCTATAACTGGTAGTGCAGGAGGCACAGGGAAACTCAGACTTGATCAGGGACCAATTGACTATAATATCAACATCATATATCTCTCCCTTTTAGGCCTTCACATGAGGTGTAATTATACCATACCAAAATAGTTGTTTCAGTTGAAATACAGTTAGGCCACGGGCTCCTATAGGTAGGATTCTGGTGTAACCCATAAACCCCACCCAAAAAATAGGATTTTTATATTTTGTCAATATTTTAATTTATATAAGGGTTGGATATATATGGACCCGCGTGTGTACACACGTTTTGAAGGGCAGAGTCGCATATGGAATTCAAAGTAATGTTTTTAATAAAGTGATCAAGTCTGAAGGGAAAGGACTTCCCAAGGCCATAACTCAAAGCATCAAGTCTATAGGGGTTTTTAATGATGTTATAATAAATTCCCCCTAACATATGAGGTCATCAGGGGTTCATGATGGTTGAAATGTACTAAGTGTGTCAAAATATTCATGAGAGGACTTGGGAGGAGATCACCAAATTCCAACGTGCCAAAAACAAGTATAAGAGATCATAAATAATGCTCATGTTTGAGGCGGGCATACCCATTCTCAGAGATAGTAAAGCATGTCTGCATATCAAATGTAGATCAAATCCAATATGTATACAAGTACAAATAAAATTGAGAAGTACATAATGGATCATCTGATCATAGTCGCATAAGTACATATCAAGGTCGTGTCTCAATATCACGTCTAGAAAATTGATCAATGATGATCAAGGAGATGTATGATCATTGATGTCACATAATTGATCCTCAAAGTACCAATTCATAAAGGTGGAATAGTGGTACTACACACAACTTGGGTGCCAACATATAATATGTTGTTGTGATGAACTGCAACATATAAGGTGGATGGTGTCGCTCGCAGAAAACTGAAGGAGCTGACAAGTGAGCCAAAAATGTTGTTGCAACCCGAGGTCTTCACCGACCACTGCGATACATTTCTACACTATGGGAATGAATGATCTGGAGTCGACCATGTGAGAAATATTTTTATTACCGATCACTGATGTATACAAGTAACAAACGTGAGACAACTCACTGATAATGATGATGGGAGTCAAAGCACCCCTATACAATCTAATAAGTGCAAATAAATGAGTTGAAGTCGAACACTTGAGAGAATCTACCAATCAGGAGACATTGATGTATTCTCCTTATTGATAGCGAAGGAGTCTACCACTGATGATTGCAAACCCTAAGGTACTAAAAAATGAATCTAGATATTTTTCCCAGAGCAATGAGTTGTAGCCAATGGGAAAATATCTGTTGGAAGGAAGGCATTAAGGCATCCCACATCAATCCAGCACGAGTGTAACCCACAAGCCAATAATTTGGAAGGAATCAGACGAAGAAAGATGAATTAACCATACCAAAGCACGTTTTTGGCATACAGGAGATGTGGCTAGCGCACAACAGAAACCCTCTGAACCAACCAATAACGAAAGTAGACACAGAGGCGAGGAATCCAACAATAGGGTTAAATGAAAACAAGGTACTGCTAAATCCAAATGTGCAATACTATAAGATGATGTTGAACATAAGGGAAACCACTCAGTCAAAGACCCATGATATTGATCGATGTTGAGCACAATGTCACCTATCAATGATGGAAATAGGGCCAGGGTGTGGCTCTAGGCCTACTCTTAGAGAAATTTTTCGAAGTCAATAAGAGAAGACCTGCGAGCGATAACTCAATGGATAGCTTCTTAAATAGCATGAGAAATGATCGCAAGATCATGTGTTATGCTCAAAATTTAAAGTGCTCAAAACTGGACCGAACCTACGCAACCAGAAAGGTCTCGTTATTGCGATTCTGGCGCCGGGAACGGTTTGAAAAATCGATGTCGTATGAGGAAGATATCGTGTTCTGTTCGTTTTCCCAAACAGCTAAAATTTTGTGACTGGGATACCCAGTCATCATGCAGGCACAGTCATAAGATGGCATATTTTGGAGAATATTCCCTTTTCTCACAGCCAATCCAAATTTGACACGTGGCTAAATCTGGGGAATTGATTTTGGTTGTACGAATTTAATCTAAGCCATTGATTTTGGTTGTACGAATTTCATCTAGGCCGTTATATGGGTGACACATGGCCAGCCCGGAGGATACCATGTGTCCCCTTGATTGTTGACCAAAATATTGGTTAGAGTCCAGGGGGTTTGACCCTGTGACCTCCATGGCACCTGCGAAAGTCTTCAACCATCTCGCCTATTAGGTGTTACTTAACATTATAGTGTTGCCGCATATTTTTATGGTGAGTATGTTTTACAATTCGAAGGGGGGGGGGGGAGCTGTCCCAACCCGCTGGTGACCCCAAGAATGTTGGTCACATGATTTTAAAACTTGACATCAAACATTAACCTAGTGGCTACGTCAATCCGTTATTTGACGGTTTACGCAGGTGTGGTCACATGCTAATACATCGTGGCATCTAAATGTTTAACGCTACAGTTGTCTCAATCGTAACCTCCGGCGGTAATGTTGCGATCACATGCAAAGTGGTAAGTTAACAACTATTGCGGCGGTTATATAAAATGGTCTTTCTGGCGGAGATTTAAACTAGTCACATGGCCGCAGTGTAATGGCAACAAATTCCACGGTTAGCGGAACATGGAGTTATGGTTCTTCTCCATCTTCACTATAGATTTTTAAAAGCCCATAACCGTGTGGTTTTAGGCAAGGGGTCGGCTTGTGACCACCCTGACCTAACCACTAAGATTCAATTCAAACGGTCCATAACGGTGGGAATTTGGCGTTGACTCTAAATTTAGGGTTTTTACTATTTTTAGCCACGGTTAACTACAATCCTCCACTTTTAGTGGAGTTTTTCTAGTTGACATTGGGAAAAATGCATTGGGAGGTCAATTTTCGACCAATTTTAGTGAAACAAGATTTTACCTAGACTAATTTGAGCTTTCTAGAGCCACTAGTGCAGAGGAAACAGCCATTAGAGGCTTATAAACACATGTAATTTACAATTTTGAGAATAATGACAAAGAGGGACATGCCATTGGGAGTTGGACCAGTAAATGTAGCCCAGGAGGGGTGAACTGCTTCATCATGCCAACTATGTAAAACTTATGTGTTATTGTATTTGTCTTTTATACATTGTTGTTCAGTGTTTTTAGGCTTATTTTCATGCTCAAAGTTCATAAATTCATCTATGTTTCATGGTTAAAACACTCATTCCTTAAGCAAGAAAATGGAGACAAATTGTACATGTTTTTAATATTGAAAGGACACTTAGCACAGCAAACTAATACACTCCTTTCATATCAAGAAAAGGACCAAATAGTTAATGTGATACTGAACATAACTCTCACAAACTAGGTATGGATGACTAAAAATGAGTCAAGAGACACTACAAAAAGGTCGACTCGGGTTTACTTCCCTTGAACAAAAGCACAACTCAAATGTGATTGTATGGAAGCATATGATAACTTTGTATAAATTTTTCATGCAGGAGGCATAAACAAACTTTCCATGTGATTGGAAGAGATAATCAACTGGAGGGGTATTGACTCAATGACAAGGTTATGGCTCTCCTAAGTCAAACTAAATCCCATCCCAATGGAGGAAAGACTTGTTTTGAGTGCTTTGTTCAAGGGTGACACAACTGACTTTTGTTGCCATCAATTATGGAAGTAATGACCAATTCCCTCTCTTTTTTAAATATATAATTTTTTTTCTTTTTCATATTTGAAATCCTGAAAAAAAAAATAATAAAACAATGCATATGGTACAGTGGAAAGAACACGTGTCAAAATACAGATGTGCTAGTTCATGGGACTGTAAAATTCCTATGATCAATGCAAGGTGATGAAATTGGTCAATGACACTCAAATAAATGTTCTTTTCACGAGCATAAGGTGTCAATTCATAGAAGCTAAGTGATTGCATGTTTAATTTTGCAGAAAGACATGGTCAAAAAGTGGCTTATACATGAGTCCAAATGAAGTTGGATTAAGGCCAAAAGGTACATATAGTCAACATGCAATGTAGGAGTACAACTCAACATGTGGGAGCCTCTAGGGTATAAATCTAGAAAAATAGCTAAGAAGAAGAGGAATTAAGCTTCATTGCAAATTCATGGCAGGACTAAATAGGACTGCCGAGCCTACTCAATCTTTGTAGCATGGGAAACACATGCTAGCGACGATCTAACTAGGAATACTATGTAAAGGATGGCTCTACCATTATGTCATGATTTTATAAGTCAGTGAGTGAAAGTGGTCTTAATAATCATAACACAATGGGGTCGATCCTATGGCAACATATCACAGTATCAGGCTAGAATGCATAATGAAACAGAAAAAGTGATCTTCCTAACCTATATGCCAATCACGAAAACAATACCTGCCATGATGGGTCAGCGATCATGGAATCAAAGTGGTTAAAATCATCTCAAAGTCTTAATTTTACCCTAAAATACAACCTATCCCAGCACTCAAATCCAAAAGGTCACAAAGTCTATAAATTTGTAAAAATAAAAACATAAACTTTGCAAAAGTGGGTTTTTAGAATTTTTGAAATTCAACTATAAATAGAACCTTTTGACTGACCGAGCCTCATTTGTTTTTTATAAAATTGATTGCTAGAGAGCTCTAGAGAAAAACCTCGGCAACCACAATCCACCAAATCTCTTAGCGAGAACATCAACCGATCTTCGAGGTAATCCTCCAATTTGATTTCTTAATGAATTTTTACGTAATTCAAGTTTTTTTCAAGAAATTTGACCATAGATATTTTGTTTTTAGGATTTAGCTCTGTGCGTACGCAGGTTGAATATGGTGAAGTCACATATTAGGATGCCCTATACGTGACTTTGTATGAAGGGAACCCGCGTACGCGCAGTCCATGATCTGGAATCACAATTTTTAATGGATGAAAATGCTTGAACTTGTAGGATGACAATTAGATGGAGGGAAAGAGAGAACAGTGAAGTGGATAATGAGGTCATGAATGATCCATTATCACTAGATTCACTGATAGGGTGTGGATTGTTAGAGTTTTTCAAAATTCCAAACATGAAAACCAACACAAAATTGTTGGAAATGCTCATCAATTACTGGGATCCGGAAGCAGATGCATTCATGATTAATCAAATACCCTTGTGAATTGAAATTGAAGACTATATTTCATTATTTTACTTTCCTTGAGAGGAGATCCAGTCAACTTGCAAGGGCAGGCTCGAGGGGTTCTTAATGTAGATGATTACATTCACATTTACTGCATGGAAGGTTGGGTCATAGATCCCAACCAAAGAGGTGGTGAGACTGCACATAAAGATTCTCATTTTTACCATTATGAGGGTGGAAGGTTCAGCTTTGTTACACCAAGCTTCTCGTCCTACCATGACTTTAGTAGTGGATTGCCTTACCATAGTTTTTGACTGGTGCACAACCCTTCTGACCAATATGAAAAAGCAACTCACCTCAATCAAGAAGGGTAAAACAAAACATTTTAGCTAGTATGGTACTATTATTTTCACGTTATTCTTTCAGAGAATACTATGACTTTGACCCAAAGTTATTTCCACCATCAGTAGCCCTAGAGATCAAAGGATAGCTAGATGGGTAGATTTAATGAAGATACTAGGGGTGATGAGGTCCCTAGAATGACATTTGAGGACGAGTTCTTCCTTTGGTGGGAACAACAAGTCATTGTTATTGAGGTCTACCCATATGAAGGCATGAATTTTCGAGCGGATCAAGATCTGGTGCTTCCACCCGGCACTACATGGAGTGCCATTGGTAAAATTGTTTAAGATTTTAATATTATTTTATTTTTTTATATTTCAAAAATATGAATTGAAAATTATTTTTTATGGGACAAAAATCTTACAAGATTGTTTGATCATGATACATTTGTTGGACCAATGAGACCTGAGGGTCTACCTAGGCACAAGCGTCACGGGAGAGATGCATAGAGCATCACACCTGAGACCGAGAGAGTTATCCATGTAGTGTAGAGGAACTTGGAGAGTCTTACTCACTAGGTTCCTATATCAGTGGTAGAGGACCTACCGGAGGCGATATATTGGACGCCTGGTAGGGTTACCACAAGATTAGGTGCGTCTCTTCTGGCGGGTAGCTAATGCCATCATCTTCTTCCATGATGCTCATCCAAGGCAAGGCCCACAGACATAGATTATAGATGACTGCTCTTTTTATGAAGATGATTGGGCTTATGTAATGTTCCCAATTAGCCACTGCTACTTGGAACATTATAATTGGTCCATTTTTTAAATAAGAAGTAGGAAACACAATAAAATCTATCCCAGTGTGAAAAGGGATTGAGGTAGGAGGATAAAATAAAGCCTCTTTAGTGTGAAGAGGAGCAAAATCAAGGAGCTAGCTATAGTTGACCAAGTCAACAGCGTTGTCACAAAAGGAGGGAAAGCTACTAGGGCAGCGCAGTTTTGAAGGAGGAAACTTCTCAAGGAAGCTACATCACCAATGAGTGGGGCCCGGGATGGAGAAGCTCACCAAGGATAAAAAGGAAGGGATAGCAGCAAAGGGATTCATTCATTCATTCATCTTGTTTCAATCTTATGACTGATTGCAAGCTTCAGCTGTTTAGCCAGAATTGCAGCACTGTTTAGTGCAAAGGGTTCTCATGCGGGAATTATATCTTTATCATTGATATAGCTGATTGGGAGATATAAGGATGAGGTCTTGAGTTCAATTCTCATTATCTATCTTGAGGAGAACCATCCTCTAACCTAGATAGCGTAGTCACTTCTAGTGAATGCGTTATTTCTGCAGCAGCTGCAGTATCTAGGGTTGCATCTATCCCATTTGTGCTTATTTCAGAAAAGGAGCAGGTTATTTCCACTCCAGGAGATCTATTGAGGAAGGCCTTGGGAATATTCTTGTATTGTGTGTCCATTTCAGATCATATCAAATATTTCTCAATACAGAGTTGTTGGGTACAGCGTTATTTTCTGTAGTGTTTTATCTTGTGTTGTTATTTTTCCAGAAACCCTTTCCAGGGGGTTCCAATGTGTTTGTAAATGAGGTCAATCCTCTCATTTATGATTATATAATGAATGAAAGCCTTATATATATTTTATTCCATCCATTTATGTAGTTTTAATAACAAAAATAATGTTGTTGCTGCCTCCGGCATTTCTATTTTATGAAGTACTGGGGTTGTGGTGATTTTTAGCATAGTTGAGTTGGGGAGATCTGTTAAATGTAGCTAGAGTTATTTGTTTCTAATGCCATTATATATTTAAGCTACATACAGCATATTTTAGAGGATCCAAGCCCTAGTCTATGTTATTTTTGCACTGGTTTCCCTATGCAGCGTCCTCATTGGAGATATTGCAGAAATTCATGAAAATGAATATTACAGTGGTATCAAAGCTCTGCTCTTGGCTCAGCTTGAGGGGGGGGGGATTTATATTCTTCATGGAGAAGGAATACATCTCAATACTCATACTTCAAACCTGTAGAACATTGCAAGGGATGTCAAGGAGATGAGGCATGAAGAGGACTCTTTAGGGTTTTTCCATAAGGCAAGCACCAGCACTGCAAATGGAATGGGACATTCAACTGCATCACAACGCTCCACCATGCCTTAGTTTCTAACTGAAGGATATAAGGAGGGCTCTCTGGTGGAATATTTTGAAGAATATGAACTCCAGTCTCAAAGGTTCAAGGAGCACTTGAGCTTTCAGGAGTTTTGTCGGATCAAGGATGGAAGGAGGAGTGATCCTCATCAAGAGGAGGATAACTTGATGCAGGGATCAGCCCTACAGCACAGTATGGTAGGGTTATTCTTACCCACATTTGATGGGACACCTAAGTGCACAGCAAAAGCATGGGTGGAGAAGCTAGACACATACTTCCAGCTCAACAAGGTTTCTGATATAGAAGCCATTAAGATAGTTGTGTTGAACCTAGAAGGGGAAGCTCAAGATTGGTGGTTTCATAGGCTGACCACACTTGGGCATCATCATATCACTTCATACTCATCTTTCACCAAGAATCTAGTGGAGAGGTTTGATCCAAGGGATCCAGAAGCCCACTTTGCCAAGATAACAAAGCTCAAGCAGGAGGGAGATCTTGAGGATTACATTGATGAGTATTTGCAGCTTTCAATGATGGTATCCAACCTCACTATGAGCAGGAAAGTATGCATGTTTTTTAATGGGATGGCTGAACCATTGATCCAGGTGGATATCGGTGGCCACCCACCTATTCCATTTGGACCAGCACCATCAATTATTGCAGCTTTTCACATTCAGCACAACTTACTATTTTTAGCAGGTTTTCGGGTCCTCCACTCCCGGAGCCGTTTTGGGGCCTTAATGATCCAGGTGGATATGGGTGGCCACCCACCTATTCCACTTGGCCCCCCACCATTGTCTCTTTCAGTTTTTCAGTTTCGGCATAACTTACTATTTTTAGCAGTTTTTCGGGTCCTGAACTTCCGGAGCCGTTTGAGGCCCTAAATGACGTTTTTTGGGAAAACAGAGAGTAAAATGGGTCCATGGACCGATGTTTCTCGTTCAAAAGTTGTACTCCTCGGATAGATCTTTCTAATGAGCTATTGAGTGCGTCAAACGGAGATCAGATGCCAAAGTTACGCCCCCGAGAATTTGAACCACCAATTTACCCAAACGGGCGCCCACAGTTTTTCTGCCTCATCTCCTACGGTTAGGTTTTTGGACGTTTCAGATTCTACATTGTTTCTCAGCAATAAATAGGCCCTTGAGCCTCATTGTAACACAGTTCAGAGGTCTGTAGCCATCACATCCCTCCTCAAAGATTCGCTACCAGCACCCTAGCTATTTTATTTCCATTATGCCCGTAAGCATATTTCTGTTATTTGATATTAATGAAATGAAGCATTATTTCCGCTGCATCTCTATGTTCATGGTTATTTCTGTATTCTGTTGCGTTCCTGCATAAATCCGGATCAGTGGTATCAGAGCGGGTCTGCTCTTTCTTTGTTTTTCTTTGCATGTCCCCAACACAGTCAGGGTATAAGGAGTTAGGGCTCGATGTGGTTGAACCCTTGCAAGATCATCCTGGCAAACCCTGATGGACTCCCATGGCGGAAGAAACTAAAGACGAGGGAGCAGGAGATCCTATCAAAATACTGCTCAAGGAGGCCCTTGAGAAACAAAGGAACGCGATGATGGATAACTTTGCTCAAATCCTTCAATGACTGCCCACATATGGCACATCTGCATCCAACAGCCACTCTGGAGGCGCCACTCCCTTCAAGGTATAGGTAAACTTTGACATTCCTATATTTGAAGGAAAAATAGATGCAGACGCCGTAGACAGATGGTTAAATTTGCTGGAAGGGTATTTCTCGGTCCATGACTTCTCTGACCAAGAAAAGATTATTTTTTCACTCCTCAAAGCCGCCCCCAATGTCAAAGACTGGTGAGAAACCTACCGTGAGCAAGAGGGTGAAGGGGAACCCTCTCTGTTCTCGGCCACACCCACTTGGAATTCGTTCCGAGACGGCATCAAGGAACAATATTACCCCGTGGGGAGCTATGAGGACAAATACATCCAATGGACCACGATGTGGCAACAAAAGGATCAATATGTGCACGAACTGACGAATCTGTTCCATACCCTGCGCACAAAGTTGGGTATTAAAGATTCAGAGAGACATTTGGTGCTCAAGTACCACGGCTATCTGCACAAACACATTCAGGAGTAAATGGAGTTCCTCGACATTACATCGCTTGGCATGGCATATCGCTATGCCGCCAAGATTGAGCAGAAATTTAAGCAGAAGAAGCGAGACTTTAGACCTGCGAATCCGAAAGGTGCCTCTGAACCAAAGAACAAGGGGCAAGGCCAAAGCAATGCAACTCAGAACAACACCACAAATCCAAAGAAGGACACAGGGAAGTGGTGTGAATTTCATAATGTACCCCCACCACAAAGACAAAACGAGTACAGCCAAAATGCCTTTAAGCAAACGAAGGCACCTCGAATCGTATGCATTTTCCACATCCCCCAGTAAGAACCACAAAGGCAAATGACAAAGGAAGCAAGACGTCGATGCGGATCCCGTTGCCATTGTTGCCACCACCAAGATCCGCAAGGGAGGGTCCAAAGGATGCAGAGGAAGGGGGAGGAAGCCTCTTCGAGTCGCGTATGTGGGTGAAGGGTTCCCCCGCCGCAATTTCTAGTAGATAGCCAAGCCAAAAGAACCCTACCACAGAGGTCGTCGAAGCTGCTTTTGCCTTCCTCCACCATAAAGACACCAAATTACCGTATACCACCCAGTGGCTCCACCAGAGAGATTCTCGCATCCGCCAAAGAAGCCGCCTTTCAGACAGATGGGAAGCCATTCACGGATGAGGTATTGTGTGATGTTGCTCCTCTTGATGTAGCTGATGTATTATTGGGCCAACCATACTTATGGAGGCGACATGTTGTGTATGAGTCTAGGCCTCATGCTGTTATTATTACTTTGGGAAATAACTTGTACAGGATACCGGAGGTAGTACCGCCTCCTGTCATCTCTTTGACTACTGCAAAACAACGCAGTAAGATCGTTTCCCAAACCAGGAAATTCATTTTCCTTACGACTCACTCACAAGGAAAGAAGAATATTGTGGCCACAACCTTGAAACATGGCTCCCTTGCACGGCTGCAGCAGATGGACAAATACGATGACAATTTCTCCTCGCTCATAGAGGTTCCTCTACACTGTCAGGACAAGCACTCCATTGATCTGACTCCCAACGCACCACCGCCTGATGTTGCCATACATCCTGCAACTACACATACAGAATCCAAACATGTACTGTCTGAGGCTGATAAAGAAACCAAATTTACTAAACGCATCCAACATGTCCACCCGCAGGTCCATGACATCTTCAACACATCTAATACTCAGTTCAACAAAATTTGCCTCATCTCATGGAGGATCTCAACGCAATGGGGACCATTGCTTCCTAAGGAGGGAGGAATGATCCAGGTGGATATCGGTGGCCACCCGCCTATTCCATTTGGACCAGCACCATCAATTATTGCAGCTTTTCACATTTAGCACAACTTACTATTTTTAGCAGGTTTTCGGGTCCTCCACTCCCGGAGCCGTTTTGGGGCCTTAATGATCCAGGTGGATATTGGTGGCCACCCACCTATTCCATTTGAACCCCCACCATTGTCTCTTTCATTTTTTTCAGTTCCGGCATAACTTACTATTTTTAGAAGTTTTTCGGGTCCTGAACTTCCGGAGCCGTTTTGAGGCCCTAAACGACATTTTTTGGGAAAACGGAGAGCAACATGGGTCCATGGACCCATTTTGCTCGTTCAAAAATTGAAGTCCTCGGATAGATATTTCTAACGAGCTATTGAATGCGTCAAACGGAGATCGGGTGCCAAAGTTATGCCCCCGGGAATTTGAACCACCAATTTACCCAAACGGGCGCCCACAGTTTTGGCGCCTCATCTCCTACGATTAGGTTTTTGGACGTTTCAGATTCTACATTGTTTCTCAACAATAAATAGGCCCTCGAGCCTCATTGTAACACAGTTCAAAGGTCTGTAGCCATCACATCTCTTCTCAGAGATTCGCTACCAGCACCCTAGCTATTTTATTTCCATTATGCCTGTAAGCATATTTCTGTTATTTGATATTAATGAAATGAAGCATTATTTCCGCTGCATCTCTATGTTCATGGTTATTTCTATATTTTTTTGCGTTCCTGCATAAATCTGGATCAGTGGTATTAGAGCGGGTCTGCTCTTTCTTTGTTTTTCTTTGCATGTCCCCAACGCGGTCAGGGTATAAGGAGTTAGGGCTCGATCTGGTTGAACCCTTGTAAGATCAACCTCGCAAACCCCAACGACCTCCCATGGCGGAAGAAAAGAAAGACGAGGGAGCAGGAGATCCTATCAAAATACTGCTCGAGGAGGCCCTCGAGAAACAAAGGAATGCGATGATGGATAACTTTGCTCAAATCCTTCAACGACTGCCCACATATGGCGCATCTGCATCCAACAACCACTCTGGAGGTGCCACTCCCTTCAAGGTACAGGTAAACTTTGACATTCCTATATTTGAAGGAAAAATAGATGCAGACGCCGTAGACAGATGGTTAAATTTTCTGGAAGGGTATTTCTCGGTCCATGACTTCTCTGACCGAGAAAATATTATTTTTGCACTCCTCAAAGCCGCCCCCCATGTCAAAGACTGGTGGGAAACCTACCGTGAGCAAGAGGGCGAAAGGGAACCCTCTCTGTTCTCAGCCACACCCACTTGGAATTCGTTCCGAGATGGCATCAAGGAAAAATATTACCCCGTGGGGAGCTATGAGGACAAATACATCCAATGGACCATGCTACGGCAACAAAAGGATCAAGATGTGCACGAACTGACGAATCTGTTCCATACCCTGTGCACAAAGTTGGGTATTAAAGATTCAGAGAGGCATTTGGTGCTCAAGTACCATGGCTGTCTGCACAAGCACATTCAGGAGGAAATGGAGTTCCTCGACATTACATCGCTTGGCACGGCATATCGCTATGCCGCCAAGATTGAGCAGAAGTTTAAGCAGAAGAAGCGAGACTTTGGACCTGTGAATCCGAAAGGTGCCCCCGAACCAAAGAACAAGGGGCAAGGCCAAAGCAATGTGACTCGGAACAACACCACAAATCCAAATAAGGACACAGGGAAGTGGTGTGAATTTCATAACAGCCCCACTCACAGCACAAACGAGTGTCGGGCCAAACAGTCTTTGGTGGCCAAACTAAAGGCACCCGAATCAGATGCATTTTCTGATCCTGAGTTAGAACTAGACAAAGGCAATGACAAAGGGAAGCATATCATTGATGTGGATCCCAGTGCCATTATTGCCACCACCAAGATCCAGAGGGAGGGTCCAGACGATCCAGAGGAGGGGGAGCGCCTCTTCCAGTCGCAGATGTGGGTGAAGGGTTCTCCGCTACAATTTCTAGTCGATAGCGGAAGCCAAAAGAACCTCATTTCAACAGAGGTCGTGAAGCGGCTTGACCTACTGACCATAGCACACCCGCAGCCGTATACCATCGGGTGGCTCCACCCAGGGAGAGATCTCCGCATCCGCCAGCAGTGCCGCCTTCCGTACAGTATCAAGCCATTCACGGATGAGGTATTGTGTGATGTTGCTCCTCTTGATGTAGCTGATGTATTATTGGGCCAACCATACTTGTGGAGGTGACATGATGTGTATGAGTCTAGGCCTCGTGCTGTTATTATTACTTTGGGAAATAACTTGTACAGGATACCGGAGGTAGTACCGCCTCCTGTCATCTCTTTGACTACTGCAAAACAACGCAGTAAGATTGTTTCCCAAACCAGGAAATTCATTTTCCTTACAACTCACTCACATGGAAAGAAAAGTATTGTGGCCCCAACATCGAAACATGGCTCCCTTGCACGGCTGCAGCAGATGGAAAAAGTGATGGAGGAATACGAGGAAGTTTTCCCCTCACTCATAGAGGTTCCTCTACACTGTCAGGACAAGCACTCCATTGATCTGACTCCCAACGCACCACCGCCTGATGTTGCCATACATCCTACAACTACACATACAAAATCCAAACATGTACTGTCTGAGGCTGATAAAGAAACCAAATTTACTAAATGCATCCAGCATGTCCACCCGCAGGTCCTTGACATCTTCAACACATCTAATACTCAGTTCAACAGAATTTGCCCCATCTCATGGAGGATCTCAACGCAATGGGGACCATTGCTTCCTAAGGAGGGAGGAATGATCCAGGTGGATATCGGTGGCCACCCACCTATTCCATTTGGACCAGCACCATCAATTCTTGCAGATTTTCACATTTAGCACAACT